>CM035169.1:63314704-63390067 GCA_020205615.1 Panax quinquefolius
AAAATCTCTGCCTCCATCCATGGGGAATACTCTGCAGAACAACCTGGACGGCTCACCGAGAAAAAAGCTATCCCGCGCTGATCCCAACAAGCATACACACGGGATCGGTCCTCTGCTGAAAGATATCGAGAAGCTGAACGCTGACCTATCGCCCCCTCGAAAGGATGAAAATCCTGGAACTGGTCAAACTGTGACATCACGGCCAATGGGTGATAAGTGGTAATGCCCGCTCAAGCCAGCTAGAGGAAGGAAATCCATGCCCGAAGCGTGCGTTATGAAGCTGTATGGTGAGGAAATCCCCGAGCACAGCATTATGCTAAATGGATATCTGATATCTACCAAAAATGCAGACTAGGACTGAGCATCTATACACTCCGACGGCTGAAAGGAGTATGACATGGCCACATCATGGGAGAAGTAATACCCATGTCGTCTAAGGGTACCAACCGGTCTCAAGTATGACAATAACCACACATACAACATGACCGAACTCCGAGTGAACACTCCTGTAGGATACGTGCAACAATAGGATGCCGACCGCAGGGTCTCTGCCACGATCATAGGTACAATGGTGCGACCCTCTCTAAGAGCTCTCACAGCCATGATCACACCAATGTCTATCTCATCCATATATCGTGGCATATAGACATATGACAATGACGCGATAAAGATCGCGACATCGACTCTAGCCGAACGCCAATAATCCTCTGGTGCGGTGAAATCCCCGTAATATCGTGAGTAGCTATCCTCTCGAGCCAAATCATTATACGTAAAACGCCAGATATCACGTGGCTAGATGTCACCATCACGCACTACTCACAAGAAATCCTGTGAGAGTCATAAATCATCTACTCATGTCTCCCAAAGCCAAATGCACGCAAGGTCTGTCTAAAGGCAACATCGTCAAACGTGCATACTCCTCAAGAGTCGGAGTCAACTCATAGGTGCCAAATCAAAATACCTTCCTATTTGGTAGCCAATGCTCTAGCATCCCGTCTACAAATCCTGCGGGAACCTGAAAAGGTAATAAAGTCATGGTATACTGCAGCAACTGATCTACGGTCACCCTATCTGGTGGTGACATGCTATCATACCATGATTGCATACCCAAGGCCACCAATGATGGTGGGGTATAATCTATACGGCTAACTGTCAAAGAAGACATCTATGTGGGCCGTGTCATAAGACCATCTAGGGGTCAATGTCGAATATCTCTAGACATACATGCATATGCATAACATGATACATGCATAAGAGATAATAGATGGAAATATGATATAGGGAATGAAAAATGGTGCATACATTCCTAAGTATATCATCATTTAATACATCATCTCTGTACAGCTACAAATACAGGGAAATGGGGCACAAACGCCCTACTACTAACAGAGGCCTATCAAAAGATATAGAGAGAATGGGGAACAGCCACCCAATATCTAACAGAGGCCTATCAAAAGATATAATAAGAATATACATCAGAAGAAGACCAGGGTCTCGATGTCAACGTCCTCAATCCTGTCCACCGGATGTAACTCCTCCTGAGTCGCTGGATCTCTATCAACAGGGATGTCAGGCCTAAAAAGAGGAGGATCTACGCTGGCAAACCCAAATGGGTCGTCTGAGGGGCCAGCGCCTGAGCTGGAAGGAACAAATGACTCCGCCTATGCTGGATCTCTGCCCAAATGCCGAATAAATACATATGCCTTGTCCAACTACCGGGTCAAACTATCAATCTGGGTCATATGAGTCGGAGCTCGGACACAAGCTACCCATTCCGTCATCATCAAGGATCCTGGAACCATATCCCCCATAAACTGTGTGGTGCGGGACTGGGCTCCAATAGTGCGAGGGAACCACCACCGCTAGAACGTCTCCTGAGTACATGGGCCCTCTAATAATGCAAAACCGTCAACCCCCAACAATGGGATATCAGTGATGGTTGATTGTGATACAGGCCAATGACGCCCGGCAGGAGGCAAGATCGGTATACGGATCTCCCCTGTGGTGCTCCTAATAGTACGCTCTCCTAAATAGAGCTCCCAGCCTCCATCTATGAAGAGAAGAAATCTCCTGGTGGAAATCAAATACTCGACTCCAGTCGGATGTCCATCCTCAAAGCCGATGGTCAAATGCTCCCCTGAATAGGGAATCCATGTAATGGTGCCCGCTGTCAGCAACTCCAGCTGCATACGACAGTGAGTGAATCCCTCAGCTACAAGGACCTCCGACAAAATGGAATGGTGCCATCGTCGTCCTCGTGGATAGGTATATAAACCTAACACACTCACTGGACGCAAACATGGGAGACTCTCATAGGCCCAAAACTGCCAACACAATGGCAAAACATCTGCTATCCATAAACACTCTTAACCTATGAATGGGAAAAGATAAGAGAAATACTCACCATTAGAAATGGGTAAAAACCTAGCTAAGCCTCGGTCAAACCCTGTGAGCGCATGTGCATGCCCCGGAGGAAATAGGAAAAGGTGTAAGAGCCCAAATCGTACTCTCCAATACGATCCACATCTCGTGTGGCGCTAACCAAAGCAAAAGATACCATGGAAGAGTTATCTACTATGAAGCAGCCTCGAATGATCATCAGGAACAATCGCCGTAGAACGCGATCCCTAATCCTGACATCATTAAGCATGGGCTCACTCAAAAGCCTACTTATAGCATTTATGCTCAAAGGACCTGAACGGACAGTCCTGCCTTTGAGCGCCTCTACCGACACTCCTAATAAGGATCTAACGGCAGTGGGAGTGATATTCGCCATGCAAGGCACTGGCTCCCCTCCAAACTCCATACTTGTGATAAATCGCCAATCCATAAGCATCATCATCACCTCGCAATCTAGCAGATGGAGTGACTTAGTCTGATGAAACCATCGCTCAAACAATGCCCTGAGGTAACCCTAGGGATAACGATGGGGGAGGATGGAGAAGAATGCCCCAAATCCCCACTCATGCACCACTGCTCTGTAGTCAGGATGAAGCGCTTAGTACATGGAGTGAATGCTAAACCAGTTCCCTCGAGGCTGTGTAAAACCTGGAACCTGCATGAAATGCAGATCAACGTCAAAACCCTTTAATCCTCATCAATAGGAAAGAAGAAAGATCAAAGTCTAACGCCATACCTCGTTAAAATGCAAGTACATCGATGGATGTTTGCTCAAATCACCCAACAACTCTGGGTTTGCTACCTGAATGCTCGGAAGCTCCCTACGAGGGAGATGCGTAGCAGGAGTGGGGTCCTCAATCGGAATATCCGCCTTCTCATCCTCAACATCTGGCACATCTGCCCGAACATGAACGAATCACGGCCTCCACCAACCGATGAGGCTGTCTGACAGAACGGGGACGAGGAACTTCAGAAGCCCTCTGCCGTACGCCAGAAGTGGTCCTATAGGAACTGCTCGGCTGATCCGGATCCATAATATATGGACAAAAAGTCTCCAAATCACCTCAGAAAGGGGGTGGTATTTCCTTACCTGGAGCTTTCTAAAATGCATTTATGACTATATGCAGGCATGCATTTACTTTAACATATAATAGAGTTAAAATGCATGACTACCCAATTCCTATATTTGAATTTTTTTTTGCCATAGTCCCCTTTGAAAATAGGACTATCCACATGCACACAGGCATATCTAGGTGGCCATTCAGTAGCACACCTGCCCCAAAGTCATATACATAATATATGCATAAAAAATCAAAATCATCATGCATAATATATGCATGACTACCTCAATGCTAGGAGTACTTTGCCTTTCTACCTTTTGCTCATTGGACCTCAAAAAGGACAAAAAAATAATAGAAAAAGGTGCCAATTTGACTGTCTCAAAAGTTAAATTTTTTCACATCATTATGTTCAGTATGGTTTAATACTAACATTTACTATGTTGAATATTTTTTATCAAGTCATTTGTGCATACATAATCACTACTATGTGTTTAGATACATTTCGTGCGATAACTTACAATCCAACGGATAAAAATGGGAAAAAAATAAATGCATACGTTACCAGGATAGTGTAGAACACTTATACGGTGACAGAATTTGCAGAAAGCAGCCCTAACTTAGCAGATCTAAAGATGGCTCACGGTTTTCTCTTCGCGAAGCAAGTTAAAAGTGACTTGTGAGACCAATCACTGAATTTATCATCCACATTGGTAGCGAGGCCCACTGCGCGATCACAAAGAGAAAGCACTTCCACTGCCTCTATGTGGGTCCAACCCCTCCGGCTCGGTCTAGTTTGAGTTGTAAAGGAGTTCTTACGGACTAGAAAGGTAAAATCGAGAATTAAAACGCCACGCGATTAAGCAAAACAACATATAATCCTGGTTTTCTTGGATGAGACTTTGAATCTGTACATCGCCCATTGGTAGTCACCCGAACACGAGGTATACCCTGCCAATGATCTCATGTCACATCCGGCAATACCTCATACAGGTCCGATGCCGCCAACTCCGGGTCGTTACCCTAAATGAGTCCCCGACGGGGGTTAAAACGTATGTCCCTGACGGGGGTTACAACGTAGATCCCCGGTGGGGGTTACAACACGTTCATCCGTTGACATTTCTATCAACGAAGGTCAAGCAGCCTTGACGTTATTTCAGCCGATGGCAAGTAAACCCATCAAAGCATTGAGAACCGTTCGATATTTGCGTACGTAATCATGCGTCCCTAGTAGATCCCTGACGGGGTTACAACGTGACCCCCCGACGGGGGTTACAACGTATATCTCCAGCGGGAGTAGCAACGCATGCTCAGCCGTTGACACATATATCAATGAAGGTCAAGTAACCTTGACATCATTTCAGCCGATAGCGTTTAAACCTATCAGAGATATAGAGCTATTCAAGGTTTTCATACCCAACTGCTCACTTTCCCCAGTGGATCCCCGGCGGGGGTCACAATGCAATGCTCTGTTGATCTACACGACAGCGAAGGTCAAGCAACCTTGATAATCTACAGAATCTCAGTCGTTGATTCACACGTCAGCGAAGGTCAAGCAGCCTTGACAGTATATCCCACAGGATGTTTCAGCCGTTGATTCACACATCAACGAAGGTCAGGCATCCCTGACAGCATTTGCTGTTGGTAGTAAATCCAATAGAATTGTGACATATTCTTGCGATACTAACCAGGAGAGGTCAACATTATCAAAGAGGATAGATGATGGAATATGTTATACACATCCTCAAATAGATCAAGCTTTATCCCCATAGATCTCTTACATATAAGAGGTACATCTTCAGGATCAAGTCGTTATCAAGAACACATGAATTTGGTGATAACTCTAACATCAACATCCTAACAGATTAAACACACATCATCAACTGGTCCATATTGCCCACCCCTTATTGAAGCAACAGGGGATCCAAGATCATCCCTCAAAGACGTATCGGGCATTAACCCCGTACACATGCATCATACATCATTTGTCTACCCATAGTACCACGTTCATCTTGTTGAGTTTCAAGTGTTTAGGATTCTTTATCCTACCCATGCATGAGTATGATAAAGAGGGGCATCTGTAGACACTCAAAATTTTCTGTACCACTGTCACTAACATTGCAGGAGGACAAATTCGTCTTTTAAGAGAGAACCCTAAAAGACGATCTGAATCCATGCCGAATACTACCGAAAGTTCAGCATCGACCCCGGATCGCAATCTGGGAGTAGTAGTTCCAACCTCGGATGTAACCCCGAGGCATGTAGATCCAATATCGGAACACACACCGGAGAAGACCGATTAATCTCGGAGATGACCCAGAGGTATCCAGTCTCAGTCCCAAACATGAGAATAGCCACCAACCTTTGTGATAACCCCAAGGAATGCAGTTTCGGCGATAACCCCGGAAATGCTTGTTTCAAATGCAACCACTTTTCAATCTCTAAGGCCATAATAACGAGATACACCGCAAGAACCCTAAATAACATCGGAAGACAGGCACATCTCAAAGGTGACAATGAGGACCTTCAACAATTGCAGTAGTCCAATCTTAGCGAAGTCTGAGCAACGTCTACTTTATTAGCCCAATCCGGTGATAACACCGGTGAGGGGCAACATCGTCATCTCGTCAACACAATGCCACGTCACGTCTCTATGCAACGATGTCCCACAAGGCTAACCAATATCGAGTGGCTATTTTGCGGGGTAACGGATGAAAGTTGAAGCTTGAAGACCAGAGGGCATCGTCCCATCTTCAATGACTTCGTACAAAATCTAGTCCCATTCCATCGTAAAACTCTCGATAACGGCGGTCCGAAATAGGTCCTGTATACCTCAAATGGATGCCCGAATTGCACTTCTGAAAATTCGGGTGGAAATTACAGTGCCTGAGTGCACGTACTTCGAGACCACCCGACCCAAAAAACCTGGGCCCACCCGGGTTGCCTCTGGTACACCTCCAGCTCAGTCGCAGGTACACCTGCGGCTAAAATGCCTATAAATAGAGGGCTTGGGCTGCCCATTTTGAAGAGAAAAAAGGCGAGGAAGCCCTGCCCAATTTGCTCTGCACTCACCCTATGTAGTGTACTTTCCCCTTTTAAACACCTGTGAGCTCATATATAGCCCTTTTGTACCTACAAAAGTCAGTGTTTACCCACTCTAAAGATATAGAAGTCTTCTTTAGCAGTCAGCTGTAAGCCTTCTCAGACACTTTAGAGTCTTTCTCTTCATCTTTGCACACACCCTTCTACACGTTGAGAGTCGTGCTGCTTGCTTTTGCCCGGACTTCGGTCTTTGGTTTCATTTCAATCTATATATATATATTTACATATATATTGACTAACATTATCGAGTTATGCCTCGATTGAGCCTAGACTTCGGTATGGAGCATTTATTGCTTTAATATATATATATATATATATATATATATATATATATATATATTTACATTTATATATATTAACGTGTGTCGAACTTTGTTCGATGAGCTGAACTTGATGCAGGAGCGTTTATTGCTTTAATATATATACTTACATTTATATATATTAACTGTGTGTTAGAACTTTATTCGATGAGCCTAGACTTGATGCAGTGCGTTCTTTCGCTTTAATATATATATATATATATATATATATATATATATATATATATATATATATACACATTTATATATATTAACTGTGTGTCGACTTTGTTACGTTGAGCACAGATTTTATATCCTGTGTTTTCTTGCTTTAATATATATATATACATTTATATATATTAACTGTGTGTGTCGGACTACATTCGATGAGCACTAATTTTATATCCGTAAGCGTTTACTCGCTTATATATATATATATATATATATATATATATATATATATTAAATTACGCACAGAGTTTTCTTCGTGGCGCTTGATCGCTTTTACGACTTTATTTACATTTTGTCCCTTTGAGTTTCCTTCGTGGCGGTTGGATGTATTCTGACTTTAATATATATATATATATATATAACTGTGTGTCCTGACTCATTAGATGAGCCCGGATTTTATATCTCGTGCGCATTACTTATATATATATATATATATATATATACTTATATATATGAATTGTGGTCGAACTACATTCGATGAGCTTGGATTTTACATCCGGTGCATTTATGGCTTTTATATATATATTTTTTCCCCTTTTGGAGTTTTCTTCGTGGCGCTTGATCGCTTTTACTGACTTTATTTACATTTTGTCCTTTGGAGTTTCCTTCGTGGCGGTTGGCCGATTCTGACTTTATTTATGTTTTATCCCGCCTTTGGAGTTTCCTCTGTGGCGCTTGATAGCTTTTAATGACTTTATTTACATTTCGATCCCCATGGAGGTGCTTCGTGGTTGGTGATCATGTCTCAGATATATATATTTACTGACTTTTATATATACACCTGCTATCGCTTTCATACAAATTGAAGTATTCCGTCTTTAGGAATCATGTGATCACAGATTCATCCCATTGAATCTAGATTCGGTTCCGTGATGGACATTTTCATTTTAAGCGACTTTGTAAATTATTCTCAAGTTATGCAATTTCCTTAGATGTTTTCCATACCCACGAGGAAGTCGGCATTATTTTGTACATTATTTTCGTACGGATGCCTCGCATCTGTTAAATAAAATCAATCAAGCCGTACACTTAATAAAATGGGAGTGTAAAAGGTCTCAATTACTATTGAGCATCATGGTTTGAAAACCTCTTTTATAAAACATCACTGCCATATCTTGCTAAAAATTGAAATTTTATATAAGTTCAAACCCTGTGTATATAGGTTTGAACGAGGCCTCGCTCTACATCCAAAAAAACAGCACATTGACCCACACACACACACACATTTAGATAACAGATTCTTGAAAAGAGGCGGTCACCGTGGTAACACAGATGTCGGGGGGTGCCTAACACCTTCCTCCGTATAACCAAGTCCCCTGACCCTAATGAATCTCTTTTTCAATCAATTCCGCTTAGCAAAGTCACATCATTGGGTCAATGTGCAAACCTTTTCTCGGTTGTGTTGGTACAACCATTTAAAATACCAACTGGCGACTCTTAACAGTCCCATCGTCGACATTATACATGTCGGACCTTTTTCACTTTGTTTTTCAAACAAATCTCACCTAAAATGAGAACACCAAAGAATAATTAACGGAAAGGGACACCCAAAAATCTCGACAACGACAAAGACCAAACTTTAAACGAAAGGATTCGGTGTTATAACGAATCCGTAGTGTCAATTTTCATGTTTTATTTTCAAAACCTTCAAGAACATCAAAGTTAGTGAAATTATAGATTTTAACTTTGTGATTATGTGTTTTAATGGGTTAAAATCACTCTATAAGTGTTGGGTATTGATTATATATGAATTATAACATGTGGGTATGATTAAATTCATGTAGTAGTATTTTAATTGAAGTTTTTGGTACGTTTGAAGAATTTTTGCGAATCAGAGCGCTTTAGGATTCATGCCATGCAAGACACGCACTCGTGCTTTACTTCCCTACCATGAAGACTAAGTGTCAAGTCAAATACCACCACCGGCGTCATAACGCTAATAGTCCATCATGAATATCATCTGCATTGCGGTATGAAAGTACAAGTGTAATAAAGAAATACATACCACTCTCTTAAAAGTTCGAAATGAGATTTTAAAATGATTAAGTATAGCAATGTGTTAGTAATTTAATGTAATGAACATGTAAACATGTTAGAAGTATAATGAGATGTTAAAATAGATACTTAGCGTGTAAATAACATAATTACATGTGGATTGAATTATTGAATACATAATTAGCTTGTTATTCATGATGTGTAAATTATGTGACAAAGTGGTAAATTGACTAAGTATAGTCAATATTCGAATTAGACAAAAGAATGAGTTTATGATGATTATTTAAGTTATAATTAACTGGTATTGTGAATGTGAATGGTATGTAGGATTAAATTCAAAGAACGTGCTTAGTTAAAGTGTAATCTACGCACGAGACAAGTTTCCTAACCCTACTTGTCATTATTGTTCAAGTTTATTATTTACCTCGAGTAAATTATCATTACTATTATTCAAGTTCAAATGTTATATTAAATATTGCTTATCTTTCAAATTATGATTCAGTTATACAACAATTGTCCTATTGTATACTTCTTGAGATTATTATTCAAATCGAATACCATTATTGTTGAACCTTATTAGACTAGTGAACTTTATTGATTCAACTAGTCCTTAGTTGATGAACGTTCTAAATTTCAGAACCTTATTGAATTATCCAAACCAAACTTCCTTTGGTGCGGACTCGAATGTCAAACTGAGATGAACAACCCTGCAAAGGGATTTACTTATGCGTTAGCGTTAAGATATTGTGCATGATGTTGTACTAAGGGTTGATCCCCAAGTCACAGTAGAAAGGTCCATATTCTTACGATCAAAAGGTTTCAAGTATAACCCTTGATAACCTAGGACATAGTTCAAGGTCTTATGACTCTCAGAAATCTTTTGATTCTTGTTATTCATTCTTGATTCAAAAGTTGAGCTTTTATTTCAGAAGATATTATTTCTCTCGCATGTTATTATTCATTGTTATATTGTTATACTTGTGGGCAATCGTGCTCACTCTTGCTTAATAAAAACATTGCAGTTAAGAACGAAAGAACTGACGAACCTTCCACTAGTAAAGGTAAGGGCAAGGTTAACAAGTGATGAAGACTTGTTATTTTTATTAGACGATGTATTTATGTTTAAGACTTGAGTTAATGATGTTGTTTAAGACTTATTTGTTTATGATTCCGCACGGATGTTTAAGGTTAGTATAACCTGGGATTGTATTATTATTATTCGGATGTTGTAACCCTTAGGGGGAAGATTTTTATTCTATCTATTGCATGGCTTGCATTTATATGGGTAGATAGATAGATGATATTTGTACAGTGAACACCAAATCCCATGGAATTGAAGTACCCGGATTTGGGGGTGTCACAGTCGGGCCCAATGATTTTAACATTTTGGATATCACAATTATCCTATCGCATCTTACCTAGATAAATAGGGTACTTTGCTTTGGCAAACCTACATCTATTGATCAAGGTCTTGATGAGTGTTATTCATTGGAAGGCATTTGATTTAGACTTAATAGTTTAATGAGGGATTTTATTAAAAAAAAATTAGATCTCACCAATTTTAATCTTATTAAGCATGCACATTATTTATCATATCATATCGAATACAAGCATAAATAAAGTGCAAAATTAAATGTGTCACAGTTATTGTCAATCTTTTCAAGCTAATGAAAGATTGAAGGTCAATCTAAGGTGGTAAAAGATCTTAAAATAAATAGGTTCCTCGGATCTTCATCATGCATGTGTCTCCTCTCCATCATCTTCTTTCATCGTGCTCTCCATCTTGTCATCTTCATCGATTACAGATTATTACATGACAAAAAGAAACCTCGAGTTACATTCGAGGGGATTTAGATGAGAAGAGAATATTACATTAGAATATATAGAAAGGCATGACATGCAAGCTGTATTTCAAAACCAAAAAACCACTAACCTATAGATCAAAAGGCCATAACTATGCACCATGCATATCACAATAAGCACATAACAATTTATATATATAATTAAAGAAAACTATATATAACATATTGGGGTCACGACCATCGTCGCGCGAACGACGGGGTCCAAGGGGGTCTCTTTCCAGCGGGGTCCTACCAGACATAATCAGATTGCAGAATTTTTAATCCACCAAAACACCCATAATAACAAATCATATATGTCCATTTTTGATTTAATCATATTAAAACGAATAATAGTACACCCAGAATTTATCATTTATGTCCTGTTTCGATTAATCATATTAAAATGATTCTTCATGCTTCTAATCTGATTAGAACAGTTATATACCGATTAAAGATACGATTAACAGTATCATCATATATATTACCAGAATACACATACAACGGAATATCATATATTCAATTTTATATCGGTAATCATGCATCATCATATATCATATATATCGAATACAATTAAAACACGTAATCTGAATCAATCTTTTTGCAAGTAGCTCTGATACCACTGTAGGGTTTCGACACAGAAACGCACAGCGAAAATAGAACAATTTAAACCTAATTCGAAACCCTAAACAGGATCCATGCGAAAAATAGTTAATTCAGTGGTTAGAAATTATACCGATTAAGAAAGAGATTAAACGATGCGGTCGAATCTCCAACACAATTCGAACGAACTGCATCTCTACAGTATCCACACGAACGCTCCACGAATTGTCCTACGATCTACAGAAGAAGGAATCGTGGTACTAGCCACCAAGGATGAGGATTTTCGAAATTGTTTTCTCTAGTCTCTCTCTAAGAGCGGCTAGGGTTTTTGTTTTGATTAACTTTCCAAAGACGCAGATATATCATATATATATATATATATAGCAATAAATAGGAATTAATCAAAACCCTAATCTAATAAAAAAATCTGAATTTATATATATATTATATCTTAATTAAGTCTTACTTAATTAATATATATACATATACAAAGCATCCTTTTAATTTAAATTCGTGATTTAAATACTATCAATCATATTGATATATTTAAATCCTTACAATTTAAATTAATTCCCTTTTAATAACGTTCTTTGTGTGTGACCCTATAGGTTATTATTACGTTGGCAATAATTTTAAAATCATATTATAAAATTATAAACAGTGAGCGGCATCTAGTAATGCATCACTACTACCCAAGAAATAATAAGATCGATGATTCGATGCAACCTTTTCATGACCAATGTTTTAATGTAATTTAATCTTTTTAACCTTAATATCCTAGATTAAACTCGAGTCATGGAATGTGTCATACTCTTTATAATTTAATCAGAGTTTTCTTGATCAATGAGTAGACTATATGAAACAAATCAATATTTGAGCATGGCCATGTAGTTCATAGTCCTACTCAATCAAGAGGCCTATGGATATCACCCCTAATATATAGGATGGTTAAATTCCATCTAGATCACTCATATTCCTCACACGATTCATGATGTACCCAATAATCACCTTTATAGTCCACCCTATTAAAGGTGACATTTGATGATATCAAATAACATAAATTCTCGTGTAGAAATATAGTGATTTCAGGTCGGAGGACCATTAAATCATTGTCACTATGAGAATCGCTAATGACACTTTTATGCTCCACATAGAATTCTCATGGTGGGTCTGTCCAGTACATCGTTCTCTAACACATACCTATGCATTGACTAAATATCTCATATATTTATGACCAATGAGATTTGGTCATCAGTCAATCCACATACTAGTCTCAATGCATCATTGTTGTCCTATCAACAATGGTACTCGACTAGGGACATTTAAGAGCAATGATACTAATTATAATTATATAATCTCATGTTCAAGTTACATACTTGAAACTATATAAATTGTATCACTATTCTAAGGAATTTTATTATGTTAACATTTATATAATGCAGTAAATAAAACCATAATAAAATCATTCATTTATTTAATCAAATATAATATCAAAATGTTAAGCAATTATATCAAATAATTGGCCTCTAGGGCATAAACTCTAACAGAAGTCACTAAAATACCCGTTCTCTTCCAAATTTTGGTGATAAGCTCAAATCTATGACTCGTCACTTGAAGGATTTGTAACATGAGTTCAAAATAGCCCCACCAGCAATCTATAGACACCTCATATCAGATTTGAGTCTTAGTTGTCAACAATTTAGTGGAATTAGGTAAATTGCCCTACTAAACATCTCTACATATAAGATAAGTGTTAGTGTATCAAACCAACGAGTTCATACTAAGAACATATCATATAATTATCCATAAACAACTCATGAACAACTAGCATTCAGATCACAAAGTCAGATTTCAAAGATTTCTAGAAAAGGTAAGAATATAAACCCTATCCCTAGATCTTTGAAGCTTTATTAAAAGTTGTGATTTAGTGTTTATATATGTGATATAAGATGTTATTTACTGATCTGGGTTGCTAAAACACAAATCTATAACAGTTAAAAGCTTCAAAATGAAGATTTGAGAAAGCAGTGAAGAACCCTAAAATCGTGTCTGCCAACCGAATGTCAGGCCTCTTAGATCCGAATCTGTTAGTTATTTGAGTTATTTGATGTATTGTAGTTGTAGTATGTTAGGAGCTTAGTGGTCTAGAAGTGGAAACAAGATCATACGAAGTATAGATTGCACGATATTAGTGGTCAAAACCCGTTGACCGATCAGATTGGTAATTTCTGGAAAACCCAGAATTCAAGAACAACGTCTGACAAGAATTTTAAGGGCTCTAATCTTCACTATGTCAGGTGTTTGGATCGTATACGTGTTGTACTGTTGAAGCCTGTCATGTAGACTACAAGCCCATGCCACTAGATCACTCATTACATCAAACGAGTGCAATATATGTTGGATTAAAAGTAGGGTCCTGAAACTGGAAATCCACATTTCTGGGTAACCCAGAAAGTTGCAAAACCACGTCTGATAGCCGTTTGACTGGCTTGAATCTTTCATCTGATAAGTAGATAAGGTGTTAAGTTATATCTAGATTATGCTATGATATGAGTACTACAATTCTAAAGCACTATAATGCATTGAACATGTTTGTATTTAGAATTATTAGCGGTCAAAATAAGTTGACTGATCATAAGTGAATTCTGGGCAACCCAGAAAATATAAACCGAGACCTGACAAGTTCTTTAAACGCTCAGATCTTTCTATTATGATGTTATTATACCCTAAGTGCTACCATTTTGTACCTTGACATATAGTCTACCAATTCATGGTCCTAAATCACCTAAAGCTTTAGCAGGATGCAAATTATGTAGGTCTCAATACCGTTGACTGACCATGACTTTTCCTTTCTGGAAAACCCAGAAAGGCGAGAACAGCCTTAGGTGATTGATTAGATCCTTATTATCTTTTGATAGTGACATAATTTGACACCACAATGATCATAGGCTTATACTACTACATCAAAGCAACGAATTGATTACACTAACTAACTCAGAAGCCTAATAGATTGAAAATTAACTTTGGTCAAAGTAGGGGGGTAAGGGTTATTCTTCAGACTTCAAGAACAACAACAGTGACGGTTCTGTCACTAAAAGTGACCTTTAGCGACAGTTTGGTTTAAAAATTAATAAAATTAATATTATAAATAGGAATAAATACTAAAAAATTATTATAAATTAATAATTAATTCCTAAAATACATTTTAAATTATGATAAAGAAGTTTAAATATTTTGACACGAAATTTCATTAATATTAAATTTATTTGAATATTAATGATAATAAAATTAATTAATAATGCTATTAAATAAATTAGTAAAATGATAATAAATCATTTTAAATAATAATAAATGAAAACTAATGATTTAAAAATCATTATCAATGATAATAAATTATTTAAAAATAAATTTGATGATTTAATAATTATTATGAATAATTAATAATTATTTTAATGATTGCTAAAATCATTTTTAAATTGGTAATAAATTACATAATAATAATAAATCATTTTTAATAATATTAAATTATTTAAAAATGAAACTAATGATTTAAAAATCATTATCAATAATAGTAAAATTATTTGAAAATAATAGTAATGATTTAAAATCATTATGAATGATTATTAATTACCTTAAAATAATATTAATGATTTTAAAATCATTTTGGTTAATAATAAATTAGTTAAAATTAATATTAATCATTGAGAAATGGTTCTAAGCTGTAAAATTACTATAAATAATATTTAATGTAATATTTAAACTTTCAAACAAAGTTTACCCGAAAAGTAATTTGATAAATTATCCGATCAAGTTATAAAACACTGAATAGACATCGAATACAACCCATACACTAGTAAATTGATTAGATATCATCTGTTATTAGTTTTAATTACTGCAATGAACATATTTAGGTTGCATAGACAATTCTGGGTATTATAGATTAGCTGATCGTCGGGCATGCAAGTTTTTCCGCACTTTGTGAAACTTTATATTTCAAATGCAAGTTCTTCTGCACTTTATGCAAACCACATATTGCAACTGTCAGTTTCATTTAAATTACTTTATTAAATGAAAATTTTATAATTTTTAGTTATGATCTGGAGATATACAGTGTTTATGATTTCTATTATTCAAAGGTTATGAGTTCTTGTTCAAACATAACCAAGTCATAGGAGTTATTATTATGGAAAAATGTGTTTTATTTGATATCAAAGCATAGTTTGTGAGAAACCAATTTTATTTGGTATCGATATATACTGACACTATTAGAACCGGCAGTCAAGGACTGTCGGTGGGCAATTATGGTTGTCCTTGGCAGTAGTAAGTTGTCTTCGATATTTATAGCAATGATAGGATAATATTTAGAGGATGATATACATACTCCTAGTTTTATGGGTTGAGCGAATTAACATGAGTTACTAGGTCTATATGACTGGCAGTAGCTTAAAATTGGCAGGGTTTGGTTGACAAACCTCAATATATATTTATGGCACTACTCTGAACTTTATGTTCATTTATTTCAGAAATTGATATATATATATATATATATATATATATACGTTCGTTTATTGTTCAAAACTTGTTGAGCTTTCTGTAGCTTATAGACACTCGAAATTTTTTGTACTACTATTACTGACATTGTAGGAGGACATATTCGTCTTTTAAGAGAGAGAACCCTGAAAGACAATCCAAATCCATACTGAATACTACCAGAAGTGCAGTGTCAACCCCGGATCGCAATCTGGGAGTAACGATTTCAACCTCGGATGTAACCCCAAGACCTGCAGATACAATATCGGAACTCCCATCGGAGAAGACCGATTAATCTCGGAGATGACCCCGAGGTATCCAGTCTCAGTCCCAACCATGGGAATAGCCACCAACCTTGGTGATAACCCCAAGGAATGCAGTTTCAGAGATAAACCTGGAAATGCTTGTTTCAAATGCCATCAGCTTTAATCTCGGCACTCACAACGAGATACACTGTGCCAACCCAACAATAACATCGGGAAGACAGACACACCTCAAAGATGACAATGAGGACCTTCAACAAATGCAGCAGTCCAATCTCAGTGAAGTCTGAGAACCGCCTGCTTTATCGGCCCAATCCGACGATAACACCGGTGAGGGGAAACATCATCATCACGTCCAACATGATGCCACGTCACGTCTCTACGCAACAATGTCCCACAAGGCTAACCAATCCCGAGTGACTATTGTGCGGGGTAACAGATGAAAGTTGAAGCTTGAAGACCGGAGGGCATCATCCCATCTTCAAAGACTTCGTACAAACTCTAATCCCATGCCATCGTACAACTCTCGACAACGGCGGTCCGAAATAGGTCCTGAATACCTCAAAACGGATGCCCGGATTGCACTTCTCAAAATTCGAGTGGACATTGCAGTGCTTGAGTACACGTACTTCGAGACGACCCAACCCGACAAAACCGGGGCGACCCGACCCACCTCTAGTACACCTGCGGCTCATATGCCTATAAATAGAGGGCTTGGGGTGCTGATTTTTAAGAGAAAAAAGACGGGAAAACCCTACACAATTTGCTCTGCACTCGCCATACATTTTATTTTCCCACTTTCAAACACCTGTGAGCTCATATATAGCCTCTTTTGTACCCATAAAAGCCCAGTGTTTACTCACTCTAAAGATATAGAAGCCTTTTTATTAGTCAGCTGTAAGCCTTCTCACACATTTTAGAGTCTTTCTCTTCATCTATGCACACACCCTTCTACACGTTGAGAGTCGTGTTGCTTGATTTTGTCCGAACTTCGGTCCGTGGTTTCATTCCAGTCTGTATATATATATATATATATATATTATATATACATATATTTATATATATATTGACTAACATTATTATGTTATGCCTCGATTGAGCCTAGACTTTGGTCTTGGCGTTTCTTTGCTTTAATATATATATATATATATATATATATATATATATATATATATATATATATCAACTGTGTGTTGGACTTTGTTCGATGAGCCTGAGACTTGATTCATGCGTTTACTCGCTTATATATATATATATATATATATATATATATATATATATATATATATATATATATATATATATATATATATAACATATTGATATATATATATATATATATATATATATATATATATATGAATGGTCAACTCATTCGATGAGCCCGGATTTTACATCCGGTGCATTTTTACTTTTTATATATATATATATATATATATATATATATATATATATATATATATATATATATATATATCGCCCCGCTGGAGTTCTCTTCGTGGCAGTTGATTGTTTTACAACTATATTTACGTTCTGTCCCGCCTGGAGTTTCCTTCGTGGCGGTTGATAGCTTTTAACAGCTTTATTTACATTTCTGATCCCCCATAGAGGTGCTTCGTGGTTGTTGATCCTGTCTGTATATATATATTTACCGCTTTTGTATATATATATATATATCTGTTTACTGCTTCCATACAAATTACAACATTTTGTGTGCCTAGGAATCATGTGATCACAGATTCATCCCATTGGATCTAGATTCGGTTCCCGTGATGGACATTTTTCAGCTGTAAGCAGCTTGTAAATTATCCTGTGATGTCTGAATTTCCTCAGATGGTTTCCATACCCACGAGGAAGTCGGCATTATTGTTGTATATTATTTTCATACGGATGCCTCGTATCCGTCAAATAAAATCAATCCAGCTGCTCACTTAATAAAAATGGGAGTGTAAAAGGCCTCAATTCCTATTGAGCATCAGGGTTTGAAAAACCTCTTTTATAAAACATCACTGTCGTATCTTGCTAAAAATTAAATTTTTACATAAATTCAAATCCTGTGTATATAGGTTCGAACGAGGCCTCGCACAACTTTCATATAACAGCACATTGACCCACACACACACACACACACTCAAATAATAGTTTCTTGAAAAGAGGCGGTCACCGTGGTAACACGGATGTCGGGGGGTGCCTAACACCTTCCCCCCGCATAACCAAGTCCCCGGACCCTAAACGAATCTCGGTTTCGCCGACCCGTATATCAGTGTCACATCATTGGGTCAATGTGCAAACCTTTTCTCGATTGTGTTGGTACAACCATTTTAAAATACCAATTGGCGACTCTTAACAGTCCCATCGTCGACATTATACACGTCGGACCTTTTCCACTTGCTTTTTCAAACAAATCTCACCTAAAATGAGAACACCAAAAACAAGTAATGAAAGGACACCCAAAAATCCCGACGTCGACAGTGGCGACTTTCTTTGGGACCTCCAAATAGAGGGACTTAAGCCGCTTACTACAATCTTTTCAAAACTGTTATCTGCTTTTGTGTGGATGTTGAATTTACATTGGATAAATGTGTACAAATGCATGTCTTGTTTTGAACTTAGTGTTTCGCATCATATCTGCGTGTGATGTTAGTGCATGTGTGTTGTGAATGTCATCATACGGTGAGACGCGATGTATGTGAATGTATGTTGTGTGGTCCCTCCACCAGGAGGCTATCCCGTTGGTGTTTGATTACTGGACTCGTGAGAAGACTAATTCTCCGAGGCTCAGGAAAGGCACCACCCAAATTCGCTCGAGTTGAAAGACCGGATTAACTTCCCGTCAAGTAGATTGCGATGATTTGGGAACCTTCATGCCAAAAAGCCATGAGAGTAACCTAAGATAGGTTAGCCTCTGATAAACCCAAAACGGAGGAAAGTCTCTTCAGGCTCTCATTTCAATTACTTGTAAAACACAATTACTTGTAATTTCATTCCATATCTATCTCCATGTAATGAGGAATATGAAGAAATGTGTACACATACATATTTAACATGCTACAAACAGCTGACATCCATTTTGCAGGATAAAAATTCCTAAAATGAACACATCACATATCATGTTATTATACACATTCCCTAAGGACTAAACTACGCCAGTCTTTCGCAGGGAATCAATCGGACCTACTACCCGGTCAAAGTCCAAAAAGGCAATGCCTACTACCAATCATGTCATCATCGACCGTGACCGAACTTAATCCAGCCGCAAAAGAATTTGACGGATTAAGTAAAATGATTATAGATTTGGTCGTTCTATTAAAAGAATTACATCGATCTACCTGTAATTGAAAAATACCCATACATACTGAGCCCTCCACACAAGGGGGAAACCGGGTCATTACATACCGAACCACAGTTGGATCGACCAACAAAACTCATGATGTCGCCCATCCCAATCGGAGATCCGCATAATGGTGACATAAAAAGAAAGTCCTCCAAATGGAAGAGACCCTTCGCGCTATCAAAGGAATTGGAACACACGGGAGTGTTTCATATGCTGATCTATGTATTTTTCCTAGAGTTCACTATCCAGAAAAATTTAAAACTCCTAACTTTGAAAAATATGACGGGTTAGTGGATCCTTACACACATCTAAAAGTATTTATTGGAGAACTTGGATCCTATGCAGAGGATGAAAAGCTCAGAATGTAATTATTCCAAAAGAGTTTAACTGGAGAAGCCCATTCGTGGTACACAAGATTAGACAACTCCAAAATCCATAGCTGTGAAGAGATATCACATGCCTTCCTCACTCAATACAGTTTTCAAACTCAGATGGCTCCTGATCGGTATCAAATTACCAAGATCAAAATATAGTCTAATGAGTCATTTAGAGAGTATGCTCAAAGGTGGAGATGCCTGGCTGCCCAAGTTAGTCCTGCCATGACAGAATCAGAAATGGTCATGACATTCATTGACATACAAGAAGCTCCCTTCTATGAGAAAGTTTTAGCCGGCATCGGCAAACCGTTTTCTGAAATGGTTAAACATGGGGAGATGGCTGAGATGGGATTGAAGTCAGGGAAGATTCAAGACCTAGCCGCACTCAAAGTCATTCTTGATCACATCCAACTGAAATTATGGGAACAACTTTGAGGTCCATAAAAGAAAGAGGAAGATGTTTCCACGATCATAGGGCAAAAAGGCAATCAAAATATGCCTATTCAAAGGAGAAACTATACTCCCATTCCAGCACAGCCTGTAAACCCTCCAGTACTAAAAAGTGGAGAAGTCAAACGCCATCGAGTGTTTACACCCTTGGGGGATACCCTCGAGAACATCTTAAATCTTCTGACAACACAGAAGAAAATTACACATCTTCTTCCACCAGCCAGCCCTAATGGACGGGGTTTTAGTGCTGCTAGGAAATGTGCTTATCATACCGGGGCACCTGGACATGATACTCATGATTGTTGGGCCTTGAAACACAAGATCCAGGACTTGATAGACAATGGAGAGATCGTGGTCACCAAACCAGATCAACATCATGTACAAGACAACCCTCTTCCTCAACACAAAGAAGAAGAGGTCAACATGATCAATTGGAGCAATGGACAGAGTTCCAACTTCGGCTATGATTCCTCCCAGACCATTAAAGATGGTGATTACAGATGGGATTATGCTAAGTTCAAGTTCACAATGGAACGAAAGATCAAAGCTCTCGGCAAACAAATTGAGCAATTGACGGAACTGGTGACTTATCTGCATCAAGTAACTCGCCAGTTAATCAGCTAGGAGCATGCTAGTCTCCTACCTATTATCATGAATATTCCCTCGTCACTTTCAAAAAATGAAATGCTGGAAGACAAAGTGACGAAGAGAGCAAATGCCAAGGCCCGTCGGGATTTCGCCAACAAACGGGAATTCACCTATTTGGGCCAACCCATGGAGGAAATCCTTCACATGCTAATCAATGAAGGAAGGATCAGTTCCCTTCTACCTCCAATCAATTGCCATTCGGGACGGTACAACTCTGATGGGGTATGTCAATACCACTCTCAGTCTCGCGGTCACAACACAGAAGAATGCTGGGCACTCCGCCACCTTATTCAAAATCTAATCGACAGTGGTGTACTGCGCTTGGCAGATAACGACACTTTGTACGTGCAAGTGAGAATGCAGGCCCTACTAAGTGGAAAAGTGTGGTAGAAGTTATATCCACTGAAGCTGAAGGGATTAATACTTTACTCAAAACACCGATAATTCAGCTCAAAAGAGGAAATAATCCTTTGAAAGTTGCCGCTCCCGAGCCAATCAACTTGCCATGCAGAGCAAAATATCTTATTGTTAGCTTGCGTAATGTTCCGTGGAATTATGGAGAAGGTAAAGGATCCACCTCACATACAACTGCTGCAATGTCGAAGGAAAATCCACTGTATCTTCCCCATCGGGTGATGAACCCCACCACCAAATCAAAGGGAAAAATACCCATGGAGAAGGTTGAAAACTTCCTCCGTGCTGTGGGTCATAACGAAGTTGCGGTGGTTTTAAGCTTGAAAGAAGCTCCACAACAAATATCAATTCTGGACTTGGTCCTAACCTCTGAGAATCACCTGACGGTCTTGCTCAAGGTTCTAGAAGAAGCCTATCTCTCGACATCAGTGGATACAGAAAAGTTTCAACATATGGTTGATCACATTTTCAACAACAATGTGATATCCTTCACTGATGATGACATACCATCCGAAGGGACCGTCATTATGCAAACCGCTACATTATCATGGGGTCTTATCCTCCGGATACAAGGTAGGAGGAGTCTTAATAGATAGAGGTTCCTCCCTGAATATCTGCCCATATGCTACCTTGGTGAAGATGAATATCAACCTCAACAGAATTCGGAGTAGCCATACTATCATCCAAGCTTTTGATGGAGCCCGCCGTAACTCGGTCGGAGTAATTGAGCTGCCAATCGAAATTGGCCCTCACACATTCTGCGTATCTTTCCATGTGCTCAAAATAGATTTGGGATACAACTTTGCTCTGGGGACGACCATGGATTCATATGGTCAAGCGATCCTCCACTCTTTCACCAACAAATTGAAATACATTATCAATAATAGCTTTGGTCACAAATAACGAAACGAGATTCCTCAAAGACGGGGGACATATCGTTCATCAATGCCAATATAGATATAGAACCAGTCAGTTTTCATGCTTTGGAAATAAGCAACACCCAATACCATGCTATTGGTGCACCATTGCCCGAACCCAAAATTTCTGCCGAGGTAATGTCGGCTACTCAAGAAATGATGTCGTTAGGTCATAAACCGGGACAAGGGTTGGGTAAAGATGGCCAGGGTATCAAGTACCCCATTCGATTAACCAGGCAAGTTGGAACAGCTGGACTAGGCTATTCTGCCAGCTCTAGTCACAGGAATCCTCATAAGTATCAGCAGATTCCTTCAGTTTCAACCATGTGGCGTTTGGCTTCGCCTTCAAACTCTGAGTCCGCACAACCTCCAGTAAAGGTGCAAGCCAATGTAATGGCTATGTTATTTCCAAAGCCGGTATCGGTGAAGGAGAAAGAAATCTTTGTTCCAAATCCCGCAGTGGAAGAAGAGGAACGAAGAATCAAGCAAGACGTCATACTGATGATGTTCGGTATACGCATCATCGTCCATGATGAACATACTAACAGATACACCCAAGACGATGATTGCCCTGACGTAATGGCCATCATTCGGGACAAGGAGGATGATGAAAATCCCTCCATCACTGCGGTCCACCCGGACTTTACCCTTGCCAATTGGGACAACATTCCTTACTTTGGTCGACGAGGGTAAAGCGGACAAAAACTCTTTCTGCCCTATAGATATAATAACTGCTTACTTTTCTGTATAGTATTAGTAGTTTATTTTTCCAGTATATGCTAATATTGTGTATGATCAACGCATTTCATATATACTAAATGAAAGCATATTTTTGTTTCAGGACTCTAAATTTAAATGTGCCTGTACTTGCGGATACGATGCCTCTCCTACACAAGGATTGTACCTTTAATGTAGAGATGAATTCAGCCTTGATGGATATCCAGGATGACATTAAGGTGCCTCCAGAAATTCAAGAATGGGTCAAAGACAAAAACCCAACCTTGATCAAACTACTTCTTTCAATCTCGGAACCTTAAAAAGCCCTAAGTTAATCCAAATTGATTCAGACCTTATCCCAAACCAACGGAATGACATTGTTACGCTATTAACCCAATTCCAGGATGTGTTTGCATGGTCTCATGAAGACATGGTGGGTTTATCCACTGACATCGTCCTTCATCGCCTTCCCATTAAAGAGGGATTTAAGCCAATGCAGCGTAAGCTCGGGGCGATTGAAACCTGAGTGGAGTTTAAAGGTGAAAGAAGAAATTGTGAAACAATTTCAAGCTGGCATCATCATGGTGTCTACATATCCTGAGTGGATATCCAACATCGTGCCTGTACCTAAACCTGGAGGGAAGGTTCAAGTTTGCGTATATTACCGGGACTTGAATAAAGCTTGCTTAAAAGACAGCTTTCCCGTGCCATTTATCCACATTCTCATCGACAATACTTCGCAGTACGACATGTACTCCTATGCTGACTGCTTTGCGGGGTACCATCAGATCATGGTTGCCGAGGAAGATCGTGAGAAGACTGCTTTCATCACTCCATGGGGAACTTTTTGATATAGATAGTTGTCATTCAGCCTTATAAATGCCGGAGCTACCTATCAACGAGCTATGATGGCTCTTTTCCACAACTTAATGCATAAAGAGATCGAGATCTATGTGGATGACATCATTGTCAAGTCTCGGAAGGAGGATGACCATATAGACCATCTTAAAAAATTGTTCAACAGGTTGCGTAAGTACAACTTGAAGTTGAATCCAGCTAAGTGCGCCTTTGGCGTCAAATCAGGTAAGTTGCTAGGATTTCTAGTCAGCCATAAAGGGATTGAGCTGGATCTTACCAAAATCCAAGCCATCACTGAAATGCCCATTCCTCAGACAGAGAAGGAAATACGAGGATTTTTGGGAAGAATCAACTTCATCAGCAGATTTATCTCCCAACTCACAGCAACCTGTAAGCCAATCTTCAAGCTATTAAGGAAGAACTCCTCCATGAAATGGAATGATGAGTGCCAGAATGCCTTCCTTACAATCAAGAAATAGCTAGTCAAGGCTCCCGTGTTGGTGCCACCCAAGGATGATGTTCCCCTATTCATGTACCTGTCCGTAAGTGACAATGCCATGGGCTGTATGCTGGGACAGAAAGACGATAGAGGCTAAGAACGAGCTATCTATTACCTCAAAAAAAGGTTCAGCAGCAGTGAACACAAGTACACTTTGATCGAAAAGACGTGTTGTGCTTTAGCATGGGCTTCCATGAGGTTACAACATTACCTCCATGTTCACACAACCCATATCATATCCCACGTGGATCCTCTCAAGTACGTGTTCAACAAACCCATGTTAAATTGCTTGCTGTCTAGATGGCAGTTGATCCTACAATAATTTGACATCGTATATGTGACTCAAAAGTCCATCTAAGGTCAAGGAATCGCGGATCAACTGCCTGCCGCACCTTCAGGGGATTTCAAACCCTTGGAAACATATTTCCCCGATGAAGGAGTAATGACAGTACAACAACACCATTAGTACGATACACGCCAATCATGGAAGATATATTTTGATGGAGCTGTTAATATGGAAGGCTCTGGAGCTGGAGCAGTTCTAATATCCGGTGCGGGGAAGCGGATCCGTCATAGATTAAATTACAGCTTTATCGGCACCAACAATACGCCTGAGTATGAAGGCTGTCTCATGGGGCTAAAACTTGCCCATTCAATGGGCGTCGGTGTTAATCGTCCTTGGAGATTCGGAGTTGGTAATCGAATAATCCACCGTAATTTATCAAACCATGGAACTACATTTGCTTTGCCTTACCATGGCGGAGTTTTGAAGATGGCTTTGGAGTTCGAAGAAATCTCCTTTCTACACATTCCTCGTAATAGGAATGACTTTACGGACGCATTAGCAACTTTGGCCTCCTTGATTCGCATATCAGACAAGGAACAATTGCCAAGCGTCACAATTGCCCTGAACAAGGCCCCAACCTATGGGAATTATGTTGGAGAAGTATCAGATGAGCTACCTACCATCCAACCTCCTTGGTATCAGCATATCAAGGAATATCTGTGAGATGGATCTACACCCGCTGAGGCGAGCCTGACTGAGAAAAGGCGAATCCATCGACTTGCTATGATGTTCTACCTGAGTGGAGATGCGCTCTACAAAAGAGATGCAGGACTGGGTCTCCTTAGGTGTCTAGACAAAGATCAAGCCCAAAGGCTTATGGATGAAATCCATGGTGGAGTCTGTGGCCCCCACATGAGTGGCCCCCTCCTTGTCAAGAAAGTCCTCAGGACAAGAAATTATTGGTTATCTCTCAAAGCTGATTGCAACGACCATGTCAAAAGATGTTATCAGTGCCAGATTCATGGGAATGCTATACACGCCCTCCATGGGAACTCCACAATATGAGTTCTCCTTGGCCCTTCTCAATGTGGGGAATGGACGTTATCGGGCCCATTGAGCCTAAATCCAGTAATGGTCACCGATTTATCTTCACCATGATCGACTACTTTACCAAGTGGGTAGAAGCAGCCTCCTTCCCCCAGGTTACTAAAGAGGTAATCATTGCTTTCATCAGAAACAATGTCATTTGTCGATATGGACAACCAGAGGTGATTGTGTCAAACAATGCCAAGAACCTCAACAACAAAACGATGGAGGAATTATGTAGTAAATTCCACATCAAACATCTCAACTCTGTCATCTATCGTCCGAAGATGAACGGTGTTGTTGAAGCGGCTAACAAAAATATCAAGAAGATTATGCAAAAGATGTCCGCCAACCACAGAGATTGGCCTGACCTATTGCCTCATACTCTGTTAGCCTATAGAACCTCCATGCGCACTTCAACTGGGGCAACCCCCTACGCTTTAACCTATGGGATGGAGGCAGTGTTCCCCGTAGAAGTTGAGATGGAATCTCTCAGAGTATTGATCGACGCTCAGCTGGATGAAGACCAATGGGTACAAGACAGGTATCACCAATTGTCTCTAATAGACGAAAGGCGAACCGCGGCTATCTTCCATGGTCAGTTATATCAGCAAAGGATCACCAGATCCTACAACAAAAAAGTCCGGCTATGACAGTTTAAATAACATGACTTGGTTTTGAAGAAGATTCTTGACAACCAAGATCAGGCTAAAAGAAAATTCGCTCCCAACTGGGAAGGCCCGTTAATTGTCAAGGAAGTATTGACAGGAGGCGCTCTCAGACTGCAAGAAATGGACGGCGATGAATTTCCACAACTCATCAACTTAGACGCCGTGAAACGGTATTTTGTCTAAAGTAACCAGCAAACACCCTGGTGCTTCATCATCACGTCATTAGTCATTCCGGTTGTTTAACCCTTTATCACATATAACTTATCTACACTTTGCCCCTCAGGGAAACATACTCCGCAAGCCAGCAGCCTGGTTTTCTCCTTTGCGGTCATACAACTTAGGTCATCCCACCGCGGATTGAACCTCTTGCGTTTATAGTTTGGCTACCCTTACCTGGGATAGAACTTCTCATACCTACAGTTTATCCTCAACCTAGGATTAAACTTTCTCCTCCCCGCACTCTGACCTGCACATGGGATTACACGTTTCTTCTCGCCCTGAGGGGCGAACTACGTCGACCTGATCTCTCGTCTTCATATAGGAGTACGTAGGCAACCATTTCATATGGCCCGGTCGCAATAAAACAAAAACAACAAAAACATTTCTACCCTCTTCTCCTTACAAAAAACAGAAACAACCAAAAACATTCCTACACCATGTCAGCCATATACAACGTTGAACCTCTTACACCAGGTTCGAACTACGCAGACCTGATCTCCTCTTCAATAGGAGTACGTAGGCAGCCATTTATGGTGCGGTCTCACCCCAACCAAAACACAAACTATTATCAACGGGTATTGGGATTCTCTTTCAATCCATTACATTTCATTTAGTTTCAGACCAAAGGGATGGAATTACCTGAACTCCTCCCAAATAGGAGATTCGGAGACCATCTAAGCTACGGTCATACCTCAAAGAGCAACACTAAACCATAAGAGGTGGAATTAACTAGGCTTCTCCTAAATAGAAGTACTGGCGACCATCTGTGGTGCGGTCAATCTCAGAGAGGAAAGCCACACTCCTCTCCACATTTCCATCCAGAAACAAGTCCCAAGACATGAAAGATGGTAGGGATACATAGATTGATGATCCATTCTGAACTATCCAGAGACAGCTCAATGTCAATCCACCAAGGAAGAATTCAGAATACATCAAGATCACAAGCTCTGAAGCAGCAGGCAAAATATCAAGCAAATAGCCAGGCATATCTAAAAGGGAAGTGATCCAAAAATATATTTCCCTGTCATATATAATGTTGTTTGATATATATAGAATGTGAACTGTACATGACAAAATGGCTAAGCTAGTCTGTACAGGTAAATACAAGCTCATCTACGAATCAGGGTACATGCGAGCTAGCAAGACCAACATGGCATCCCTCTCAGATGAAGGAGGTAAAGCTGTAGTCTGCTGGATAAGAATATCCATAAGATCCAACAAATCTGTAGCCATCTGCATGATGACCATATGCTCATTGATATAAGCGCTCATCTCTGCGATCATACCAGTGGTAAGGGACCTCGCCGCAGTACTATCTGTGACAGCCACATCCTGGGCAGATATTGCACTATCCCGCTTAACTATCACTACATCTCTGTCTGATCTAGCCTCATCACGCTCAGTGATGGCGGCATCTCTACGAGTAAAGGCCTCGTCTCTCTCTAATAGGGCGGTGTCCCTCACATCAAGAGCAGTCGACATCATAGATCGAATCTGATCTCTCTGAAAGGTCATCAGATGAAGACTCTGCTCTAAGTACTGTGCCGAGTGTTGGATCACAAAAGTACTGGTACTAGGAGAATACGGAAGAAATGCTGGCAACCCAGCAGCGGTATCTTCCTCGATGTAGGTATCAATATCCTCTGTAGGCTCTACATCGACTAACTCGCTCTCCGGTACTGCAAATACTGTTATAGCTGATAAAACCTCCGTCTCCATCCATGCGGAGTACTCTGCGGAATAACCGGGACGACTGGCAGGAAAAGCAGCTAGCTCACGCTGATCCCAGCAAGCGTATACACGAGATCGGTCCTCGGCTGAGAGGTATCGAGAAGTCAACGTGACCGCCGCCCCTCGAAAGGATTAAAATCCTGGAACTGGTCGAACTTCGACATCACGGCCAATGGATGATAAGTAGTCACGCCCCTCAAGCCAGCCAAAGGGAGGAAATCCATGCCCGGAGCATGAGTAATGAAGCTGTATGGTGAGCAAAGCCCCAAGCACAACAATATGCTAAACAGATCTACCAAAAATGCGTACCAGGACTGAGAATCTGTACACTCCGATGGCTGAAAGGAATATGACATGGTCACATCATGGGAAAAGCAATACCCATGCCGTCTAAGGGTACCAATCGATCGCAAGTGTGACATAAACCACACATACAGCATGATCGAACTCCCAGTAAACACGCCTAACGGGTAAATACTGCAGTAGGATGTTGATCGCAGAGTCTCTGCCATGATCATAGGTACAATGGTACGACCATCCCTGAGAGCTCTCACGGCCATGATAACGCCTATATCTATCTCATCCATATACCGTGGCATATACACGTATGACAGTACACATAGCATCAATACATCAACTCTGGCCAAACGCCAATGATCCTCCGACACGGTGAAATCCCCAGAATGTCGTGAGTAGCTATACTCCGCACCAAATCATCATACGAAACGCCGAGAGATCACGTGGCGGTGTGTCTCCATCACTGGACCACTCTGCGCCTCAATCCTGTGAGAGTCATGAATCGCCTACTCATGTCTCCCAAAGCCATGTGCACGCAAGGTCCGCATGCAGGGGCAACATCGTCAAATCCGCATACCCTCCGGTAGTAGGAGTCAACTCATGGGTGCCAAAGCGGAATACCCGCCTCATCGTAGCCGGTGATCTATCATCCGATCCACGAAGTCTACAGTAATCGAAATACCAAAAGGGTCATGGTATGCTTGCGGAATGCAGATCTCTGATCACCCTATCTAGTGGTGACAAGTTATCGTATCACGATCGATACCCAATGCCACCAATTTGACGGTGGGGTATGATCTATACGGCTAACTGTCGAAGAAGACATCTGTGCGGGCCGTGTCATAAGACCATCTAGGGTTCAATGCTTAATATCTCTGGACATACATACATATGCATAACATGATACATGCATAAACAGATAATGGATGGCAATATGATATAGGGAATGAAAAATGGTTCATACATTCCTAAGTATATCATCATCTAATACATCAGCTCTATACAGCTACAAATACATGAAAATGGGGCACAGACGCCCTACTAATAACAGAGGCCTATCAAAAGATATAGCGAGAATGGGGAAGAACCACCCAATATCTAACAGAGGCCTATCAAAAGATATAACAAGAATATACATCAGAAAAAGACCAGGGTCTCGATGTCCACGTCCTCAATCCTGTCCACCTGATGTAACTTCTCCTGAGTCACTAGATCTCTATCAACAGGGATATCAGGCCTATAAAGAGGAGGATTTGCACTGGCAAAACCAAATGGGTCGTCTGAGGGTCCAGCACCTGAGCTGGAAGGAACAAATGTCTCCGCCTCTGCTGGATCTCTGCCCAAATGCCGAATAAATATATGTGCCTGATCCAACTGCCGGGTCAAGCTATCAATCTGGGTCAGATGAGTCGGAGCTAGGACACAAGCCACCCAATCCATCATCATTAAAGATCCTGGAACCATGTCCCCCATAAACTGTGTGGCACGGGACTGGGCCCCAATAGTGCAAGGGAGCAACTAGCACTGGAATATCTCCTAAGTACATGGACCCTTGGATAAATCAAAACCGTCAACTCCCAACAATGGAATATCGAATGGCGGGTGGTGTGATCTGAGCCAATGACGCTTGACAGAGGCAAGATCGATATCTGAATCTCCTTGTGGTGCTCCTAATAGCACGCTTCTCTAAATAGAGCTCCCACCTCCATCTATAAAGAGAGGAAATCTCCGGGAGGAAATCAAATACTCTACTTTAATAGGGTATCCATCCTCAAAACCGATGGTCAAATGATCCCCTGAGTATGGAAGCCTTATGATGGCGTCACCACAAGAACTCCAACATGATACTTGAATGAGCGAAGCCCTCAGAAATAGGGACCTCTGGCAAAATAGAATGGTGCCATCGTCGTCCTCGTGGATAGGTATCTAAGCCTAACACACTCATAAGACGCAAACATGGAAGCCTCTCATAGGCCCAAAATTGCCAACACAATGGCAAAACATCTGCTATCAGTAAATACTCTTAACCTGTGAATGGAAAAGATAAGAGAAATACTCACCAGCAGAAACGGGTAAAATCCTAGCCAAGCCTCAGTCAAACCCTGTGAGCGCAGACGCATGCCCCAGAGGAAATAGGCAAAGGTGTAAGAGCCCCAGTCATACTCTCCTATACGGTCCACATCGCGTGTGGCGCTGACTAAAGTGAAAGATACCGTGGAAGAGTTATCTGCTATAAAGCAGCCTCGAATGATCATCAGGAACAATCACCGCAGAACGCGATCCCTGATCCTGACATCATCAGGCATGGGCTCACTCAATAGCCCACTCATGACATCTACGCTCAAAAGACCTGAACGGACAGTCCTACATTTGAGCCCCCCCGCCGGAACTCCTAATAGGGATCGGATGGCAGTAGGGGTGATATTCACCATGCAAGGCACTAGCTCCCCTCCAAACTCCATACATGTGATAAATTGCCAATCCATAGGCGTCATCATCACCTCGCAATCCAGCAGGTGGAGTGACTGAGTCTGATGAAACCATCGCTCAGACAATGCTTTGAGGTAACCCCAGGGACAACGACGGGGAAGGATGGAGAAAAATGCCCCAAATCCCCACTCATGCACTACTGCTCTATAATTAGGATGAAGCGCCTAGTACATGGAGTGGATGCTAAACCAGTTCACTCGAGGTTGTGTAAAACCTGGACCCTGCATGAAAAGCAGATCAACATCATAACCCTTTAAATCCTCATCAATAGGAAAGAAGGAAGATAAAGTCTAATGTCATACCTCGTTAGCATGCAAGTACATCGATGGGTGTCTACCCAAATCACCCAGCAACTCTGGGTTCACCACCTGGATGCTCGGAAGCTCCCTGCGAGGGATATGTGCAGCAGGAGCGGGATCCTCGATATCTACCTCCTCGTCCTAGACATCTGGAACATCTACCTGGTCAGGACGAATCACAGCCTCCACCAACCGACGAGGTTGTCTGACTAAATGGGGACGAGGCACTTCAGAAGCCCTCCGTGCAGACGCCTTAAGCGATCCATATAGGCTGCTTCACCGATCCGGATCCATAATGTCTGGACAACAAGTCTCCAAATCACCTCAGAAAGGGTGTGGTATTTCCTTACCTGGAGCTTTCTAAAATGCATTATATGACTATATGATTGCATGCATTTACTTTAACATATAATAGAGTTAGAATGCATGACTACCTAATGCCTATATTTGGAAAAAATTCGCCATAGTCCCCTTTGAAAATAGGACTATCCCCACGCACACAGGCATGTCTAGGTGGCCATTCAGTAGCACACCTGTCCCAAAGTCATATACCTAATATATGCATTAAAAATCAAAATCGTCGTGCATAAGGACAACCTCAATGCTAGGAGTATTTTGCCTTTCTACCTTTTGCTCATTGCACCTCAAATGGGATAAAAAATAACAGAAAAAGGTGCCAATTTGCAGAAGTCAAATTTTTTCACATCATTATGTTCAGCATGGTTTAATACTAACATTTACTATGTTGAATATTTTTATCAAGTCATTTGTGCATACATAATCACAACTATGTGTTTAGATGCATTTCGTACAATATCTCACAATCTAACGGATAGAAACTGGAAAAAAATACATGCATACGTTACCAGGATAGTGTAAAACACTTTTACGATGACAGAATTTGCAGAAAATAGCCCGAACTCAGCAGATCTGAAGATGGCTCGCGGTTTTTCTAAAGAAAAACAAGTTGAAAGTGACTTGTGAAGTGAAGCCTGCTAGGATTTATCATCCACGCCTGGCCGCATGCTCACCTGCGGCTACAGCAGGTGCACCCGTGGCTCCTCCATGTGGGTCCCACCCCTCCGGTTCGGTCCAGTTCGAGTTGAAACGGAGTTCTTATTATAAGACCCCAACTTTTATAAATAAAGATGAATTTTCTATAAATATTATTTTTGAATATTATGGAATAAATTTGATATAATGTTATAGTTGTGGGTAATATTTATAAATTTTGCAAAGTAAGCAAGTTGTTATAAAATATTCATTTGGTCGGGGAATATTCTTTTTGTCGGGGAATATTCGTACGACGGCTCAATCATTGGTGGACCCCACAACGGAAGTATTGTCGTAGTTAGAAAACGACAAAATTATCTTTCTATAAAAATAACGGCAGAGGTGTTACCGTTAAAACTGTTGAACTACCCGGTAGTAAAAGTATAGTAATACGCGTAGTTGTATAGTAGCACACGATATTGATTATTGATGCTTACGTGAGAAGTCACTCAGCTATGCTCAATTATTGCTACAGTAATTGCTGCATCATATCTCTTATATTATTGATTCAATTATTGTCACAATATCATCTGTATAATATGTTATAGTATTAAATCAATAATTGAGATGACAAGTTATAAATGATTAATAATTGTTGAAAGATTAAATATGTGTTGATTAAAAATAAAATGATTTGTTGTAATATTTATTCAATCCTTGATGTATATAAAGAGTCTGTTATGAGACGTTTGTGGTAAGTTTGATTATTTTATGGGGGGCCATATGTCATCATCTAAGAGTCTCTTCATCAATAGTAATTACCTTCGTCAATAGTAATTACCTTTGTGAATAGTAATTACCTTCGTCAATAGTAATTACCTTTACCAGACGTCGAACCACTTGTCGTTTCACATTACAGGCGTAGAACCACTTGAAGTTTCACATTACAGGTGTCGAACCACTTGTCGTTTCACATTACAGGCGTCGAACCACTTGTCGTTTCATATTACAGGCGTCAAACCACTTTTCTTTTCACATCACCAGTCGTCAAGCCACTTGCCTTTTCACATGGCAGGTGCTAAGCTAGAAATCATCTATAAATAGTGGCCTAGTGCTTCATTATTTTTCATGAATTCATTCAAGCTATAGAGAGAGAAAGTATAGAGAGAATAAGAGAGAAAGAAGAAGAGTATTTTGTTACTACACTACTGCAGTATTCAATCTCCTACTAAAAGTAAGGGGTGTTATTCTTTCTTATTCATGAAGAGAATTGTTGTTATTCCATTGCTTATTATTACATTGGAATAACTTTTGTATACGTGGTTTACCTATACTTGGTGACATTCTTCAATTATTCATTGGAACATCCATCATGTGTTTTACGGACTGGTTCTGCTCTTTATTATTATTCTATTGGAACATCCTCGTCATGTGTGTTTTACACCGACCGGTTTCCGCCTTTATTATTATTCTCATTGGAACATCCTGTCTGCGTGTGTTTTCGCCGGACTGGTTCCATTCTTTATTATTCGTTGAATATCCCGTCATGCATGCGTTTTACGGACACCGATTTCCGTTATTTATTATTACATTGGAATAACTCCGCCTGCATGCGATCTATCGCATGCATGGTGATTTCTTTTGTTATTCCATTCTTTATTATACCCAGTTGGTTAAAACTTTGACTTCTATACTCCATGAAATTAGTGGAATATCCTTGATATTTGCGCTTCATCCAAATCCTTTCATGGAAATATTCTTCTCGAGATTCTTGAATTTTACTCTACAGCGGTATCATGTTGACAGCTTTAGATGTTATTGGTTCCTAGATAAATTAATTCTTGAACTTGTTTTATTGAATTCTTATATCATTGTCATCATCCTCATGTTTATATTATGTTGAAAGTCATCTACGTGGCTGAGGTGCATAGATGGACTTGGTATGATTATGATCGTGAGACTATTCTTGGTGTAATCATGGCCGTAATGTTACAAATGATGTGGTAAAAATCATCGGTGGGCCGTAGTGCATTGATGGACGGATTGTTGGCATGATCATGACCATTAATGAATACACAAATATTCTTGGCACTCGTGAGTGCATGAATAATTGTGGTCGTGATACTAAAGAATATCCTTAAGCGTGTAGTGTGGGGGTGATTCGATGATGTGGAATACTTATTAAAGTCGAGTCTCACTATAACAATGATGAAAAACCTTTTAAAATCATAAAAGATAGTAGATTTTATTTTCTACTTGACTCTTTTAATGGATTCTTTGATTTCATTGTAGTTAAACTTGATGTTCATTATATTTTATCGCTTTAACATCATTGTAGGGCTAATGATAATTTATTCTCGCATTATCTTAGTCATAATATTTCTTCTTGAGCTAGTTGAGCTCACCCTTTCTTTCACTTTGTTCTCTCTTGAAATGAGAATATAGGCGGGACGAGTCGGGGAACGGAGTAATAGTCCGTGAGGATAACATTAGTAGTCCTCACTATTCTATGAAATAGTGTGATAATAATTGTAATGAGGACTCCTTTTGAGTTTGTATGATCTCTAGTAAACAATATTTGTATTCAAACTCACGCTTTATGTCGTATTGTACATATTGCATCATATATTAGTAAGTTGTATTTAAATTACATACCATGTATCCGACTACCCAAGATGGGTGATGTATACCTAATTTTGGGGGCGTCACGGTTAGTATCGAGCTTAGGATATGATCCTGGCTAAGATGTGAGAATAGTACTAGGAGGAGAGACAGGGAATACCTTCGCTAGTATGACCTACCTAAGTTTATGTGTTATTTTATTGGTCACGAATATATGGATAATATGTTACATGTCAATTAACCTTTTGTTTTGTGGCGATGTCTCAAAATGAAATCGAGAATGTTGAGAATAGCAATGGAGCACAGGCGATCGTTGATTCACCACATATCAATAATCAGGATAATGTGCATCAGGAAGGCGATAATCCTCATGCAAACAACAACACTGACCAAATGATGAATGATCAAATGTTCAGAGGCTTTATGCAATTCATGCAACAGCAGGCGAGAGCGACTCCTGTCCAAATAGTAGGTGGAAACACGGAAAACTCTCGGGCGGTCATCGCTAAACAGTTCAAGGAGCTAGGACCACCAGAGTTTAAGGGAGAGCCAAAACCACTTCTGGCGGAAGCATGGATAAAGAAGATTACCAAGATATTTGATGTCTTGGGATGCTCCGAGGAGCAAAAGGTTCCCTTTGCCGCCTTTATGTTGCGCTGAGAGGCAGATTACTGGTGGGAATCGGAAAAACGTACTCAACCTGTTGTATTGAAGATATCTTGGGAGAAGTTCTAGGAGCTGTTCAACGACAAATACTTCCCTGAAAGTATTCGCCACATGAAGGAGGTGGAGTTTATCAAGTTGGAACAAAATAATATGACTGTGTCGCAATACGAGGCAAAATTTGCGGAGTTATCACGGTTTGCGTCCCACTTAGTGGATAATGAAGAGAGAATGGCGCGAATGTTTTTAAGAGGTTTGAAGCCGGAGATACGTCAACATCTTATTTCTCATAAACCGTGTTTTGTATTCGATGTTGTAAATAAGGCTCGATTAGTGGAGCGCGATAACGAGTCAACGCAACTAAAAGAGAGCAAACAAAAAATTATAATACCGGTGAGAGTAGTCATCGAGCGGTGACAACAAGCGTGGAGGAATCAACAGGCCAGATATGGTAACCACTTCGGTGGTAATCAAGGCCAAAACAATAAGAATGGACATTTCAAGAAAAGGAGATTCAACAATGATGGAAAGACGTCAACATCAGCACCCGTTGTTAAGGAAGGGGAATGACCACCTATCATATGCTTCAAATGCGGAGGAGAGGGACACATCAGTCCAAATTGCGCCATGCCGTCCAAAGCGTGTTATAATTGTGGAAGAGAAGGTCACTTAGCTCGATTTTGTCGTTTACCGAAGACAAATTCAGCTAGGATAGAGGCACCAAAGGTCGTCCTAGAAAAGTCAAAACCGGTCGTGCAAGGGAGAGCGTTTGTTGTGACCTCCCAGAGAGCAAGGAACCCGAATGAGGTCATCACGGGTAAGCTTATCATAAACTCTAATGAAGTCTATACTTTATTTGATACCGGTTCTACCCATTCTTTTATTTCTCCTACTTGCGCTCATCGATTAAATTTGACTCCGGAGAAATTAGACTTTGACTTATCTGTGGAAACTCCGTTGGGAGAAACCTTCATTACATCCACTGTTTATAAGTGTTGTTTGGTTCAAATCGGTACCCTCACATTACACGTCGATCTTATTTCATTAAAAATACTTGCATTTGACGTGATTTTAGGGATTGATTGGTTAACTACTTATCATGCAAAAAAATTGATTATTTTCATAAGGTTGTTAGCTTTCATATTCCTAACCAACCTATTATCTGCGAATTCAAGCGACCAAACCATTAAAATCAATCACGGTCATCTCAAGCCATAAAGCTATTCGTTTATTGAAAAAGCGATGTCAAGCTTTCTTAGCTCATGTCCGCGATTTAAACAAAAAATACGCCGATTTTGAACGATATTTCTATTGTTAATAAATTTCTGACGTATTCCCAAAGAACTTCCCGGCCTACCCCGTGAGGCGTGAAATTGAATTTTGTATCGACCTTGAACCCGATACAAAACCTATTTCCAAAGCCCCATATCGAATGGCTCTATTGAACTTCGAGGAGTTAAAGACCCAACTGCGAGGAATCGTTAGACATTGGCTTTATTCGTCCTAGTACTTCTCCTTGGGGTGCTCTGCTCCATTCGTGAAGAAGAAAGATGGGAGTATGCGACTTTGTATTGATTATCCGAGTTGAATCATGTCACCATCAAAATAGGTATCCATTGCCACGTATTGATGACCTGTTTGACCCGATTGCAAGGAGCCAAATTCTTCTCAAAGATTGATCTTTGTTAGGATATCACCAATTGAAGATTAGAACCACCGACATTCCAAAGACGGCTTTGAACTCTATGACGGGCATTATGAATTCCTAGTCATGTCCTTTGGATTGACTAATGCTCCCTCTTTGCCTTCATGGATATGATGAACCGAGTATTCAAGAATATTTGGATCACTTTGTGGTCGTCTTTATTGATGACATCCTTATTTATTCCAAAAGCCGTGAAGATCATGAGCAACACTTTAGGCTAACACTCCAAAAGCTTCGTGAATATAAGCTTTATGCCAAGTTGAAGAAATGCGAGTTCTGGCTTGAAGAAGTAGCATTCCTTGGTCACGTGGTATCAAGTCATGGAATATCTGTTGACCCAGCATTGATTGAAGCTATTCAAAGCTGGGAACAACCTAAATCAGTGACTAAAGTATGTAGCTTTCTCTGTTTAGCTGGTTATTATCGGAGATTCGTGGAAGGATTTTCTCGAAATCGCTACTCCATTGACTCAGCTGACTCGGAAAGATACAAAGTTTGGTTGGAGCGAAGAATGTGAGAAGAGTTTTCAAGAACTAAAGAGGAGACTTATTTCAAAGACTACTCGACAATACCATCCGCTCGGAGGATTTGTCATCTACAAAGATGATTCGAGCAAAAGGGTTGGGATGTGTTCTCATACAACATGGAAAAGTTATAGCCTATGCCTCATGACAACTCAAAGAATATGAGAGGAATTATCCTACTCATGATCTAGAGTTAGCATTTGTTATCTTTGAACTTAAAATTTGGAGGCATTACTTGTATGGGGAGAAAGTGGAGATCTTTACGGATCATAAAAGCCTCAAATATTTCTTCACTCAAAAGGAACTCAACATGCGACAATGACGTTGGCTTGAACTGTTGAAAGATTATGATCATACCATCCAATACCATCCTGGAAAAGCGAACGTGGTAGCTGACGAATTGAGTAGAAGATCATATGCAAGTACGAGTGCGATATTGTCAACGCAAAGGCCCATTTTGTGTGACTTGCAAAGGATGAGGATAGAGTTAAAGACTCCAAGGACGCATGTGATGATAGCGAGTATACGAGTAGAACCGACTTTAATCGATAAAGTTAAAACTGCTCAAGCTACAGACCTGGAGCTGATGCGTATGAGGAAGAAATTGCAAGAAGGTGCTATGCCGGAAGCAAGAATCGATGAAGAAGGAATACTTTGAGTCAACTCTAGACTTTGTGTTCCTAATGACCCTAATTGAAAGTATAATATCATGATGGAGATGCACAACACACCATTTGCAATCTATCTGGGGAGTACCAAAATGTATCATGATATTCGGCATACATTTTGGTGGAGCAATATGAAGAGAGAGATAGCATATTTATCTCAAGGTGTCTAACTTGTCAACGAGTTAAAGCGGAGCATCAAGTACCAAAAGGTCCATTGCAACCACTTGAAATTCCGAATGGAAGTGGGAGCACATTACCATGGATTTCGTTCTGGGTCTTCCTAAGGTTTCTCAAGGCATAGATGTGATTTGGGTCATTGTTGATAGATTGACCAAGTCTCCGCTCATTTCTTACCGATCGAGAAACTTATACACTTGAACGCGTCTTGCTTTCGTTTGTATATAAACGAGATTGTAAGACTGCATGGTATCTGCAGTATCCATAGTCTCTGATCGAGACCCAAGATTCACTTCACGATTTTGGGTTAGTTTGCAAAAAGCTATGGGCACGCAGACTTACGATTTAACTTTCGGCATATCATCCTCGAGACCAGACGGAGCGGTTGGAGAGGACTATTCAAACTCTTGAAGATCTATTAAGACTCATGTCCTTGATTTCAAGGGAAGTTGGGACAAGTTCTTACCATTGGTGGAGTTTTCCTACAACAACAGCTTATTAAGCAAGTATTGGCATGGCTCCATTCGAGCGTTGTATGGAAGAAAGTGTCATTCTCCGATATCTTTGGGATGAGGTGGGTGAAGCAACATTGTTGGGACCGGAGTTGATACGTATGACTACGAAAAATATTCAAACGATCCGACAACGTATAAAAACCTCACAAAATCGACAAAAAAGTTATGTTAATCTTCATCGAAAGGGCGTGGAATTCGATATAGGAGATCATGTGTTGTTAAGAGTTGCTCCATGGAAAGGAGTTACAAGATTTGGAAAGAGAGGAAAACTCAATCCTCGATTCATCGGTCCATTTTTAATCCTCGATCGAGTAGGAACTGTGGCCTATAGACTCGCTTTACCGCCAAGTATGTCTCGTGTTCATAACGTTTTTCACATATCCATGTTACGTAAATATGTGAAAGACTCGAACCATATTATTGAGTTAGAACCGGACGAAATAGCGGAAGATTTGACGTATGAAGAGGTTCCTGTTCAAATCTTGGATAAGAAGGAACATATTCTACGCTCCAAGGTTATACCTCAAGTCAAAGTTTTGTGGAGGAACCACGATGTTGAGGAAATGACTTGGGAGTTAGAATCAAAATGAAATCAAGGTATCCTTACCTCTTCGACATACCAGGTACGTACCTTAATTTTGAGGCGAAATTTCATAAGAAGGGGAGGTTGTAAGACCCCAACTTTTATAAATAAAGATGAATTTTCTATAAATATTATTTTTGAATATTATGGAATAAATTTGATATAATGTTATAGTTGTGGGTAATATTTATAAATTTTGCAAAGTAAGCAAGTTGTTACAAAATATTCGTTTTGGCGGGGAATATTCTTTTTGTCGGGGAATATTAAATACTACGGCTCAATCATTGGTGGACCCCATAATGGAAGTATTGTCGTAGTTAAAAAACGACAAAATTATCTTTCTATAAAAATAACGGCAGCGGAGGTGTTACCGTTAAAAGCTGCTTGAACTACCCATTAGTAAAAAAATACAAAGATGTCTGGCGTAGTTGTATAGTAGCACACGATATTGATTATTGATGCTTATGTGAGAAGTCACTCATTTATGCTCAATTATTACTACGAATTGTGCTTGCGATCATATCTCTTATATTATTGATTCAATTATTGTCACAGTATCATCTGTATAATATGTTATAGTATTAAATCAATAATTGAGACGACAAGTTATAAATGATTAATAATTGTTGAAAGATTAAATATGTGTTGATTAAAAATAAAATGATTTGTGGTAATATTTATTCAATCCTTGATGTATATAAAGAGTCTCATTATGAGGCGTTTGTGGTAAGTTTGATTATTTTATGGGGGGCCATATGTCATCATCTAAAAGTCTCTTAAATCGATAGTAATTACCTTCGTCAATAGTAATTACCTTTGTGAATAGTAATTACCTTCGTCAATAGTAATTACCTTTACCAGACGTCGAACCACTTGTCGTTTCACATTACAGGCGTCGAACCACTTGTCGTTTCACATTACAGGCGTCGAACCACTTGTCGTTTCACATTACAGGCGTCGAACCACTTGTCATTTCACATTACAGGCGTCGAACCACTTGTCGTTTCACATCACCAGTCGTCAAGCCACTTGCCTTTTCACATGGCAGGTGCTAAGCTAGAAATCTTCTATAAATAGAGGCCTAGTGCTTCATTATTTTTCACGAATTCATTCAAGCTATAGAGAGAGAAAGTATAGAGAGAATAAGAGAGAAAGAAGAAGAGTATTTTGTTACTACACTGCTGCAGTATTCAATCTCCTACTAAAAGTAAGGGGTGTTATTCTTTCTTATTCATGAAGAGAACTGTTGTTATTCCATTGCTTATTATTACATTTGGAATAACTTTGTATCGTGGTTTACCCTATACTTGGTGACATTCTTCAATTATTACTGCTGGAACATCCTCATCACGTGTGTTTTACACCCACTGGTTCCGTCTTTATTATTATTCTATTGGAACATCATATGCATGTGTTTTTACATCGGACTGGTTCTCATCTTTATTATTATTACATTTGGAACATCACATACATGTGTTTTACGCCCGACCGGTTCCATTCTTTATTATTCATTGGAATATCCTATCTACATGCGTTTTCTGGCCGGACTGAATCCGTTATTTATTATTCTGTTGGAATAACCTTTTGTCATGCGGTCTATCGCATGCATGGTGATTTCTTTTGTTATTCCATTCTTTATTATACCCAGTTGGTTAAAACTTTGACTTCTATACTCCATGAAATTAGTGGAATATCCTTGATATTTGCGCTTCATCCAGTATCCTTTCATGGAAATATTCTTCTCAATAATTCTTGAATTTTACTCTACAAAGCAGTATCATGTTGACAGTTTGGATGTTATTGGTTCCTAGATAAATTAATTCTTGAACTTGTTTTATTGAATTCTTATATCATTGTCATCATCCTCATGTTTATATTATGTTGAAAGTCATCTGTGGCCTGTAGTGCATAGATGGACTTGGTATGATTATGACCGAGACTATTCGATTGTAATCATGGCCGTAATGTTACAAATGATGTGGTAAAATCATCGATGGCCCGTGGTGCATTGATGGACAGTTGTTGGCATGATCATGACCATTAATGAATACACAAATATTCTTGGCACATGAGTGCATGAATAATTGTGGTCGTGATACTAAAGAATATCCTTAGCCGTAGTGCAGGGGTGATTCGATGATGTGGAATACTTATTAAAGTGAGTCTCAAATTTATAACAATGATGAAAAAAACCTTTTAAAATCATAAAAGATAGTAGATTTTATTTTCTACTTGACTCTTTTAATGGATTCTTTGGTTCACTTTGTAGTTAAACTTGATGTTCATTATATTTTATCGGTTTAACATTTTGTTGTAGGCTAATGATAATTTATTACGCATTATCTTAGTCATAATATTTCTTCTTGAGCTAGTTGAGCTCACCCTTTCTTTCACCGTTCTCTTGAAATGAGAATATAGGCGGACGAAGTCGGGGAGCGGAGTAATGGTCCATAGGATAGCATTAGTAGTCCTCACTATTACGTGAAATAGTGTGATAATAATTGTAATGAGGACTCTTTTTGAGTTTGTATGATCTCTAGTAGACAATATTTGCATTCTAACTCACAGTTTATGTCGTATTGTACACGACAGTTATATTAGTAAGTTGTATTTAAATTCTGTACCATGTATCTGACTACCCAAGATGGGTGATGTATACCTAATTTTGGGGGCGTCACACATATAGGCTAGAAAGGTCAAATCGGGAATAAAAATGCCACGCGATTGAGCAAAACAGCATACAATCCTGGTCTTCTCATACGAGACTTTGAATCTATACATCACTCATTGGTAGTCACCTGAACACAAGGTATACTCTGCCAATGACCTCAGTTGTCACAAATCACATTTGCCAATACCTTATATAGGTCCGATGCCGCCGACTCCAGGTCGTTACCCTACGTGAGTCCCCAACGGGGGTTACAACGTGAGTCCTCGACGGGGGTTACAACGTGAGTCCCCGACGGGGCTTACAATGTAGATCCCCAGTGGGGGTTACAACACGTTCATCCGTTGACATGTCCATCAACGAAGGTCAAGCAGCCTTGATGTTATTTCAGTCGATGGCAAGTAAACCCATCGAAGCGTTGAGAACCGTTCGATAGTTACGACGGGGGTTACAACGTATATCTCCGGCGGGAGTAGCAACGCATGCTCGGCCGTTAACTCACATATCAACGAAGGTCAAGCAACCTTGACGTCATTTCAGCCGATAACATTTAAACCTGTTAGAGCTATAGAGCTGTTTGAGGTTCTCATACCCAGCTGCTCATATTCCCCAGCGGATCCCCGACGGGGGTCACAACGCAATGCTCCATTGATCTACACGTCAGCGAAGGTCAAGCAACCTTGACAGTATATTGCACAGGATGTTTTAGCCATTGATTCACACGTCAACGAAGGTCGCATCCCCGACAAAGATTTGCTATCGGCGAAGAAATCCAATGTAATCATGACATATTCTGGCGATACTAACCAGGAGAGGTCAACATTATCAAAGAGGATAGATGATGGAATATGTTATACACATCCTCAAACAGATCAAGCTTTATTCCCACAAACCTCTTACATATAAGAGGTACCCCTTCAGGATCAAGTCGTTATCAAGAACACATGACTTTGGTGATAACTCCAACACCAACATCCTAACAGATTCTATTTCACATCGATCCGGTCAAGATTGCAAATCCCGGTTTAAGCAACAGGAGCCAAAGAATCATCCCCAAAGATGTTGGGCCACAACCCCGTACACATGCATCACACATTTGCATCATGTTGTTATCCATAGTACCATGTTTATCTTATTGCGTTTCAAGTGTCTAGGATTCATTATCCTACCCATGCATTGCCATGCATGAGTATGATAAAGAGGGGCATCTGTAGACACTCGAAATTTTTTTGTACTCATCACATCGACATTGCGGAGGACGATTTGTCTTTAAGAGAGAACCCTGAAAGACAATCCAAATCCATACCGGATACTACTGAAAGTGCAGCGTCAACCCCGGATCGCAATCTGGGAGTAACGATTTCAACCTCAGATGTAACCCCGAGGCCTGTAGATACAATATCGAAACTCCCACCAGAGAAGACCGATTAATCTCGGAGATGACCCCGAGGTATCCAGTCTCAGTCCCAACCATGGGAATAGCCACCAACCTTGGTGATAACCCCAAGGAATGCAGTTTCGGATATAACCCCGAAAATGCTTGTTTCAAATGCCATCAGCTTCTATCTCGGCACTCACAACGAGATACACTGTGCCAACCCAGCAATAACATCGGGAAGACATGCACACCTCAAAGATGACAATGATGACCTTCAACAAATGGAGTAGTCCAATCTCAACGAAGTCTGAGCAACGCTTGCTTTATCGGCCCAATCCGGCGATAACACCGATGAGGGGCAACATCGTCATCACGTCCAACACGATGCCACGTCACGTCTCTACGCAACAATGTCCCACAAGGCTAACCAATCCCGAGTGACTATTGTGCGGGGTAACGGATGAAAGTTGAAGCTTGAAGACCGGAGGGCATCGTCCCCATCTTCAAAGACTTCGTCTGAAACTCTAATCCCATGCCATCGCATGACTCGATATAACGATAATCAAAATAGGTCCCGATAACTCAAAACGGATGCGGTTGCACTTCTCAAAATCTGAGTGGACATTACAAAGGCTCGAGTGCACGCGCCGAGACGACCCGACTCGACAAAAAAAGGCCAACTCGACCACCTCTGTAAACTCTGCGGCCCACCAGTAGTAGGTACACCTATGACTCATATGCCTATAAATAGAGGGCTTGGGGTGCTGATTTTTAAGAGAACAATGATGGAAACCCTACACACATTTGCTCTTTTCGCCTGCATCTGATTTTTTCCCACTTTCAAATACACAGCGAGCTCATATATAGCCTCTTTTGTACCCACAAAAGCCCAGTGTTTACCCACTCTAAAGATATAGAAGCCTTTTTATTAGTAAGCTGTAAGCCTTCTCACACATTTTAGAGTCTTTCTCTTCCTCTTTGTACACACCCTTTTACACGTTGAGAGTCGTGTTGCTTGCTTTTGCCCGAACTTGATCAGTTGTGTCATTCCAGTTTGTATATATATATATATATATATATATATATATATATATATATATATATATATATTTATATATATATTGACTAACATTATCGAGTTATGCCTCGATTGAGCCTGAACTTGATGCCCGAGCGCGTTCTCGCTTAATATATATATATATATATATATATATATATATATATATATATTAACTCATGCATCGGACTTTGTTCGATGAGCCTGACTTGATCCGATGCGTTTACTCGCTTTTATATATATATATATATATATATATATATATATATATATATATATATATATATATATATATATATAATCGTGGTCAACTCATTCGATGAGCCCGGATTTTACATCCTGTATTTATTCTTTTATATATATATATATATATATATATATATATATATATATATTTTCGCTGCGCCTGAGTTCTCTTCAGTAGGCGATTGATCGCTTCTGACTTTATTTACGTTTTGTCCCGCCTGTAGTTTCCTTCGTGGCGGTTAATAGCTTTTAACAACTTTATTTACATTTCTGATCCCCCATGGGGGTTCTTCGTGCTTGGTGATCCTGTGTGTATATATATATTTATCGCTTTTATATATATACCTGCTTACTGCTTTCATACAAATTGCAACATTCTGTGAGCCTAGGAATCATGTAATCACAGATTCATCCCATTGGATCTAGATTCGGTTCCTGTGATGGACATTTTTCAGTCGTAAGCAGCTTGTAAATTATCCTGCGATGTCTGAATTTCCTCAGATGGTTTCCATACCCACGAGGAAGTCGGCATTATTGTTATATATTATTTTTATACGGATGCCTCGCATCCGTCGAATAAAATTAATCCATCCACTCACTTAATAAAAATGGGAGTGTAAAAGGCCTCAATTCCTATTGAGCATCAGGGTTTGAAAAACCTCTTTTATAAAACATCACTGCCGTATCTTGCTAAAAACTGAATTTTTACATAAATTCAAATCCTGTGTATATAGGTTCGAACGAGGCCTCGCACAACTTTCATATAACAACACATTGACCCACACACACACACACACTCAGATAATAGTTTCTTGAAAATAGGCGGTCACCGTAGTAACGGGATGTCTGGGGTGCCTAACACCTTCCCCGCATAACCAAGTCCCCTGGACCCTAAACGAATCTCTGGTTTCACTGACCAGTATATCGGTGTCACATCATCGGGTCAATGTGCAAACCTTTTCTCGACAGTGTTGGTACAACCATTTTAAAAACCACTGGCGACTCTTAACTTGATCCCATCATCGACATTATACATGTCGGACCTTTTCCACTTTCTTTTTCAAACAAATCTCACCTAAAATGAGAACACCAAAAAACAAGTAACAGAAAGGGACACCCAAAAATCCCGACGTCGACATAGCTCATCCCTGCAAATATTTTTTTCATTTGCAGATAGAAAGTATATGTTCTAAAAGTTTCTGTATTGTGGATAAAAGGCTTAAGTCGTGGATATTTGTTGAAAACTATCATGTAATAGTAACAGTATATTATTTGTTTAATGTAATTTTAGTTTGCAGTATTTAGTTATCATTCTAATGGAATTAGAAAAGTGTACAGTATCTTTATGAACTATATATATCTGAATGATAATGTTAACAGACATTGGCTCTCTGATGCACCGAGGTAGCGCTTCACTCAGTTCCAAGAACTCTAACATTAATACTGTGGAAGTCAAATATATATAAGAATTATAGATATGAAAGAAATATCTATAAGATAATGAACCTGTACATCCAAGTGATGGTACTTAGTTACAATTATTGTTCTGACGAGAACTACTATTTACTATGAGTACTGTGAATCTTGGATTTATAGGAATTATTATTTGATAGAAAATTTACGTGAGCACCAAAATTAGCTACAGTGACTGTAGAGAATTTGGGGGCATCACAGACCTTCTCAATTTTAATTGTAATATTTATATAAGCAAGAGTGAGCAAACAAGGCTCACTTGAAATGAAATTGAATACAACTTTACATTAACTGCCAAATTATCGGCTAAATAGAATTGAACAATATTTTCTATTAACATTCTGAATTATACAACTGAGGGTCTAATGACCACGAACCATGTCCACAATTATAAGTACTCTTTCAACTAAAACTTTAACAGTCATAAGACTATAAGGACTCCACGTACTTAGGGGGATCAACCCTTCGTACAATGTATTGTGCACAAACATTTCAACGCTAAGCGTAAACCCCTAATAATAGGGTTGTTCATCTCAGTATTTAGATTACAAGTCTGCACCAAAGTAAGTTTGGTTTGGATACATTTCAAGGTAATTTGGAATTCAACGAATATCAACTAAGGATTAGTTGAATAAAATGGTAATCACCTTATGCTATGGAATAAATCTTAAGTGAATTAACATTGTATATTAAAGTTATGCTTTAGGAATAATCTAAGAGCATAAATATTGAATAACTATAACATACCTTGCTTGAACAATGTTACGCCAAGGTTATTTAGAATTGAATATTAAGCATGCATAACGAATAGCAATTTGAACAATAAAACTATTCAACATCAATATATCAGATTATATAAACTTGCATGCTAATTAACAAGTTAAAGACAAGAATAACTTGATCAACATCAAAATAAGGTTTAGAAAACTTGCATCATCATGAACAAACTAGATACAAGAGCTTGCAAAATTATAATCAAAATAGGACAAGTAAGCTTGCACAATAATAAACAAACTAACTCAAAGAAAATGTAGATTTAGAAAACTTGCTCAAAGAGAGTTTAGATACTTGCACAATTATTATAAAAGTAGAGTTAGAGAACTTGCGTAACTGTAATTGAGATAGGGTAAATAAACTTGCTCAATAATAACAAGATAGAGTTAGAAAACTTGCTCAAAGTAAAGAGGTAGGGTATGGAAACTTGCCTCAAACGTAAGCTATAATATTAAAACTCACGTTCACCTACACATAGTATTAGAACCAAAATATCTATTAGATATACTAACATTCACGTATCAAAATAACACACTCTTCTAGTTAGACTTGTTATTTCAATACAAGTCATATGTCACTTCATAAATATCAGAATTTCCAAGTGTTAACCTTCACAACACTTATTTACTAATCCTCGTGTTCAATAAACAACAACATAACTCATTCGTAACTTACTAATCATTTTTACAACTTTAAATTTATCAATTACATATCACGGTTCTGTTTTAACCTTCTTATAACATGTTTGACACATTAACATAACCTAAGACTAAGTTATAAGGGTATCCAAGGGTTTGCTACAGTAGCAGAAGCTAATGTCATAGATCAGGGTATGGAGCAAATGCATATATTACACGAGCTTGAACCAAACACAATTGCAAGTAATTTTTAGCCTTAACACCCGGTATCAGCCAAGTAATTATTACTGGAGCCAGAGATAGAAACAAAGACAACAGTGAACAGTAGCTATTTTTAGCCCAACTAACACGAATTTCACCCACCAAACAGTAATATTAACACATATAATTGGTACAGAACTATCACAAACATGTTTGCTAACATATTTAACCAATTAGAACAATTTAACAACAACTTAAACTAGTTTAATTCCTCAAATTCCATGTTTTAATATGAAAACTCCATTTTTGAGTTTCTTCACAAAAATCATCACTGTAATCTTAGTTCTATACCAAATCACTTCGTTCAAACTACGCTCTCTTCGTTTCTTAATGGACTAACATAAACAAGACCCAATTTACAATTTCATATACAAATTGATCACTAAAATCGGTACTTACACAAGCCATATGAAAAATATAAACACTGTCATTATTTTTCTACTTTTAACTGTAATTAGCATACAAATTCCTTGATTACATACAACTCAAACATAACCAACACCTATAATCACCACAATTCAGTTGTATAACAACAATTCAACAAAATCAAATTCACAGAACATATAAATTATGCCGTAAACTCATATATATATATATAATAAGATTATGGAAAATACCTTCAACTTGCTAAGATAACCCTTGCCAATCAACTGAAATTGCTTTGGAAAATTCTAAGGTTTTCTCTCAAATCCCCTCTCAGCTTCTCTCTGAAATTCTCAGTGTTCTTCTCAGGCTTAGCAACTAGTTTATGCGTAAAACTAAACTGATAAACCAATGTGTAAAAAGAAACTGATATGGCCATAATAAGCCTAATCAGTTACAAAATATAACGTATAGTTTTAAATATATTATATTTATTATTTATTTTATTTTATTTATATTATTTCAAAAATTAAAAATCCAAAAGACATAAGGCTTTGTTTGGCAAAACCCTTTAAAAATTAAAGACTTTATATTTTAAGCATTGTTTGGCAAAACAACATTAAACTTCTTTAATTTATTTTAATAAAAATTTAGTTTATTATTTATACTCACATATTATTTATTTGGATTTCCGTATCCAACATTAACCAAATAAATTGATTACACATACTATATTTTAAATAAAATTCCACTTAAACAATTATCACAAAATTATAATTTTATTATAATTTTATTTCATAATTTAACACACCAATTTAAATTATTAAATTAAAACAACAATATAACATCTCATGTTATATTACAACTCTCTAAATTATAAATTAATTTAATTTAGAATATTATCTAATAAATTTAATTCATAAATATTTACTAATAATAACCACATCAATAAAATATTTATTTCATCAATTTCAACAATAAACACATCAAATAAATATTTATATAATTCCATAAATATTTAAAATTACAATTTAAAATTCTACAAGGATTCTGTCCCCAGAATCACAACTCAAACAATCAAATCGTCACATTCTTCACTTCTTACAAAGATTCTGTCCCAAGAATTGAAGACACGGACTAAACAAATAACTCAGGGTAATTCTTTATCATTTCCGTTTTGAGTTCCCACGTAGCCTCTTCGACGTTGTGGTTCCTCCATATCACCATCACAGAAGATATCACTTTATTCCTGAGTACTTGTTCTTTCCTTTCGACTATCGGGATATGAATCTCTTCATAATACAAATCTTTACTGAACTACAACGGTTCATACTCGATCACATGCTTGTAATCGGATTTATATGGTCGTAACACCGAATCGTGAAAAACATTATGGACGTTTTTTAACTCTGGAGGTAGAGCTACCTCATAAGCCACTTCTTCAAATCTTCGCAGCACTTCGAAGGGTCCAATAAACCTCGAGCTTAGCTTTCCCTTGTTACCGAAAGAAATTTTCCCCTTCCAAGGAGAAACTTTTAGGAATACGTAATTTCCTACGTCGAATTCACGATCTTGACTGTGTTGATCAACATACTTTTTCTGTCTGTCTTGGGCTGCTACCAATCTTGTCCTGATGAGTTTGACAACCTCAGTAGTTTGTTATACCAGTTCTGGTCCTAACAGTTGGCATTCACCGACTTCATCCCAACACAGTGGAGTTCTGCACTTTCTGCCGTATAATGCCACGTAAGGCAGCATGCCGATGCTCGCGTGGTAACTGTTATTGTAAGCAAATTCCACCAACGGTAAATGTTCTTCCTAGCTCCCTTTGAAATCCATGATTCATGCTGTCAACATATCTTCCAACGTTTGGATTGTTCGTTCGCTTTGGCCATCTGTTTGTGGATGGTATGCCGTGCTCATTCGCAACTGTGTTCCCATACACTCTTATAGTCTTTTCCAAAAATTTGACGTGAATCTCGGATCTCTATTTGATACTATTGACACTGGAACTCCATGTCTCGATACGATCTCTTTAACGTATAGTTTTGCCAGCTGATCAAGATTAAATCTAATCTTTATGGGAAAAAAAGTGTGTTGATTTCGTTAATCTATCCACCACCACCCAAATCGCATCGTACCCTTTTTGAGTTGTTGGAAGACCTACCACAAAGTCCATTGTGATATGCTCCCACTTCCATTTCGGTATTTTCATTGGTTGAAGTAATCCGCTTGGTCTTTGATGCTCGGCCTTCACTCTCTGACATGTCAAGCACCTTGCAACGCATTCTGCAACGTCTCTTTTCATATTTGGCCACCTAAAATGTCGTCGCAAATCTTGATACAAATTCGTACTTCCCAGATGAATCGAATATCTTGAGCTATGAACTTCTGTCAAGATTTCGTCTTTAATCTCCGGTACTGCTGGAACCCAAATTCTTCCCTCGAACCTCAGTAACCCTTCGATATCAATCTTGTATTTTGCATCACTACCCTCAACCACTTTCTCTTTGATCATTTCACATTCTTCATCTTGTAGTTAAGCATTCTTCACTTTGTCCACCAAAGTTGGACTAGCTTCCATCTGGTACAATTTTTCGTCGAATTCTTTTGGAAATTTGATTTCCAACTCTAGCCTTGCCATCGCTGAAATAAGCTCTTCCTGGTTGGTTAACAACATCAACTTTTCTCTGCCTTTCCTACTCAAGGCATCTGCAACCACATTAGCTTTTCCTGGATGATAAAAGATCTCGCAATCATAATCTTTTATTAATTCCATCCATCTCCTTTGACGCATGTTTAGGTCCTTCTGTGTGAAAATATACTTCAGACTTTTATGGTCTGTGTATATCTCACATTTTTCTCCATAGAGATAGTGTCTCCATATCTTTAGAGCAAATACTACTACAGCCAACTCTAAATCTTGAGTCAGATACCCTTTCTCATAGTCCTTCAGCTATCTTGATGCATATGCAGTAACCTTGTCGTTCTGCATAAGAAAATAACCCAATCCTTTATGTGAGGCATCACTATACACCACAAAGTTTCCTGTACTATCTGGTAATGACAACACAGGTGCCACACTTAAATTCCTCTTCAAGTCTTGAAAACTTTCCTCATACTTCTCCGTTCAAACAAATTTTATAGCTTTTCTTGTCAAATTTTTTAGCGGAGTGGCAATCTTGGAAAAATCTTGAATAAATCTTCTATAATAACCGGCCAGTCCCAAGAAACTCCTCACCTCCGACGATGTTCTTGGTTGTTCTCAATTGATTACAGCTTCCACTTTTGATGGATCCACTGAAATCCCATCTTTGTCAATCATGTGCCCAAGAAATTGTACATGATCTAGCCAAAGTTTGCACTTAGAGAATTTCGCGTACAACTTTTATTTTCTTAGTGTCTCCAACGTCAAACATAAATGTTCCACGTGTTCTTCTTGAGTTTTGGAATACACCAGAATGTCGTCGATAAATACCACTACAAACTTGTCTAAGAATGGTTTAAATACCCTGTTCATCAAATCCATGAATGCAGCAGGGGCATTGGTTAAACCAAAAGACATCACCAGAAACTTGTAATGTCCATACTGAGTTCTGAATGCCGTTCTTGGTATATCCTCATTCCTTACCTTCAATTGGTGATACCCACTTCTCAAATCTAACTACCCAATCATAATAAAAGTTGAATAATAAACCTTACCTTAAGGGATTACATTAATAAAATCTCCCAGGTTATCTAACCTTTAAATACAATCATTCAAATGCGGAATTTAAATAAGTTCATTACAATAATTCAAATAAAGTCTGATAATAAAATATCAAAAGATTACAAGTATTCAATACTTGTTCATCTTTCCCTTTCCCTTAAAGGTGCAAGGTACGTCAACCTTCCCATCTTTAGCTGTAATATTTATATAAACAAGAGTGAGCAAACAAGGCTCACTTGAAATGAAATTGAATAAAACTTTACAGTAACTGCCAAATAATAAGCTCAATAGAACTGAACAATATGTTCTGTTAACATTCTAAATTATATAATTGAGGGTCTAATGACCACGAACCATGTCCACATTTATTAATACTCTTTCAACTTAAACTTTAACAATCATAAGACTATAAGGACTCCATGTACTTAGGGGGGTCAGCCCTTCGTACAATGTATTGTGCACAAACATTTCAACGCTAAGCGTAAACCCCTAATAATAGGGTTGTTCATCTCAGTATTTAGATTTCAAGTCCTTACGAAAGTAAGTTTTGTTTGGATAAATTTCAAGGTAATTTGGAATTCAACGGACATCAACTAAGGAATAGTTGAATAAAAGGTAATCACATAATGCTATGGAATAAATCATAAAAATTAACATTGTATATTAAAGTTATTCTTTAGGAATAATCTAATAACATAAATATTGAATAACTATCACATACCTTGCTTGAACAATATTAAGCCAAGGTTATTTAGAATTGAATACTAAGCATGCATAACGAATAACAATTTGAACAATAAAAACTATTCAACATCAGTATATCATATTATATAAAATTGCATGCTAATTAACAAGTTAAAGACAAGAATAACTTGCTTAACATCAAAATAAGGTTTAGAAAACTTGCATCATCATGAACAAACTAGATACAAGATCTTGCAAAATTACAGTTGAAATAGGACAAGTAAGCTTGCATAATAATAAACAAACTCGCTCAACGAAAGTGTAGAGTTAGAAAAACTTGCTTAAAGAGAGTTTAGATACTTGCACAATTATTATAAAAAGTAGAGTTAGAGAACTTGCTCAATCTAAAAAAGTAGGTTTAGAAACTGCCTCGAGCGTAAGCTATAGTATTAAACTCACGTTCACCTACATATAGGTTTAGAACCACCGTCTATTAGATATACTAACATTCACGTTCCAACATAACACGCATTTTTAGTTAGACTTATTATTTTAGCACACGCCTTAAGCTACCGTACAAATATCAAAAATTACAAGTGTTAACCTTCACAACACCTGTTTACTATTCATCAAACTCACTAAGTTCTAATATACCACGTTCATCACTTACTAACCATTTGAATCTACTAACCACATAGCACGATTCTGTTTTAACTATATTATTACATGTTTATTATACTAACACATCATTAGACCAAAGTATGTTGCTATCCCGTAATCGCAGCGAAATAGAAAGTCTCTGCCTCGAGATCATTATCGCAAGAACAAGCTTATTATATATAAGCAATTGCTAGCTTTTAGTTGATTGATGCACGTATTAGAGGCAGACGGCTATGAAACGATGAGCCGAAACTTTAGCCCAACAAACACAAATTTCACCCACAAAATAGTGAAATTAACATATACAATTGGTACATAACCATCACAAACATGATTGCTAACATATTCAACCAATTAGAACAATTTAACAACAACTATACTAGTTTAATTTCTCAAATTTCTCATTTTCCTATAAAACTCAATTTTTTTGACATTCTTCCCAAAAATCAACACTGTGATTTCAATTCCTCACCAAATCACTTCGTTCAAGTTACATTATCTTCGTTCTTAATGAACTAGCATAAACAAGCTTCAATTTGCAGTTTAGCATACGAATTGACCATCAAAATTGATACTTACACAAGCCACATAAGAAAATATTCATACAAACATACACTGTCATTATTTTTCTACTGTTATCCGAAATTAGCATTCAATTTCCTTGTTTAAACATAAACTCTAGTATTATATCACATATAACCACCATAATTTAGTTACATAACAACAATTTTGAAAGAATTAGAATTCACGGAACATAAACAAAATTTTGTCAACTCATAACTCATATATACATATATATATATATATATATATATATATATATATATATATATATACACACACACACACACACACACACACTAAGGTTATGTAAAAAAAATACATTTTGTCACTTAAGAAATCCTTGCTAATTAACTGCTAATTACTTTGAAAACTATGAACTTCTTCACAATTCTCTCAAGCTTTCTCTCAGGTTTCTCTCTGAACTCTCAGACTTAGCAAATGGCCAAAACCCAACTGATATGCGTAGTAATACAAAAATTGATATTACCTTAATACTACTACTAATTGTAATATCAGTTACAAACTAACGTATATGTTATAAATATATTATATTTATTATTTTAATTTATTTTAATTTATTTTATTTATATTATTATAATTCAAAATTTGAAAATTCAAAAGCCATAAAGCTTTGTTTGGCAAAACCTTTTAAAATTTAAAGACTTAATATATTTAAGCCTTGTTTGGGTTAAATCAATTTAAAACTACTTTAATTATTTTAATAAACTATTTAGTTTATAATTTATAATCACATATTATTTATTTGGATTTTCATATTCAATATTAACCAAATAAATTAATTACACATACTATATTTTAAATAAATATTCCACTTAAACAATTATCACAAAATTATAATTTCTTTATAATTTTATTTAATAACTTAACACCCCAATTTAAATTATTAAATTCAACAACAATATGACCTCTCATGTTATATTACAACTCTCTAAATTAAAAATTAATTTAATTTAGAATATTATCTAATAAATTAAATTCATAAATATTTACTAATAATCACCACGTCAATAAAATATTTATTTCATCACTTTTAACAATAAACACATCAAATAAATATTTATATAATTCAATAAATATTTAATTATTACAATTTGAAATTCCGGATTGTTACAAAACTATTCAACATTTGTATATCAGATTATATAAACTTTCACGTTAATTAACAAGTTAAAGACAAGAATTACTTGCTCAACATCAAAATAAGGTTTAGAAAACTTGCATCATCATGAACAAACTAGATACAAGAGCTTTCGAAATTATAATCGAAATAGGAGAGGTAAGCTTGCACAATAATAAACAAACTAACTCAATAAAAATGTAGAGTTAGAAAACTTGCTCAAAGAGAGTTTAGATACTTGCACAATTATTATAAAAGTAGAGTTAGAGAACTTGTGTTACTGTAATTGAGATAGGGTAAAAAAACTTGCTCAATAATAGCAAGATAGAGCTAGAAAATTTGCTCAAAGTAAAGAGGTAAGGTTTAGAAACTTGCCTCAAGCGTAAGCTATATTATTAAAACTCACGTTCACATACACATAGTATTAGAACCAAAATATCTATTAGATATACTAACATTCACGTATCAAAATAACACTCTCTTCTAGTTAGACTTGTTATTTCAATACAAGTCTTATGTCACTTCATAAATATCAGAATTTCCGAGTGTTAACCTTCACAACACTTATTTACTAATCCTCACGTTCAATAAACCACAACATAACACGTTCATAACTTACTAATCATTTTTACAACTTTAAATTTATCAATTACATATCACGGTTCTGTTTTAACCATCTTACTACATGTTTGACACATTAACATAACCTAAGACTAAGTTATAAGGGTATCCAAGGAATTCCGCTATAGTAGCGGTTTACTATCACGCATCGAGTATATGGTGTATTGCCGCCATACATAAAAGCTTGAACTTGCCAGAAGCGTGGGCTGCTTTTTTAGCCTTAGCACTTAAATAAGAATTTCTTCTTTGCGTGAACGAAATAGAGACAAGAAGATGAACAATAGTCATTTTTAGTCCAACTAACACGAATTTCACCAACCAAACAGTAATATTAACACATACAATTGGTACAGAACTATCACAAACATGTTTGCTAACATATTTAACCAATTAGAACAATTTAACAACAACTTAAACTAGTTTTATTCCTCAAATTCCATGTTTTTATATGGAAACTCCATTTTTGAATTTCTTCACAAAAATCATCACTGTAATCTCAGTTCTATACCAAATCACTTCATTCAAACTACGTTCTCTTCGTTTCTTAATGGACTAACATAAACAAGACTCAATTTAAAGTTTCACATACAAATTGATCACTAAAATTGGTACTTACACAAGCCATATGAAAAATATAAATACTGTCATTGTTTTTCTACTTTTAACTGTAATTAGCATACAAATTCCTTGATTACATGCAACTCAAACATAACCAACACCTAAAATCACCACAATTCAGTTCTATAACAACAATTCAACAAAATCGAATTCACAGAACATATAAATTATGCCGTAAACTCATATATATATATATATATACACACACACACACACATACATATATATATATATATATATATATATATATAATAATAAGATTATGGAAAATACCTTCAACTTACTAAGATAACCCTTGCCAATCAACTGAAATTGCTTTGGAAAATTCTAAGGTTTTTTTCTCAAATCCACTCTCAGCTTCTCTCTGAAATTCTCAGTGTTCTTTTTTAGGCTTAGCAATTAGTTTATGCGTAAAACCAAACTGATAAACCAATGCGTAAAAAGAAACTGATATGACCATAATAAGCCTAATTAGTTAGAAAATATAACGTATAGTTTTAAATATATTATATTTATTATTTATTTTATTTTATTTTATTTATATTATTTCAAAAATTAAAAATCCAAAAGTCATAAGGCTTTGTTTGGCAAAACCCTTTAAAAATTAAAGACTTAATATTTTAAGCGTTGTTTGGCAAAACAACCTTAAACTTCTTTAATTTATTTTAATAAACAATTTAGTTTATTATTTATACTCACATATTATTTATTTGGATTTCCATATCCAACATTAACCAAATAAATTGATTACACATACTATATTTTAAATAAAATTCCACTTAAACAATTATCACAAAATTATAATTTCATTATAATTTTATTTAATAATTTAACACACCAATTTAAATTATTAAATTAAAACAACAATATAACATCTCATGTTATACTACAACTCTCAAAATTATAAATTAATTTAATTTAGAATATTACCTAATAAATTTAATTCATAAATATTTACTAATAATAACCACATCAATAAAATATTTATTTCATCAATTTCAACAATAAACACATCAAATAAATATTTGTATAATTCCATAAATATTTAAAATTACAATTTGAAATTCCAGATTGTTACAATATAGCGTGGAATATTTTATCTCGGCATTGACCTAAAAACAACCCCTACTACATAGTCGCTCACATCGCACATCAGTTCAAAGAGCATAGTCCAATCCGATGCGATGATCACTAGCGATGTAGTCAGCTTCTTCTTTATCTGCTCAAATGTTATTTTGCAATCGTCATCAAATCTGAATACCGCATCCTTCTCTAAAAGACTGCACAAGGGTTTTACAATCTTAGAGAAATCTTTTAAAAATCTTCTGTAGAACCCGGCAAGTCCAAGAAAGCTGCAGATTCCCTTTACTGAATTCGGCGGTGGAAGATTCTCAATCGTGTCCAGCTTTTCCTTATCAACCTCTAAACCATTAGCAGAAACTTTGTGCCCAAGAATTATTCTTTCTTCAACCATAAAGTGGCACTTCTCCCAGTTGAGTACCAAATTAGTTTCCACACACCGCTTTAAAACCATGACTAAATTTTCCAGACACTTATCAAAAGTGTTTCCATAGACTGAAAAGTCATCCATGAAAACTTCAACCTCTTTTTCCACCATGTCAGAGAAGATAGCCATCATGCATCTTTGGAATGTAGTTGGTGCGTTACATAACCCAAAAGACATCCTTCTGAATGCAAAGGTGCCATATGGGCATGTAAAGGTGGTCTTCTCTTGATCCTCGGGAGCTATGATGACTTGGTTATACCCCGAGTAACCGTCCAGTAAGTAGTAGTACTTATGTCCAGCCAGTTGGTCCAACATCTGATTAATAAAGGGCAGGGGAAAGTGATCCTTCCGGGTTTCCTTATTCAACTTCCTGTAGTCCATGCACACCCTCCATCCGATCAATGTCCTCGTTGGAATCAGCTAGTTATCTTCTTTTTTGACCACTGTCATTCCTCCCTTTTTCGGCACACACTGTACTGGACTGACCCATGAACTGTCTAAAATCGGGTAGATAATCCCCGTATCCAACCACTTCAATATTTCTTTCTTTACTACTTCTTTCATGATTGGATTTAATCATCTCTGCTGCTCCACTGTTGGCTTCACATCCTCTTCTATGAGAATCTTGTGCATGCAAAAGGAGGGGCTGATCCCATTTATATCGGCAATGGTCCATCCTATTGCAAACTGGTATTCTCTCAAAATTCTTAATAATTTACTTTCCTGCAATTTGTTAAGTGCAAATGCAATAATAATATGTAAAGTATTTGAATCACCTAAATACGCATACCATAGGTGTTTAGGAAGTGGTTTGAGCTTAAGAGTGGGTGGCTTTTCAAGTGAAGGTTTCATCCGAGCTGAAGCCTTTTCCTCCGTGTGTAATGGCTCGAATGGAACTTTAAATCTACTAACTCTCAACAAAGCATCCATCATGTTAAAATAATCCACGAACTTTAGATCATCAAAATCTTCATCCCCCAATAATGTAGTTTCCAATGGATCACTAACCAAACTTTTTACCATATCATCATTCACCATCCGGTCGATGACATCCACTTGGAAACACTCCCCTTCATCCATAGGGAACTTCATGGCTTTGAACGCATTGAATGTAACTTCCTGGTCTTGGACCCTCTTGGTTAGTTTACCTTTTTGCACATTGATGTGAGTCTTTCCCGTAGCCAAGAATGGTCTCCCTAAGATAATTGGGATGTTTTTATCTTCCTCAAAATCCAGAATTATGAAGTCAGTTGGGAATATAAATTTTTCCACCTTGACCAAATTGTCCTCTACAATTCCTCTCGGATAAGTTACCGATCGATCTGCTAACTGCAATGATATGTTTTTAGGCTTCGAAGCTGGTAGACCCAATTTGGTATAAATGAATAATGGCATAAGGTTTACACTTGCCCCCAAGTCACACAAACACCTTTTGAATGCAATGTTACCGATCATGCACGATATAGTAAAACTCCTCGGATCCTTCAACTTTTGGGGTAATTTTGGCTATAAAACTGCGTTGCATTCCTCAGTCAAAGCGACGGTTTCTGTAACGACCGAGAAATTCGGATCTTATTGTAAAATGATTTTATTAAATTAAATAATAATAAAATCATATTCCATGTGTTATCAAGATGGTTGTCATTATATAACCTATTGATGTTAGAATATCGTAGTATTTGGGCTTCGTGGATGAATTAAAGTGTTTGAATTTCCAAGACGAAAATAAAAGTTTTTCGAGAAATTTTCCGAAAATACTATTCATCGGTATTTGCTCGGGATATAATTTTGAGTTTCCGAGAAATATGCAATGATGGAATAACAAGGTAAGATGGATTATGTAATAAAAATCTAGTTATGGAAAAAGTAATAAATCGCTTGTGGACCTAATTTATAAACGTTAAGTAAAGAGAAGTGTTAAAGAATAAGAAGTAATTGTATGATACTAGGTATAGTACAAAGTAATGAAAACGAGTATAATACAAAGTATTATACGAGTTTGTATGAAGGATGAAATACCATATATAAATTCTATATGAATTAGAATACAAGAATAATGCATCAACTATATGTGTATGTATTATGAAATATAAATGGACTTGTAAAGATTGGCTAGGATTTGTGTACAAAGCCCAAGTCAATTAAGGTTAAGGCCCAACTATTGAATTAATGAACCAACTAGTGTTTGTTAATGTAAAGCCCAAGGATTTATTAATCCAAGCCCAAGCTAGAATCCATGAGTTAATAGACCCATGGGGCAAAACCATATTGATATGGTTATTGTGGTGACTAAGTATTGTGGTGATCAAGTAAGTGTAATGACCAAGACTTAGAAGTATTGACCAAGACTTTGAAGTAATGGCCAAGTATGAGATAAGAGAGTGGTTAGCATGTAATGAATAGTAAGGAGGTGGCTTAAGGAGGTGGGATAATTTAATGACCAATCTACCCTAACCTTGGAAAGTATATAAATAGAGGAAGCTTACAAGCCATTTGTTGGTTGATCAAATAATCCAACACTTCTAAAGTGCTTAAGTATTAGAGAGAATAAGCTACACATAAGTCATTCCATAAGTAAAAAGAAGAAGCAAGCTACTTACCAAGACTACAAAAGAGTAAGACTTCTTCTCAATTATCTTCTATCTCTACCATGATAGGATGATAAGAAAAGTTGGATTAAGAAACATGAATGAGTAAGTAATGAACTTAAGCCAAATAAGTTGGTAATAAGTCATTTAAGTTAGCATAAGTTATAAACTTATGTGAAAATAATATGAACTTGTAAGGAGCTTATTAAGAGAAATGATATGAATGTACAAGAATTTATATGATCATATATATCATGTATACCTAAATTAAGTTATATGTTAAGAACATATAAGAAATGATGTTTAAGAAACTTTAACTTGTCATAAGTCATTAATAATGAAATCTTAAGTAGATATAGTTGACAAGTTGTAAACTTATGAAGAATAAGTCAAAATCCAACAAATGAATCTAAGTTGTTGTATTAAATATGTTGAGATGTTAACATAATGAATGAAGTTCATTTGTAATGTTGAACAAATCATAAGAATGAAGAATTGCCGGAATTTGCACGATTGGACGATAAACGTCGAATACGTAAAATTCTCGGAATGGAAGTCAAATTTTGTGTTTGAACACGAGACCATTCTTTTCCAATGGAGAAAAGTCATAATCGGCATTTAAGAGTTGCAGACTCGAAAATGACCGAATTTCGACTTAGAACGAAGAAACGAGCGTTGAACGTTCACGAACGTTTATCGTATTTATTAAAAATGAACCAATAGGTGAATTTTTAGCAAACGAAGTCAAATAAATAAAATTCTTGAATGGTCATGTAGATTATGTAATTTGTGAACCGTAGGCTTTTGAACGAGCAAGTTCTGACTTATAACAAAGAAGTTATGCGTCCGGGAAGTTCACAAAATTTCAAAACTGAAATTGATATCTGGTGAACAGAGTTGGCGCAAGTATAACCCTAGGTAAAAGACCCGCGCGCAAATAGCATGGCGAACAAGAACAACAACATACTGCAAGAGTTCGCCGTAGCGCTAACCTTAGTTCAATATGTGGCACCGCAGCGCCATGTACAGTACCAAAATTCTCTGGAGAGTGGCACCGCAGCGCGGCCCATTAAGTAAGGACTCGCGCCGCTACGCCAAGTCCGGAACAATCACATTAAGAGCTCGCGTCGCAGCGCGAGAAGTAAGCATAGAGCTGGCACCGCATCGCCAGTCTCAGAAAAAAGATATTAATGAAGGTTTCTAAGTACAAAGAAAAGAAAATCTAATTGATTAAAAGTAAACATAACTTAAGGAAGGTAAGGTAACATTGTTAAACATTGTTAAACCTTAAGGAATGTAATGTAAAGGTTGAGATAACCTAGTCAAATATAATGCAAGCATAATGATAAACCAGAACGAGTAGTAAATGAATCTAATACACAATTTGATTGAAATAAAGGGTATGATATAGTCATATACATACTTGATTATATGTGACCTAATGTAAGGCATTATATGATCATGTATTGTAGAGACTTGAACGATTTGAATGACTTGAATATAAAGTTAATATACCGTAGCAGACGCTAAAGGCAAGTATTCTAACTCTTGTCTCAGTTCAATCTGAACAAGTTTTTGAGGTTCATGTATTCTTTCGCATGAATTGAGGTATGTTGAAGTTAAAGCCAATTCCTTTGGCTAGACTTGATGTATTGATAATCTATTCATGTATTATCAAATGTTGTTATCTTTTGTCAACTACTTGATATGGTTTTCAAAAGAAGACTTAAATGTTGAACAAATGTTTTGTCGGTAAAACGACAAGCACGTGAGTTTACCAAATGCTTAAACGTGCATACGTTTAATTGATGTAGTGTTGATCAAAATAGAGTACAATAGGCTGATCACCTAGAAGTGCTTGTAAGTGATATCGGGCTTACGGACTTGTTTCCGGGTTGTCCTTTTCCAATAAAAAATGAATACTCGAGGTCTTTGACCGGAGAGAATGTTTTACTAAATATTGTTGTTATTGTAAAACATTTTAAAAGAAAAGATGAAGTACTATTTTGAATTATCAATAGTACTTCATAACTATTGTTCAGTTATCAAAGATATAGGATTTGTATGTGTCAAGCATGTTGTTATTAAATTGTTATACTCGCTGAGCTAGTTATGCTCACTCTTGCTTGAACCATATGAATGCAGCTAAGACTGAATGTCCCAAAGGATCGAAAAAGGATAAGGGAAAAGCTAAGGCAAATTACTAAGCTGTCTTGTAATAGTATAGGTCTATTGTTGTAATTTAACTGATATTATGACAAAGAACCTTTGTAATGGGTATAGAACTTGGGAAATGTAAATATTTCTATAAATATATAGAAGTTATGTTCGTTCTTTTAGAATTTTCAATTGAATGAATGTATGAATGTTGTACAGTATAGCACCATCTGTCGGGTTGGAAGATACCCGGATTTGGGGGCACTACAAGTTGGTATCAAAGCCTAGGTTATAAACTTAAGGGAGAAAGTAGAACCTTAAGTCATAACCTTACGAAAGAATAAAGAAGTAAAAGATGGAAAGTAACCTTATAAAAATGCATTATATTATGTTATTATTTTTATTATTTTACTGACGTGTACTAATCAAACTATATTGTTTTATTGTAGATGTCAGGAGAAAATGATATGTATAGAGATATACATGTAGTAGCGAGGATTCAGATTAATCGGGTAGAGATACTACCAAATCTCAGTAGTCAGAGAACCGTAGTTGGTGACCATCGAGTCTGGAGACTCGGGGCGATTTAGACTACATGTCTATATTTGATGGCATGCTAGAGGAGGAGGTGGACGTGATGTCCTTTGACCAGGTTCCACCTACAAAGGAAATGTCTACGGGGGAATCAATGAAAGCATTATTTATGTCGGTATTAGATAGGAATGTCCATTACTGCCAAGAAGCTAAGGAGTTGAAAGAGGAACTCCAAGCTGTCCGTGAGGAGAAGGCTAGTATGGAAGGAATGTGGGAAGAGGAGCACGATGATAGAGTCCTAGCTATGGACAAGGTCCGATATTTGATAGATGAAGTCATTGAGCTCAAGCAGGAGCTAAAGACTAAGAAGAGGAAGTTGGAGAGGATGTCCTATATTCATAGGAGTTCTCACGTAGATTTCAATGACAGGTAGTCGGATATCGGTAGAAGCAGACGCACCGTCATACCATCAGTAGAGATGTTATTGCCGGTTTGGCGGGAAAGCGATTTTGAGAATGCCTTACTACAGATGTAATCTAGCAATAGCTAGAGTAGCTTAGATATGTAAATATTATATATCTAGTAGTGACGTAAAACCCTCTTTTGTATAACAAAGGGTAGTCTTTTGTAAATCCCAATTTTTGAAAAGTAATTGCGGGATGGTAATGTAATCAGCTAAGGCTGAGTAATGTAAATAATGTAGTATTATACTACAAGTTATGAATCAATATAAATCTTTTTATGGAATATGTTGAGTAATGAGTATGAGTTGTTGTTTAATTACAAATAATAACAAACCAACAAGAATAAAGTAATAATGATGTGTTGTTTTCTTAACAGCAAAATGCCGCCAAGAAGGAGACAACGAAATCAGGGCGCTAATGTTAACCAACCGGAGAGTGGTCCGGTTAATCCAATGCAGGAGTTCGTTAATCTGTTAACGACTGCATTTAATAGAATGGGGGTTAATGTACCCGTGATTCCTAGAATAGTACGAGTTACTACTTTTAAGGAATTCAAAAGTGTAGGGCCGTCGGAGTTCAAAGGAACTACGGACCCTATAGAAGCCTAAACATGGGTAAAAGAAATTGAGAAAGCATTTGTAATAACAAATGTTGAGGAGGGACAAAAGGTTTCCTTTGCAACCTATTTAATGAAAAGAGAGGTTAACTTCTGGTGGGAGGCAAACCAGGCTAGGGCCGATATAGGAAACCTAACGTGGGAGAGGTTCAAGGAGATTTTCTTCGAGAACTATTTTCCCACGAGTATGCAAGGGAGGATGGAGATGAGGTTTCTAGAATTGAGACAAGGGGATATGACAGTTCCCCAGTATGCTGCCAAGTTTAATGAACTAACACGATTTTCTCCACATCAAGTGGACACTGAAGTGAGAAAGGCTAGAAGGTTCAAGCAGGGCTTGAAACCCTGGCTCTATAGCCGACTCTCTGTGTTCCAAAGTACTTCCTTTGGAACCATACTAGAAAAGGTAATAATTTACGAAGGTGGGAATGAGGCTCTTAGCCAGAACTACAAAGATAAGAAGACCAAAGGCAGGGTTGATGGAGGAACCAAGACCGAGGGAGCCAGTGGAAGTGGCGACGGTCAGAAGAGAAAGGGCTTTAACTCGGGAATACTAGAGTAAAACAAGGGGACTCTAAGAGGAGGATGGAGGCCTCAGAAAACTCAAGGGAAGACTCACTTAGAGTCTGTCATCTCAAAGGTAAGGCAGCGATGTTATAATTGTGGACGTGAAGGGCACATTTCGCTAACCATCCCAATCCAGAAGAAAAATCACGGATGCTTTGTATATGGATCAACTGACCACATAGCAAAGAACCGCTCAAGAAGGGATAGAAGGAAATAAGGAACTAATAATGGAAGTTAGCTATTAGTGGTCCATTCAATGGGGAAATCAATGGCCCACTTTTAATATAATGACGGTCCAGAAGATGCGCGGCATCAAGGGATGTAGTTGCAGGTATTATTCCAATCAACAATATAAATGCATACGTGCTATTTGATTCGGGTGCTACTTGTTCGTTTATAGCATGTGGTTTTGCTATACGAATAGAATTATTTCTCAAAAAATTGCCTATACCTTTGAAAATTAAGGTAGCAAACGAAGAGATAATTCCTGTTGAAGATATTCATAGGAGTTGTTGCGTAGATGTACGTGGTCGTAAGCTATCGGTAGATTTGATACCGATAAAGTTAGGAGAATTCAACGTAATTCTCGGAATGGATTGGTTAATTAACCATGGAGCAATTATAGATTGCCAAAAGAAATGTGTGAGCATCAGGACGTTGAAACAACCTCCTGCAGTATTTTACGGTAGTAAATTACCGGGACGTCCGTGTTTCCTTACGATGACACAAACTAGAAAACTTTTAAGAAAGGGTTGTGTAGGTTACCTATGCCATGTTGTTGATACCCAGAGAGGGGAGAAACCATGGAACAAATACCTATAGTAAATGAATCCATGGATGTATTTCCAAGTGAGTTACCGGGTTTACCGCCGGATAGGGAGATCGAATTTGTGATAGACATCGTGTCCGTGAACTACACTTGGCCTCAAGGGCACCGCATCGTATGGCGCTATGGAAATGAAAGAACTAATGGTTCAAATGGCAGAGAACTATTGGACAAGAAGTACATTTAGCCAAGTGTTTCACCGTGGGGAGCACTGGTTGTTGTTTGTCAAGAAGAAGACGGATCGTTAAGGCTTTGTATTGACTATCGGGAGTTGAACAAGTTAACGATAAAGAATAAATACCCATTGCCCAGGATCGATGATCTCTTTGATCAATTGAAAGGGGCAAAGTATTTTTCTAAAATAGATTTATGGACAGGGTATCATCAGTTGAAGGTTAGGAAGGAAGATGTACCAAAGACTGCATTCAGGACTCGTTATGGTCATTACGAGTTTCTGGTGATGTCATTTGGGTTGACGAATGCACTTGCTACATTTATGGATATGATGAACAGAGTGTTCAAATTATATTTGGACAAGTTTGTCGTGGTGTTTATCGATGATATTCTAGTCTATTCTAAGACGCCAAAAGATCATGCTGAACACTTAAAATTAGTGTTGAAGATACTAAGGAAGGAGAAGTTATATGCGAAATTCACCAAATGTGAATTTTGGCTGGAAAAGGTGCAGTTTTTAGGTCATGTCATTGACCAAGAGGGGATTTCAGTGGATCCAGTGAAGGTGGAAGCAGTAATGAATTGGGAACAACCGAAAATGCCGACAGAGGTGCGGAGTTTCCTAGGGTTAGCAGGGTACTATCGAAGATTTATCAAAGATTTTTTGAAGATAGCTACCTCGTTGACTAACTTAACAAGGAAGATGGTGAAATATGTATGGACGGATAAATATGAAGACAGTTTTCAAGAACTGAAGAAAAGATTAAATGAAGCTCCTATTTTGTCATTGCCAGATGACACGGGAAATTTTGTAGTGTATAGTGATGCTTCGCATAAAGGACTTGGTTGTGTGCTTATGCAGCATGACAAAGTCATTGCGTATGCATCTCGATAGTTGAAGGATTATGAGAAAGTTTATCCTACTCATGATCTAGAACTGGCAGCGGTAGTGTTTGCCCTAAAGATATGGAGACATTATCTTTATGGGGAAAAATGTGAGATATATACGGACCATAAAAGTCTAAAGTATATCTTCACTCAGAAGGAGTTGAATATGAGACAGAGAAGATGGCTGGAGTTGATAAAGGATTATGATTGTGAAATCTTGTATCACCTTGGAAAGGCCAATGTAGTTGTTGACGCCTTAAGTAGGAAGGGTCGGGAAAAGTTGTCTATGTTAACTAATAAAATGAAATGTTAATAATGAAGTAAAATGGCTTGGATGGAAATAGAAGTGAAGATGCCGATTGATTCGGGATTACTGATTTCCAAATGAAGACGGAGATGCGTTAAGTATAGTCTTGACCATCGTAGAAAGAATCAAGGAGGTACAACTCGAGACCAATGAGTGTAACCAAATGAAGCTCATAGTTCGAGGTACTCGATACATCCTGGTAGCACTAAGATGTATCAAGACCTTCGATAGAGTTTTTAGTGGCCAAACATGAAGAGAGAAATAGCAGAGTATGTGAGTAGGTGCTTAACTTGTCAAAAAGTTAAGGCCAAACATCAACGACCCAGTGGTTTATTACAGTCATTGGAGATTCCAGAATGGAAGTTGGAGCATATCACGATGGACTTTGTGGTGGGACTTCCGACGATGTAGAAAGGGTACGATTCGATTTGGGTAATAGTGGACCGGTTGACGAAGTCGGCTCACTTTTTGCCAATTAGGGTCAAGTATAACTTAGACCAATTAGCTAAACTTTATGTTAAGGAAATCATTTCCAGACATGGAGTATCAGTATCGATTGTGTCAGATTGTGATCCACCATTCACATCGAACTATTGGAGGAGTTTGCAAGAGCAGTTGGGAACACAGCTAAGGTTAAGCACAACTTATCATCCACAAACCGATGGGCAGAGCGAAAGGACAATTCAGACGCTTGAAGACATGTTGAGGTCTTGCATCATGGATTTCAAGGGTAGTTGGGATGATCACCTACCACTTGTAGAGTTTGCATATAACAACAGTTATCATGCAAGCATAGGCCTGCCGCCGTACGAAGCTTTGTATGGAAGGAAGTGCAGAACAACTTTGTGTTGGGATGAGCTGGGAGAACGCCAGATGCTAGGACCAGAATTGGTACAACAAACAGCGGATGTGGTAGAGTTAATTCGGATGCGTCTCGTCCACAGCCAAGGAGATGAATGTAAGAAGTATGCGGACTCACATAGACTAAGTCGAGAGTTTGAGGCGGGCTCGTATGTGTTTCTAAAGGTATCTCCCTGGAAAGGAAAGATACGCTTTGGAAAGAAAGGAAAGTTAAGTCCAAGGTTTATAGGACCTTTTGAAGTGTTAAAACGGGTGGGAGAGGTAGCGTATATGATAACATTACCTCCAGACCTAGAATGAATATATAACGTGTTTCACGTGTCTGTATTACGTCCATTTAAGCTGGACTGTAAGCATGTAATCGAGTTTGAGCCGATTCATATCGAGAAAGACTTATCATATGAAGAGTCGCCATTGCAGATCATTGATAGAAAGGAACAAGTTCTGAGGAACAAGGTAATATCATCAATGAAGGTATTATGGAAAAACCACGATGCTAAAGAAGCAATGTGGGAAATATAAGAAAAGATGAAGAAAAATTTTCCTCATCTATTTGATTAAAGTAAGACGAGATTCCGGGGACAGAATCTTTATAAGGGGGAAAGAATATAACGACCGAGAAATTCGGATCTTATTGTAAAATGATTTTATTAAATTAAATAATAATAAAATCATATTCCATGTATTATCAAGATGGTTGTCATTATATAACCTATTGATGTTAGAATATCGTAGTATTTGGGCTACGTGGATGAATTAAAGTGTTTGAATTTCCAAGACGACAATAAAAGTTTTCCGAGAAATTTTCTGAAAAACACTATTCATCGGTATTTGCTCGGGACATAATTTTGAGTTTCCGAGAAATACGCAATGATGGAATAACAAGGTAAGATGGATTATGTAATAAAAATCTAGTTATGGAAAAAGTAATAAATCGATTGTGGACTTAATTTATAAACGTTGAGTAAAGCGAAGTGTTAAAGAATAAGAAGTAATTTTATGATACTTGGTATTGTACAAAGTAATGAAAACGAGTATAATACAAAGTATTATATGAGTTTGTGTGAAGGATGAAATACCGTATATAAATTCTATATGAATTAGAATACAAGAATAATGCATCAACTATATGTGTATGTATTATGAAATATAAATGGACTTGTAAAGATTGGCTAGGATTTATGTACAAAGCCCAAGTCAATTAAGGTTAAGGCCCAACTATTGAATTAATGAACCAACTAGTGTTTGTTAATGTAAAGTCCAAGGATTTATTAATCCAAGCCCAAGCTAGAATCCATGATTTAATAGACCCATGGGGCAAAACCATATTGATATGGTTATTGTGGTGACCAAGTATAGTGGTGACCAAGTATTGTGGTGATCAAGTAAGTGTACTGACCAAGACTTAGGAGTATTGACCAAGACTTTGAAGTAATGGCCAAGTATGAGATAAGAGAGTGGTTAGCAAGTAATGAATAGTAAAGAGGTGGCTTAAGGAGGTGGGATGATTTAATGACCAATCAACCCTAACCTTGGAAAGTCTATAAATAGAGGAAGCTTACAAGCCATTTGTTGGTTGATCAAATAATCCAACACATCTAAAGTGCTTAAGTGTTAGAGAGAATAAGCTACACATAAGTCATTTCATAAGTAAAAAGAAGAAGAAAGCTACTTACCAAGACTACAAAAGAGTAAGACTTCTTCTCAATTATCTTCTATCTCTACCATGATAGGATGATAAGAAAAGTTGGATTAAGTAACATGAATAAGTAAGTAATGAACTTAAGCCAATTAAGTTGGTAATAAGTCATTTAAGTTAGCATAAGTTATAAACTTATGTGAAAATAATATGAACTTGTAAGGAGCTTATTAAGAGAAATGATATGAATGTACAAGAATTTATATGATCATATGTATCATGTATACCTAAATTAAGTTATATGTTAAGAACATATAAGAAATGATGTTTAAGAAACTTTAACTTGTCATAAGTCATTAATAATGAAATCTTAAGTAGATATAGTTGACAAGTTAAAAACTTATGAAGAATAAGTCAAAATCCAACAAATGAATCTAAGTTGTTGTATTAAGTATGTTGAGATGTTCACATAATGAATGAAGTTCATTTGTAATGTGGAACAAATCATAAGAATGAAGAATTGCCGGAATTTGCACGATTGGACGATAAACGTCGAATACGTAAAATTCTCGGAATGGAAGTCAAATTTTGTGTTTGAACATGAGAACATTGTTTTCCAATGGAGACAAGTCATAATTGGCATTTAAGAGTTGCGGACTCGAAAATGACCAGATTCCGACTTAGAACGAATAAACGAGCGTTGAACGTTCACGAACGTTTATCGTTTTCATTAAAAATGAACCAATAGGTGAATTTTTAGCGAACGAAGTCAAATAGATAAAATAATTGAATGGTCATGTAGATTACATAATTTTTGAACCGTAGGCTTTTGAACGAGCCAATTCGGACTTATAACGAAGAAGTTATGCATCCGGGAAGTTCATAAAATTTTAAAACTGAAATTAATATCTGGTGCCTGAGTTGGGCGCCGCAGGCAACAACCCTAAAGCAAAAGACCGCTGCCACAGCGTGAACGATGTCGAGCATACCGCAAAAGTTTAGCATGCGTATATGAAGCCTTAGTTCAATATGCGTAGCCAAGCAACGCCACGTATATGCGATATTAAAATTCTCTCGAGAGAGTGGGCAGCATGTTGCCATTCATTAAGTAAGGACTCATGCCAGCATACCAAGTCCGGGACAATGACATTAAGAGCTCATAGTAGCGTAAGAAGAAGCATAAAATGGCCGCAGTTATTCCGATGTCGAATAAAGATATTAATAAAGGTTTCTAAGTACAAAGAAAAGAAAATCTAATTGATTAAAAGTAAACATAACTTAAGGAAGGTAAGGTAACATTGTTAAACCTTAAGGAATGTAATGTAAAGGTTGAGATAACCTAGTCAAATATAATGCAAGCATAATGATAAACCGGAACGAGTAGTAAATGAATCTAATACAAAATTAAATTGAAATAAAGGGTATGATATAGTCATATACATACTTTATTATATGTGACCTAATGTAAGGCATTATGTGATCATGTATTGTAGAGACTTGAACGACTTGAATATAAAGTTAATATACCGTAGCAGACGCTAAAGGCAAGTATTCTAACTATTGTCTCAGTTCAATCTGAACAAGTTTTTGAGGTTCATGTATTCTTTCGCATGAATTAAAGTATGTTGAAGTTAAAGCCAATTCCTTTGGCTAGACTTGATGTATTGATAATCTATTCATGTATTATCAAATGTTGCTATCTTTTGTCAACTACTTGATATGGTTTTCAAAAGAAGACTGAAATGTTAAACAAATGTTTTGTCGGTAAAACGACAGGCACGTGAGGTTGCCAAATGCTTAAACGTGCATACGTTTAATGGATGTAGTGTTGATCAACATAGAGTACAATAGGCTGATCACCTAGAAGTGCTCATAAGTGATATCGGGCTTACGGACTTGTTTCCGGGTTGTCCTTTTCCAATAAAGAATGAATACTCGAGGTCTTTGACCGGAGTGAATGTTTTACTAAATATTGTTGTTATTATAAAACATTTTGAAAGAAAAGATGAAGTGCTATTTTGAATTATCAATAGTACTTCATAACTATTGTTCAGTTATCGAAGATATACGATTTGTATGTGTCAAGCATGTTGTTATTAAATTATTATACCCGCTGAGCTAGTTATGGTCACTCTTGCTTTAACCATATGAATGCAGCTAAGACTGAACGTCCCGAAGGATCGAAAAAGGATAAGGGAAAAGCAAAGGCAGATTACTAAGTTGTCTTGTAATAGTATAGGTCTATTGTTGTAAATTAACTGATATTATGACAAAGAACTTTTGTAATGGGTATAGAACTTGGGAAATATAAATATTACTATAAATATATAGAAGTTATGTTCGTTCTTTGAGAATTTTCAATTCAATGAATGTATGAATGTTGTACAGTATAGCACCATCTGTCGGGTTGGAAGATACCCGGATTTGGGGGCGCTACAGTTTCATACTCTTCTAACTTATTATTCCTAGACAGAATACCCTTCATGAATTTGGCATAACTAGGCATTTGTTCTAGGGCTTCTGCGAATGGAATATTAATTTGAAGTTTCTTGAAAACTTTCAAAAATTTAGCGAATTGTTTATCTAATTTCTATTTTTGGACCCTCTGCTGAAACGGAGGCGGAGGATACACAACTGGCTTTGCATCTGACTTATTCTGTTCCTCTTGTTCTCTTCATCATGTTTCTATGCAACCACTTTGTTTTCATTCTCCTTGACATCCTGCTGTGCTAATTTTTTTGAAATGTTCCCATCAAGATGTTTTCCACTCCTCAACGTGATTGCTTGACACTGCTCATGATTCCCCTTCAGATTCTTTTCTGTGTCACTTGGTAGAGTTCCATGCGGCCTATTATTCAATGCTAAGACAAGCTATCCTTCTCATTTTTAAATTTTTGATGGCTCTCTTTGCTTGTGTTTTCATTGCCGCCATATTTCTCGATATGTATTTCATCAAAAGCTCTTCTAAATCAGTTTTCTTTTCTTGATGTGGAGCTACTTGTTTATTCCGATTTTGGAACCCTGGGGGATAAGAGGGTCATGGAGCTCGCTTGATTTTGATTGTTGCTCTCGAAAAATTGGGATGGTTCCTATTCCCTGTGTTGTAAGCGTTTGGATACATGTTCTGCGAAATCCTATTATAACTGCCCATAAACTGAACTGACACTGGATTGATGGCACACTGCTCCATAGCATGTTCTCCTGCACATAACTCATAAACATATGCCACCTGCTATGGTTGTGCACTAGTCAAAGCATCCATCTTCTTTGATAAGGCAGAAATATGTGGTGCCAATGTTGTTACCCCGTCTACTTCTAATACCCCAGCCACCTTAGGCTATGTCATCCTCGATGTAGGCTACTGATAGTTATTAGTTGCCATAGTTTCAACTAACTCATATGCCTCCTCGTAACTCTTGGCCATAAACGCTCCGCCTGAAGCTGCATCTATGCTCGTCTTGAGATTCCCATTCAACCCATTGTAGAACGTATTCATCTACAGCCATTTGGGTAGTCCATGATGAGGGCACTTTCTGAGCAATTCTTTGTACTGTTCCCATGCCTCATATAAAAACTCCCCATGCTGCTACTCAAATATGGTGATCTCGTTTCTCATCTTTGCAGTTTTAGCTGGTGGAAAGAACTTAGCCAGGAACTTCTGAGTAAGATCTTCCCATGGAGTTATTGATCACGACGGTAGCGAATGTAACCAACACTTCGCCTTGTCCAGCAAAGTGAATGGGAATAAGCAAAGTGTGACTGCTTCATCCGACACCCCATTGTATCTGAAGGTGTCACATATCTCCAAAAAGCTGACCAAGTGTTCATTCGGATCATTATTTGCTAGTCCCCAAAACTGTACCGAGTTCTAAATCATCTGTATGGTCCCAGGCTTGATCTCAAATGTATTTGAAGCCATTGTTGGCCTGGTAATACTTAACTGAAGCTCAAACACCTTAGGTGTAGCAAAATCCCTCAATGCTTTCTGGTCTTCTGCATCCATTATTTCTTCTATCTCATAATTCTCAAAGTTTTCCCTAGTGTCCTTTATCCACTTGCTTAGCCTTTGAAACCGTTTCTCGATATCGTCCTCAAAAGAAATCAAGTCTCGATTTAGACCGAGTTTGCATAAACTGACTTCAAGAACCTGAAATACGAAATAACAAAACAAAAGAAAAAATGTTTAAGTAAAACTGGACTAATTAAACTGATATTGAAAACTATTAAAATCTATACTAAATCCCCGTCAATGGCGCCAAAAATTTGTTGGGTAAAATCTATATACGCTCACACGCAAGTGTACGTGGTCAACAAGTAATATAATGATAAGTCAAGTATCGTTCCCACAGAGACTATTATGAAATTAATCCTAACAATTACCAGCTTTATATTAATCCTAATTTTATTACACTATCCAATTCAGTAATTATAACTATTAAAAACTAAAAACATAAAAATACTAAGCAATCAACAAACTCAAAAACTGTAATTTCAAGAAAATAATGGAGAATTAGGCTTACGACTTCACTTAAAGTATCACTCTGATTATTACACCCTATTCCAGTTCAATTCACTATCCCAGTTTATTAATCAAGAACACTCAAGTAGAACTAGCCACCTCTCGATGCACTAATACCATATTAACTTAAATCCATAAATTAGATAGAATTAAGCTAAACACCTTAATCAACTAATTCACTATATCTCTATGTGAACTACAATCAAAGAAGGTTTAAATTTAAGTTCTCTATTCAATTACATGCGGTGTTAAGCATATCTCTAACCTAACATTCATCAAGATTCAATTCACTCACAGAATTCAAAAACACATGCTATAATGACTAAGCCTAGATTCATATTTCATCTCTCGAGTCCATACAATTCCACATAAAATTGGTGATCAAGCAATTCATAAATTCAAGCACAAATCATTATAGATAAACTGAAAGATAGATTATTAAACTGAAATTAAAGGTTACATAATCATTGTTCAAAGTAATTTAGTTCATCATAAACAAATTAAAAACTAAAATTATCAAAGAATTCATCATCCCAATTCTGATAATTGAATTAAAGAAAAAGAATGAATCAAGAACCACCTTCTCCTTAGCTCCAATCTCGCAATTCTCGTTCGTTAACCTTCAATCCTTCCTCCAATGCTCTTGCTTCAAATTAGGCTTTGAATTCGTTTAATTGATTGTATAATTAATTGTATGTTGTTGTTGTTACTTGTTAATCTCCACTTAGAACACGATTCTTACGCTATAATTTGACACCCAATGGAGTTCCACACCATGCCAACCACTATTCTTCATGCTTAT
>CM035169.1:64117667-64597667 GCA_020205615.1 Panax quinquefolius
ATTAAATAAATTTACAACAATTTTGATTTTTTTAGAGGGGGTAAAATAATAAAGTTTTGTCATTTAGATGTTTTAGACATGTCAATTATCAAACAACTTTTTTTATTCAGATTCAGCTCATTCAGATTCAGATTCAGATTTATTCAGTTTTTATCAAACACCCTCTAAACTTCACTAAAGTAGATATGTCTGATTTGGGGTTTCCATATCAGCAAAAGGTATTGAGTCGGGGCAAGATCACATCCGGATGTGGTCCTATTTATGCAGAAATGAACCTGAATGTTATAAATTCAATGTTGCATTGTATAGCACCAAGTATATCGCAATTGATAGCAATCCCTTTGTTATTATTAATGGTTTGAAATGTTATACATATTCTTGAAATTATTTAAGAAATTAGATTCATTACTCTTACTGTGACGCCCCCAAAATAGGTATACATCACCCATTCTGAGTCATCAAATACATGGTACAGAAACAAATACAGCCTCAGTAATACAATTGTTGTGCAAAATATGACAACACATATACTGTGAGTTTGCATACAAATATTGTCTAATAGACAGTATACAAACTCAAAAGGAGCCCTTATTACAATTATTGATACATTATTTTACAAAATAGTGAGGACTACTAAAACAACTATCCTAAACCATCACTCCATATCCCGGCTAGTTCCTACTATGTTCTCACCTCCTGAGAAGAAAAATGGAACAAAAAGGAAAAGGGTGAGCTCAACTAGCCCAGTAAAGAATATTATGACTAAGATAATATACAACAAATTATCATTAGTCTTCAACAGGGAAAAATCTGATAGAATATAATAGACAACAAGTTTTAGATCAACAACTGCATCGAAAACAACAATCCATTAGAAAAGTCAAGTAGAGATTGAATTCTACTATATTCTAAGATTTAAAATTTTATCATCAATATTTTATCCCTGTAACATCAATCAATATACATCTTGAATCAAATATTTATTTTTGCACTACATGCGAATGATATTCATTTGTATCGCCAGTTGGTCATGTTCATCTCAACACGTGTTCATCTTTACACTACGGGCCAAAGATATTCATTAGGTAATCATTCATCTTTGCACTACAGGCCAAAGATATTCATTAGGTAATCATTCATCTTTGCACTACAGGCCAAAGATATTCAGTAATATCATCATTTAGGACTGAGGATGATGAAAAATATCTTAAAGAAAACGAATCCAGTGAGATAAAAGGACAAATATTAGGGATTCATATTATAGTTTATCCAAGTTCAATAATACTCCATAATAACCAATTGTGAAGCAAAATTCAAAAATAAAGATCAAAACATGGATACAATCAAAGATAGTAACCATAATAGACATCTTGGACAAAAGGGAGAAATTTTCATTTTTTGGTGAATAGTATCGTATTCGTGAATAGTGCCGTATACGTGAATAGTAACCCTGACACAAAAAGGTAGAAATTCCACAATAAAATCCATACTAATATTTCGGTATAATGATATTGAAAGAATAACATCATTAGGAAGAAAATAACATCACTTACCTCAAAATAACAGTACTTCTGATCGGAATATCGGTATAAGGCTGAAGGAAACTTGCACTGAATACCAACTCATAAAGTATCTAAATACTCACAAAATACGCTCGATAATATAGAGAGAGAAAACTTGTTTCTGGTGTGATTTTCAATTCTAACTAAGCACCCTATTTATAGGAAAATGCTTAGAACGCCATAGCAGACTAAACTACTACCTGATGGCTTTACCTGCTACTATTCACACCCACCACTTTTGAAAATAAAATCCAGCACATTTTATTTCTCACCAACCAAAAGTGGGGCCCACCATATTTTTAATAAAAACTTTTATTTTCAAAACTTCAATAATTCATAATAAATAGCCCTTTTTATCAGATAAATTCGAATCTCATGTCTATTCCATAGGAAATTAAATTCTCTACAACTTTTTAAGTTTAAGTTTTCCAAATTCCAAACGAAAAATGACTGAAATCCACATACGGACGATTTTCAACACCTCTATTCCGACAAAATACTGATAAAATACTTCAACATTTATTCCTTCATTTATAACCACAATAAATATATCCATCATTTATATCCACATAAAATAAATATTTCTTTATCATATAAATCAATAATTAATTATTTACAAATAATATTACAAAATCATAATTATGACAACCAGGTCGTTCCCAAGAAAGAGGGGGCTTTCCGATAAGGATTTCTCCTTATTGGTGCGCAATTAGGTGACCAAACCCCTTTCCTAAACAGAACTTTTTTAGACATTGCCAATAATGCTATCTAACAATATTATTCAAATAATATGAATTATTGATCTGATAATGGAGATACTGTGAAATAACAATTATTGAAACAACAATAATATAAAATATCAACGCAGCAATTATTGAATCAACAAAATAAAATATTAAACAATAATTATTTGTAATAATTATTGAGTAAAGCCTTCTTATGTAAGAATCAATAATTCAAAAATATCGCAATACTGCAATTATTCTGCGCTTGCAACCACGCGTATTATCATTTTTAACCACGGGTATTCCAATAGTGTTAATGGTAACAACTTACACCGTTATTATTTATAAAACTCAAATTTGTTATTTTCTTCATCCGATCAGTTATCCGTTATGGGGCCCACAATGGATGCGTGTAAATGCATTCTAATATTCCCCAAATATTCCCAAATAAAAATGAATATTTTATAACCATTTACTTATTTTGAAAGATTTGCACATTTCACCCATAACCAAAGTATTATATCAAATTAACACTTTATTATTCAAAATAATAATAGAGGAAATTTAATTTTATTCATTAAAAAGTTGGGGTCTTACAACCTTCCCTTCTTATGAAATTTCGTCCTCGAAATTGACGTACGTACCTGGTGTTTCTAAAAGGTGAGGATACCTCGCTTTCATTTCTAATTCTAACTCCCAGGTCATTATCTCAATAGCATGGTTTCTCCATAAAACTTTAACTTGTGGTATAACCTTGGTACGTAGGACATGCTCTTTCCTATCCAAGATCTTAATAGGTACCTCATCGTAAGTTAAATCTTCGGCTATCTCGTCTGGTTCAAACACAATAATGTGGTTCGGGTCTTTCACATATTTACGAAGCATAGATATATGAAAAACATTATGAACACGAGACATGCTTGAAGGTAATGCGAGTCTATATGCCACATTTTCTATTCGGTCAAGAATCTCAAATGGACCAACAAATCTTGGATTGAGCTTTCCTCTCTTCCCAAATCTTGTAACTCCCTTCCATGGAGCAATACGTAACAATACATGATCCCCAATATTGAATTCCACGTCCTTTCAATGAACATCCGCATAACTCTTTTGTCGATCCTGTGTCATTTGTATACGTTGTCGAATCGTTTGGATCTTTTCTGTAGTCATGCGTACCAATTCTGGTCCCAACAACGTTGCTTCTCCCACCTCGTCTAACAAACTGGAGAACGACATTTTCATCCATATAACACCTCGAATGGAGCCATGTCTATACTTGCTTGATAACTGTTGTTATAGGAGAATTCCACTAATGGTAGGTACTTATCCCAACTCCCTTTGAAATCTAGGACAAAGAGTCTTAATAGATCTTCAAGAGTTTGAATAGTCCTCTCTGATTATCCGTCCGTTTGAGGATGGTATGCCGAACTGAATCATAAATTCGTGCCCATAGCTTTCTACAAGCTAACCCAAAATCGTGAAGTGAATCTTGGGTCACGGTCCGAAACTATGGATACTGGAATGTCATGCAATCTCATAATCTCATTCACGTACATACGAACAAGACGTTCTAGGGAATAAGTCTCCCGTATAGGCAAGAAATGAGCAGACTTGGTTAATCTATCAACAATAACCCAAATCGCATTTATGCCTTGAGAAACCTTGGGAAGACCCGTAACGAAATCCATAGTAATGTGTTCTCACTTCCATTTCAGAATTTCAAGTGATTGCAATGGACCCTTTGGCACTTGATGCTCTGCCTTTACACGTTGACAAGTTTAACACCTCGAGATAAACTCCGCGATCTCTCTCTTCATATTGTTCCACCAAAATGTATGTCGAAGATCATAATACATTTTGGTACTCCTAAGATGGATTGCGAATGGTGTGTTGTGTTCCTCCATCGTGATTCTATGCTTTAAGCAAGAATCGTTAGGAACACAAAGTCTGGAGTTGACTTGAAGTATTTTTTCTTCACTAATTCTTGCTTCTGGAATAGCACCTTCTTGCACTTTCTTCTTCATACGCATCAGCTCCATGTTCGTAGCTTGAACAGCTTTAACTTTATTGATTAAAGTAGGTTCTACTCGTATGTTTGATATCATCACGTGGGTACTTGGAGCCTTTAACCACTATCTCCATCCTTTGCAAGTCATACAAAATGGACCTTTGTGTTAACAACATTGCACTCGTACCCGCATATGATCTTCTACTCAATGCGTTAGCTACCACGTTTGCTTTTTCAGGATGATATTGGATGGTATGGTCGTAATCTTTCAACAACTCGAGAAAACGTTGTTGCCGCATGTTGAGTTCCTTTTGGGTGAAGAAATATTTGAGGCTTTTATGATCTGTACAGATCTCCACTTTCTCCCCATACAGGTAGTGTCTCCAGATCTTCAACGCGAAAATGACAGCTGCTAACTCCAAATCATTAGTAGGATAATTCCTCTCATATTCTTTGAGTTGTCGCGAGGCATATGCTATGACTTTCCCATGTTGCATGAGAATACATCCTAACCCTTTGTGCCTGAAGCATCGCTGTAGATAAAAAATCCATCCGAACCAGATGGTATTGTCAGAACAAGTGCCAAAATGAGTCTTCTCTTGAGTTCTTGAAAACTCTTCTCACAATCCTCGCTCCAACCTAATTTTGTATCTTTACGAGTCAGCTGAGTTAATGGAGTAGCAATTCGAGAAAATCCTTCCACGAATCTCCGATAATAACCAGCTAAGCCCAGAAAGCTACGTACTTCGGTCACCGACTTCGGTTGCTCCCAACTTTGTATTGCTTCAATCTTCGCCGGGTCAACAGATACTCAATGTTTTGACACCACGTGCCCAAGGAATGCTACTTCCTCAAGCCAGAACTCATATTTCTTCAGCTTGGCATATAACTTGTTTTCACAAAGCCTTTGCAGTACCAGCTTCAAATGGCGCTCATGATCTTCACGGCTTTTGGAATAGATGAGGATGTCATCAATAAAGACAACAACGAACTGATCCAAATATTCTTTGAATACTCTGTTCATCATATCCATGAAAGCAGCAGGAGCATTAGTCAATCCAAAAGACATGACTAAGAATTCATAATGCCCGTACCGAGTTCTGAAGGCAGTCTTCGGAATATTCTTAGTTTTAATCTTCAGCTGATGATATCCAGAATGAAGGTTGATCTTTGAAAAGAATTGTAGTCCTTGCAAATGGTCAAACAAGTCATCTATGCGAGGTAGCGGATACCTATTCTTGATAGTGACATGGTTTAATTTTCGATAGTCAATACAAAGTTGCATACTTCCGTCTTTCTTCTTTACGAATAACACATGAGCACCCCAAGGAGATGTACTAGGATAAATGAAACCGATGTCCAACAACTCCTGTAGTTGGACCTTTAACTCCTCAAGTTCAATAGGAGCAATTTGATATGGGGTTTTAGAAATGGGCTTTGTACCAGGTTCAAGGTTAATAAAGAATTCAACCTCACGTTCTGGGGGTAGACCGGGAAGTTCTTCAGGAAATACGTCAGGAAATTCACTAACAACAGAAATTTTATTTAAATCTGACGTGTTTTTGTTCAAGTTCGTGATATGGGCTAAGAAAGCTTGACATCCGTTTTTCAATAAATGAATAGCTTTATGCCTTGATATGACAGTGATTGACTTTAATGGTTTGGTTGTTTGAATTCGCATAATAGGTTGGTTAGGAATATGATAATAACCTTACAAAAATAATCAATTTTAGCATGATGTGTGGTTAATCAATCAATCCCTAAAATCACATCAAATGCAAAAAATTTCAACGAAATAAGATCGACAGGTAATGTGATGGTACCAACTTGAATCAAGCAAGATTTATAAATAGTAGATGTTATGAAAGTTTCTCCTAACGGAGTCTCAACAGATAAATGAAGGTCTAATTTCTCTGGAGTTAAGTTTAAACGTTGAGCACAAGAAGGAGAGATAAAAGAATGGGTAGAACTGGTATCTAATAAGGTATAAACTTCGCAAGAGTTTATGATTAGCTTACCCGTGATCACCTCGTTTGGGTTCCTTGCATTTTGGCCAGTCACGACAAACGCCCTCCCTTGAACCACCGACTTTATTTTGTTCGTATTCGCCTTTGGTGTCGCCATCCCAATTGGACTTGACTTCGCTACCGGAAAAAACCAGGCAATATGACCATCTTTTCCAAAACTGAAATAGACCTTGGAAGGCTGTGAACAGTTTGGACTTATGTGTCCCTCCTCTCCGCATCTGTAGCATCTAACTGGCGGTCGTTCTCCACCCCTAGAATTTGTTGTTGGTGCTGGTGCTGCTACTGATGTCTTCCCGTCATTGTTGAATCTCCTCTTTCTAAAATTTTCACTTGACTCACCTCTCATATTATCATGCCCACGATTACCACCCGAGTGGTTATCGCTTTTGTCTGTATTCTTTCCTCACCGCTGGTTATCATCGCTTCGATGACTGCTGTCACCGGTATGACCCTGATTGTGGTCCCTCGGTTAAGCATACTCATTATCTCGCTCTAATAATTGAGCCCTGTTTACAACATCTGAATATAAATTTTTTTTATGAGAGATAAGATATTACCGAATCTCGAGTTTTAGACCTCTCAGAAACATCCTCGTCATTCATTCCTCATTCTCGACCAAATGAGGTGCAAACCTGGATAAATCTGCAAACTTCGCCTCGTTCTGGGACACTGTCATGTTGTTTTGTTTCAGTCTGATAAACTCCACCTCCTTCATATGACGAATACTTTCAGGAAAGTACTTGTCATTAAACAGTTTCTGAAATGTTTCCCAAGACATATTGAGTACGGCAAGTTGGTACGCTTCACAGATTCCCACCAGTAATCTGCCTCACCGGGGAACATAAAGGTGGCGAATGGAACCTTCTGTTCCTCCGTGCATCCCAAGACATCAAATATCTTGGTAATTTGTTTGACCCACATTTCTGCCTTAATCGGATCTGGCTTTCCCGCAAATTCTGGTGGTCCCAACTCTTTGAACTGCTTGGCTGTGATAAGCCGCGCATTGCCATCATTTCCACCCATATTTTGTACACGAGTCTCCCTCGTCTAGTTTTGCATGAACTACAAAAAGCTTCTAAACATCCAATCATTCATCATTTGTTCGGTAGTGTTGTTTACAGGAGGAATATTGCCTTCCTGTTGCACGTTCTCCTGGGTGGTGAATAAAGGCGTCTCTACGGTCTCATTCACTCCATTGTTACTATTTTCAGCTGCCATTCTCAAATACTGCCACAAAACAATAGTTAATTGACATGTCACATATTATCCCTGTACTTTGACCGACCAAATAAATACCAAATAAACTTAGTCAGGTCATACTAGCAAAGGAATTCCTCGTCTCTCCCCTCCTAGTTCTTGTCTCACATCTCAGCCAGGGATCATATCCCTAAGCTTTTATACCAACTGTGATGCCCCAAAATAGGTATACATCACCCATTCTAAGTCGCCAAATACATGGTACAGAAACAAATACAACCTCAGTAATACAATTGTCGTACAAAATATGACAACACATATACTGTGAGTTTGAATATAAATATTGTCTAATAGACAGTATACAAACTCAAAAGGAGTCCTTATTACAATTATTGATACACTATTTTATAAAATAGTGAGGACTACTAAAACAACTATCCTGAACCATCACTCTATACCCCGGCTAGTTCCTACTATGTTCTCACCTCCTGAGAAGAAAAATGGAACAAAAAGGAAAAAGGTGAGCTCAACTAGCCCAGTAAAGAATATTATGACTAAGATAATATATAACAAATTATCATTAGTCTTCAACAAGGAAAAATTTGATAGAATATAATAGACAACAAGTTTTAGATCAACAACTACAGCAGAAACAACAATCCATTAGAAGAGTCAAGTAGGGAATGAATTCTATTATCTTTTAAGATTTAAATGTCCATCATTAGTATTTTATCCCTGTAACATCAATCAATATACATCTTGAATCAAATATTCATCTTTGCACTATAGGCCAAAGATATTCATTTGTATCACCAAATAATTCATGTTCATCTCAACACTGCTCATCTTTGCACTATAGGCCAAAGATATTCATTAGGTAATCATTCATCTTTTTGCTACAAAGCCAAAGATATTCAGTAATATCATCATTTAGGACTGAGGATGATGAAAAATATCTTAAAGAAAACGAATCCAGTGAGATAAAAGGACAAATATTAAGGATTCGTATTACAGTTTATCTAAATTCAATAATACTCCATAATAACCAATTGTGAAGCAGAATTCGAAAATAAAGATCAAAACATGGATACAATCAAAGATAGTAACCATAACAGACATCTTGGACAAAAAAAAGAAAATTTTATTTTTCGGTGAATATGTCGTATTCGTGAATAGTGCCATATACGTGAATAGTGTCGTATATGTGAATAGTTACCCTGACACAAAAAGGTAGAAATTCCATAATAAAATTCATACTCATATTTCGGTATAATGATATTGAAAGAATAACATCATTAGGAAGAAAATAACATCACTTACCTCAAAATAACAGTACTTCTGATCGGAATATCGGTATAAGGCTGAAGGAAACTTGCACTGAATACCAACTCACAAAGTATCTAAATACTCACAAAATACGCTCGATAATATAGAGAGAGAAAGAGAGAAAACTTGTTTCTGGTGTGATTTTCAATTCTAACTAAGCACCCTATTTATAGAAAAATGCTTAGAACGTCATAGCAGACTAACCTGCTACTTGATGGATTTCCCTGCTACTATTCACGCCCACCACTTTTGAAAATAAATTCTGGTACATTTTATTTCTCACCAACCTAAAGTTGGGCCCACCATATTTTTAATAAAATCATTTATTTCTGAAACTTCAATAATTCATAATAAATAGCCCTTTTATCAGAAAAATTCAAATCTTATGTCTATTCCATAGGAAATTAAATTCTCTACAACTTTGTAAGTTTAAGTTTTTCCAAATTCCAAACGAAAAATGACCGAAATCCACATACATACGATTTTCAACACATCTATTCCGACAAAATACTGATAAAATACTTCAGCATTTATTCCTTCATTTATAACCACAATAAATATATCAATCATTTATATCCACATAAAATAAATATTTTCTTATCATATAAATCAATAATTAATTATTCACAAATAATATTACAGAATCACAATTATGACAACCAGGTCGTTCCCAAGAAAGAATGGGCTTTCCGATAAGGATTTCTCCTTATTGACGCACAATTAGGTGACCAAACCCCTTTCCTAGACAGAACTTCCTAAGACATTGCCAATAATAATATCTAACAATATTATTCAAATAATATGAATTATTGATCTGATAATGGAGATACTGTGAAATGATAATTATTGAAACAACAATAATATAAAATATCAACACAGCAATTATTGAATCAATAAAATAAAATATTGAACAGTAATTACTGTAACAATTATTGAGTAGTGCCTTCTTACGTAAGAATCAATAATTCAAAAATACTGTGCAATACTATGTGCTACTATGCAACCACGCGTATTACTGTATTTTAACCACCGGGTATTCCAACAGTGTTAATGGTAACAACTACGCCGTTATTTGTAAAAACTCAAATTTGTCGTTTTCTTTATCCGATCGTTATCCGTTATGTGGCCCACAAATGGTTGCGCCGTCGTACGAATATTCCCTGACAGTAAGAATATTCCACGACCAAACGAATATTCTTCGATAAAATGAATATTTTATAACCACTTGCCTATTTTGCAAAATTTGCACATTTCACCAATAACCAAAGTATTATATCAAATTAACACTTTATTATTCAAAATAATAATAGAGGAAATTCAATTTTATTCATTAAAAAGTTGGGGTCTTAAATTTATAGTGCTAATATAGATGAAAAATCAATTCTCATTGATTCTTCGTAGCTGTTGTTAATGATATGAGATCTTGTTGGATAGATATATGCTAGTTTTATTTTTCAAGCAGTGAATGGCCACATTAGTTTAAAACCCTGTCATTTGCTCGTAGGATCAATCCCTCCATGCAGGGAAACATATATTTTATCATGGTATATGCCTACTGGTAACTTGGTCGTCTCAAAATATATTGCACACTCTTTGACTTGTGTTCCAAATATGATATTATAAATTATCTCTTTTTTCCCCTGTTGCATAGGATATTTCTATGCATATAATTTACACCATTGAAGGTAGTAGTCTTTTTTCTGATGAAAATTGAAATTAAAATTTTCCTCTTTCTTAACCAAGCTAAAAATGATTGTATTTTACAAAGTATAAGCATAATTGCCTAAGATTATGTTACATTTTTGGGTGCTCTATAAAATTTTATTAAAAATATGTTTTATACTTTTAGTTTATTTTATCACTATAGTTTAATAATAAACTCAAATGATGCTTAACAATTGTTGGACACAGGTTGAATTGTTCAAACATCCCCATTTATTGTTGTTGCAAGTAAGGAACTCCACCTATAAGCTTCCAGATGGTCGCTTAAGACCAGGTGAATCAGGTAAGACACCATTTTATATATTGTGTTATCCTGTCAATTTTTGTAGTTGATAAATCCACTAGAAACTATTGCAAGGGTCAAAGAATTATATTTATTCTTGTTTTGAAGACATTGATGGCTTGAGGCGCAAACTTTCAAACAAGCTATCCGAACATTGTGATGGTACTGGGTCTGACTGGGAGGTATATGAATTCTAGTTAAGACCATTTTGTTTTATTATATCTGTAAATGCACTAATTCTCAATGTTTAGGTAGGAGAATGCCTTAGCAAGTGGTGGAGATCTGACTTTGAAACATTGTTTTATCCGTACTTACCATCTAATATGATTAGTCCAAAGGTAAGCTTGTGTCATAAAATCTGCAAGTCTTTCTCATATTTATTAGCTTTGGTAAGTTGGTGTTCATTATGTGCTTGTCTTGATATTGTAGGAGTGTAGAAAACTCTTTCTTGTGAAGTTACCAGAAAGTAGAAAGTTCATTGTACCGAAAAACCAAAAATTGCGTGCGGTTCCTTTGTTCCAGCTTCATGAAAATGACAAAATATGTAAACTTCTGATTGTGCATATTTTTTAATATTTCAGTTTTGACATTCATTTCTTATACTTGGTCGATGTAAAGTAGTTACTAACAAATTGTTGAGCTCCTGTTGCGGGTTCATAGAAACTTCCGTAGTAATTTATAATAATTTTTCTTTTCTCTTAATCACAGTTTCTGCAACTCAAGGTAGATGGTAATGATATTGGTAAGAGCAAGTGCTTTATGCCCCCACACGCTTGTACCCTTCTAGAGTTGTGAGTTTTTCGTCGTCAACTGTGTATCAAATTACATGTTGTTTGTCCAGATTTAGTAATTTTGAGTTTGTCAAAATAAAAATCAAGGACCGTGTAAATAGGCATACAAAACTGTGTGCCAAGTGTAATAGAAAATTTAGTTTTTTTTTTCACATAACAGTTACTTCAAAGTTGGACACATAGAGCATGTGTATCTTTGTCATAGTTGTTGTAATCTTATACATGCACATTGCACATGGTACCATCTTGTATTTGTTTGTCAAACTAGTATGTTCTTCGTGTTATCTTGTTTAAGGCATTTTATTTAGTCAGTTGAAGGACTCTGGAATCTTTCTATATGCTCAACCATTTAATAAATATTGTGGGTAGTCTGTTGGTTTAATAATATTAGTACCACGTTGCAACTCTATTGTCTTTGTGTATTGATTTTGGCATTAAGTGCCTCTGGTGACTTATTTACTTCATTTTCCTGACTTGCTATTATTTTTAAATATGTGCAGGAAGACTGCTTCTACGACCTGTCTTACAATACTGGGTATCAAATTTCCGTGCTACGTTTACGGAAGACAAGGGACGAAATTATGAAGTGTACTCTCTATATATGTAGATATATACTTTGATTGAAGAACTGTGGTAGTTTTAGATGATTAATTGTAAAGATAATGAATGATTCTATAGTGGATGATTTTATTAAGTTAATAATATTTTAGTTTTTTGTATTTTTGCCATTATTTGCTATGGGGACATTGAGTCAGCCAGGTACACAAAAAGAATGTCAAATTTTGATTTGGCAACAATATAATTCGTTACCAAAGCATTGAACAAGTTTTAATATAGCTACAATTTTTTATACATTTAGCAATAAATTTTCGTTGCTAATGGCATTAAAGATATAATATTTGGCAACGAAAAATTAACCTAATAACAACAAAGAGGATATTGTTGCTAATACTAACATAAAAGGTTGTTAGGTTTGTAATATTCTTGAACGCAATAAAATTGCAAAAATAAGTGTAAGCATGGAAAATTAGAGTTTAAAATTTTTACAGACCATATACCCGGATCATCTTTTATGCACAATTATTAATTAAACAAAAAGATAAAGAACGAAAATCATACCCTTGAAGATCCGAGCTTCCTCAGGTACAAGTTCACCTCCAAATCCTTTTTGTGTTCAACTTGAATCCACCGAGTTGGGTTCCTTCCATTGATCAACGTTAGCCACCCAAGTGTTTGGCCTCTAGAGGTGATCCACCAAGGAAGAAGAAATATTCAAGAAGAAGGGTGGTTGGCTAAACCCTAGTTTTCTATCTCTATAGAAAATGTGTACTCTCCAACAATTGGAATCACGTCTGTTGTGAAAAAGTCAACAACCACTACCACCCAATATAAGACTCCTCTTATTTATAGATGTTGGCAACTCTCCTTAACAATTAAGGAATTGGATTTATTATTTTAATTAATTAAATTTTTTTAATTAATTAGGCTCCCAATCTTATTAGGAATAATTAATTAAACTCTTTTAATTAATATAACCTCCTAATCTTATTAGGAATAAATGAGAGTACATTTATTAATTAATTCCCAAACTCCTTTAGGAATTAAATAATAATAGTAATAATAATAAAAAGACTCCTCTTATTAATTTATATTTAATATTTCTAAAATTTTAAATAATAAATATTAAGCTATTTAATTTATTCTATCACCATAGATTAAATTAAGGCAAAACTATATTTTTTACCACTATACTTGGCAAGTTTTACTTATTACACCACTGAACTTTTAATTTTTTGTATTACCTCATTAAACTAATTAAAATATTAAAATTGGGTCATTCTGTCCAAAATAGTTGACAGACGTTAAAGTGGCGCTGACGTGGCGCTGATGTGGCACTGATGTGGCAAAAAATAAAAAAATATTGCTTAGGTGGCAAAAAAAATCAAAAACAATATTTTTTTAAAAAAATTAACATTTTAAAGTTTTAAAATAATAAAAATATAATAAAATAAAACAAAAAAATAAAAAATTGATTTTTTTAAAAATAGAATTTTTTAAAAAATGTAATTCTATTGAAAATATATATTTTTTAAAAAAGCAGATTTTTTTTTAAAATTTCTTAAAAATAGAATTTTTTATAAACAAATTTTTTAAAAATTGAATTTTTAAAAAACAGATTTTAAAAAAATATAATTTGTAAAAAATCGGGACTTTTTAAAAATGATTGTTTTTAAAAATAGTTTTTTAAAAAATAATTTTTTAAAAAGCTGATTTTGTTAAAAAAAATATAATTTTTAAAAAATCAGATTTTTAAAAAAAATAGATTTTTTTTTAAAATGCATTTTTTAAAAAACAGTTTTTTTAAAATAGAATTTTTTAAAAATAGATTTTTATTAAAATTGAATTTTTTAAATATATACTTTTTTAAAAAAAGTAGAATTTTTAAAAATATACTTTTTAAAAAGCGTGTTATTTTAAAAAATTGTTTTTTTAAAAAAAGCGATTTTAAAAAAAATGCTTTTTAAAAATTCTTTTTAAAAAACAATCAATTTTTAAAAAGTTCTACTTTTTTGAAAAATTTGTTTTTAAAAAGTTCCATTTTAAAAAATCTGCTTTTTTAAAATTCTATTTTTTAAATTTTTTTAAAAATCTTGTTTTAAAAAATTTGTTTTTAAAAAATTCATTTTTATAGAATTCTATTTTTTAGAAATAATCTGCTTTTTTAAAAATATATTTTTATAGAATTCTATGTTTTAAAAAACTCTTTTTTAAAAAATTGTTTTTAAAAAAATATATATTTTTTTAAAAAAGCTGCTTTTTTAAAAATATATATTTTTTTATTTTTTATTTTATTTTATTATGTTTTTGTTATTTTAAAAAATTTAAAATGTTAAAATTTTTTTAAAAAAATTTGTTTTTGCCATCATCAAGACTACATCGGTATTACGTCGGCATTTACTTTGACGTCTGTCAATTATTTTGGACGGAATGACCCAATTTTAATATTTTAATTAGTTTAATGGGGTAATACAAAAAATTAAAAGTTCAGTGGTGTAATAAGTAAAACTTGCCAAGTATAGTGGTGAAAAACATAGTTTTGTCATTAAATTAAATATACTTAACTTATTATTACGATTATACCATTAACTTCTTAAATAATTATTCTTCCTTTTATGGTGTGACCCTTTAAGTTCTCCATATTAAACCGGTTGTGAATTAATCAATTAGAACAATTCTAATCTTATTTAAATAAATAAATTAAACTATTAATTTATTTAAATAAATAATATTTATTCTACAATAGGGATAAGCCTCCCTAGCGATCAACGACTTTCCAGATAATATAGATTTCAACATTAATCATAAAAGAACCTTTGAGTAAATAGTTACAGTACAATTCAATCCTTCCACCATACAATGTCCCAATTAAATATAAGACATAAAATTACTGTCAAGTCTTATTTTATTTAATTATATGTATTTCGACTCTTAAATGCACTTTTCCAAATAATGTAAATAAGAAACTCCTTTCTAATTTCATTCTGGACAAGGACTACTGAGTTGTCATTTATCGAATAACATAGGACATTTCTCTTCTTTTACTAGAAGCGGTAGATTCTTTATTGATCATACATTATCTCCATGTACAACTTATTATACCCAAGCATACACTTTGATATACCCTAAGGGTCTTAAGGAATAAGTCAAAGTATAACTCATCATACACACGATACTATGATGATCTCAAGTCCAAGGATCACTTGTACTAGTATCACTACAGGAATTCCTATTGACAGGCAAGTAAAACTCCATTAGGTATTCCTCAGCGAGCCACGTTCAGTGAACTTATTCTCTAATAATCACCTACATACTTGCTTTAGTGTCTCCACACAAATGATCATGAGATCAATCATCCTCATCCAATGAGCAAGCAACGTATGTACCAATCTATTCGGATTCACTAATCCCCAATTTAGTAATCCAATGATTGGGAGCTATTTTAGTTTTAAGCTTTCTAAGAATTTAGATCTCATTAGAATGATCATCATCATTATTCTAAAAGCATTGCTTAAAACTATGGGGTTATCACATATTATAAAGCAGCATCATGTAGATAATTAAAAGCCTTTAATAAATTAACTTTTTATTAATAAATGAATAAGATTGTTATAAAGTATATGCTTTATTGTCAAACATGATTGGTTTGTGTGCATACTACTTTCAATCTCCCACTTGCACTAAAGCCAATCGCCATGGTATCTCATACCCTTCTTCTCTAAGTGACGATTATCCTGCTGTTGGATAAGCTTTAGTTAATGGATATGTAATGTTGTTCTTGAGAGTCCACTATCTCTATAGTGATTTCTTATCTTTCAATGATTCCTATAATCAAATGAAAGTGCCACAACACATATTTAGATCCAAGATGAGACTTAGGAATAATTCCTAGTTCTGTAATAAACTTTTCATCCAAACAATCAACTTGCAGCTTCATTTATAGCTATATACTTTGTCTTTATCATTAAACCAACAACTCTTTGTTGTTTGAAACCTTTCCAATTCACTACACCACCGTTCAAGGTAACACTTTACCTTAAAGTGGATTTTCTGTCATCTTGGTCTGTCTAAAAAACTTGAGTCTGTTAAGCCCTCTAGTTTTAATTTAGACCAACCATGAATATGATCACATCCTTAGTGTCGGTAAGGTACTTTAAGATGTTTTTCACTGACTCATAGTGAACTTCTCCAAAATATGACTAATTAACATCAGGTCTTGTATATTTCATTATATACATGATTGTTACTCATGCGATTTCTCTTTTATGAGTATATGGGGACTATTAAGAGAGATACACTCCATGGCTCATCAACATGAGACAAATCTTTGAGTTTGCCATGCTAAACGACTTTAGCTGCCATGCTAAACGACTTTAGCATCAAATGAATATATGTTCTTTGGGTTAAGTCGAGCATCCTCTTGAATCTATCTATATAGATTTGTATCCCCAATTAAGATACTCTTCCCAAATCATTCATGGAGTAATATTTAGACAACTTTATCTTTACTGATTGTAACATTAGTATGTCATTCCTTATCCATAGTATATCAACATATAATATTAGGAATGTCACGGCGCTCCCACTGTCCCTTTTGTACACACTAGAACTCTTACTTCGTCGTATGTAACTCTGGATCATCATCTTCTATGATGTGTACCTCATCATCATCATCTATGATGAATCCATACCTCCTAGGTATCTTTGGTACTATCCTAGATTTACGATTCGGTTGTGGTATAATACGTCTATCTACAGGTTCCTCTTATTTGACTTATAGTGATTTATGGTTCTTGAACTCTTCAAGATCTATTATCCTCCCACTATCTCCTTCAATGCTAAACACCTTTATCTTAGAAGGTAGCGTGCTTCGCAATAAACACCTTTTTCTAAGTAGGATTATAGAACATATACCCTAAACTTACTTTAGAATGTCCCACAAATCTATACTTGTCAAATCTTGTTCCAAGCTTATCCTTTGAAACCTTTTCACATAAGTTGGACAACCCTTTATCTTAACATACTTAAGATTAGGAATCCTTCATGTCCATAACATTTATGGAGTCTTAGGGCCGGATTTTAAGGTTACCTTTTCGTAGATATGCAGCCATTTCTAGGACATGACCCTAGATGGATACTGGAATGTCGTTAAAATCATAATGGACCGCACCATGTCCAACAATGTAAGATTTTTCCTTTCAGATACATCAATCAATTATTGCGTATCAGGAGGCTTCCATTGTGAGAAAACCATTTGAGATGATCTAGAAACTCATTGCACAATTATTCCTTCCTTGATCCGATCAAAGAATCCTAATACTTTTCCAATTTGTTTCATTTCTGAATTCTTTGAACCTTTTAAATAATTCACAATTGTATTTCAGCAAATACACACATTCAACTTTTGAAACAATCATCTCATTTTCTTATACTAGTTTGTTAAATTTGCAAAATAATTTTTACGTAAGTCAAGTACACAAAATCCATTAAGTAATATTTTAGTTCTATACAAAACATTATTATTATTATAAATAGAACAAAAATTATTCTTAAATATAATACCAAAGATTTCATTATCCAACAATAAAATGGAAATAATGTTTCCAATGAGAACCTGAATACAATAACAACTTATTGACTTAATAGACTTGCCTGTAGGCTGTGCTAAATTATAAGTTCCTATGGCTGATGCAGCAACCTTTGCTTCATTTCCCACACATAGGATTACTTATCTTAATTTGTTTAGCTTTCTACTTCTGCTTGGTCCCTTCATAAATCTATATTTATTATAACCAAAGTTGGTATCCAATACCCAAGTAGAACCTTGACTTAAAGAAAAATTTATTTTAAATCATGAACACAATTGTATTTGTAACTGAAACTTCACTAAGCTTCTTCTGGTTAGCTCTGCAAGATGCTTCTTGCAGTTCTTTTCCAGTGTCCTGGCTTATTGCAGTGGAAGCAAACTCCTTTGCTATCCGTATCCGTTTTGTTCTTATTATCCTTTATTCTTGCCTTTCTGTTTACCTTCTTTGAATCGTTCTTCTTTTTAGAAGATCCTTTGGCCCCTACCAGTAAGACTTGGTCTTTCTTGGTTGGAAAGTGACTCTTAGCTATTTTTCAACATATTAAGCAAATCAGCGAGGCCGATATCTAACTTGTTCATATGAAAAATTCACAAAAATTGTGAGAGGAGTCCGGGAGTGAGTGCAAGATCAAATCTTGGCTCAACTCTCCATCCATGATAAAACCCGGGAGTCCGGGAGTTAAGTCAGACCCAACATTTTCATATAAGTGAAGAGAAAACTACAGCCTTTGTGTGTGCACAACAAAGCAGTAATGTTCAATTCCTCATAAACATCATATGTAATAAAAACAACATCTTAAATATTTAATATTTGCCTTGTGTGTGCACAACAAACTCATATTAAATATTCAATACTCTATTGTTTCTATCATGCTAGAAGGCGACGTTCGATATTCCAAATATCTTTGAACGTTACAACTTAATATAAAATATTTGAGGGGTTTGTTATTAATTTGTCTCATCTTTTTAGCGCGCATGCACACACACACACACACACATATATATATATATATATATTATATTATGCAAACATGCTTCACATATTAATTAATATATATATAATATATGTATATATATATATATATATAGTATAAGCATGCACATATAGAATATTATATTCTACCCGGATTGATTATGGACTTTTATTCTAGTTTGGTTCGCTAGAGCCACCAAGTGAACCAAAAGGTCAAACCCTAGGGTTGCAAGAATTAATATTTAAATATAACTATTACATTTAAACACGGGCTCCATTTCAAACGGGTCTTCAAGCGCTCCTTATTTCTTGATCTCCAATTCTTCAAAAAAATAATTCTATCTATTCCTATTACAAAACTATTTAAAATAAATAGAAACCTTGATCAACAGTCAAGGGAAAGTACATAGGAGTGAGTTAGAATTTACAATAAGAAAAATTAAAGAAGACGAGATACGCAGACCCCGTTTAATAAACACATACATTCATGCACCCAACTAAAATAAAATTCAATCACATTGGTCAATAGTCCATAATCAATCCCATTTATTATCATACACATCATCATATGCATCAATAAATAACATTCATCTCATGAATAATAAAATTCAATATATATATATTGATATCATCTAATGGGAAAATTTAGTTAGCATAAAATCTAATTTTGAATCATAATAAACTCCTTTGTTTTAATCCAAATTTAAATCAAAATAAACCTCTTTTATTTTAATTTATCCAATTTTGAATAAAATAAACTATTTTATTTTAATCAAAATAAACTCATTTATTTTAATTAATTATGGAATCCAATTCCAAGAAAAAATAAAAATAAAACTCCTTTATTTAAAGGAAACACGGATTCTTTTCCTATTTACAAATAAACTCTTTTTATTTTGAATAATATGAAATCTTATTCCATATCTAAATAAACTCTTTTATTTAAGAAAATACGGATTCTCTTTCCTATTCACAAATAAACTCTTTTATTTTGAATAACATGAAATCTTATTTCATATCTAAATAAACTCTATTATTAAAGGAAACATGGAATCCAATTTTAACTCCAATTAGGTATCATGGAATCTAATTCCAACTCTAATTAGTTAGCATGAAATTCAATTTTAAAATTAAAATAAACTTTTTATTTTAATTATAAAATTATTAAGAATAATATATATATATATATATATATATATATATATATATATATATATATATAGTAATAACGAAATTATTATTTTTTTTTATTTATACAACAAAATTATGCTAAATTAAATTGTTCTAAACACATCAATTTACATATCAAATTTAAATAATTAATAATTTGCATAAAGGTTTGGCTCTGATGCCACTGTTAAGTTTGTAATATTCTTGAACACAATAAAATTACAAAAATAAGTGGAAGCATAGAAAATCAGAGTTTAAAATTTTTACAAACTATATACCCGGATCATCCTTTATGCACAATTATTAATTAAACAAAAAGATAAAGAACGAAAATAATACCCTTGAAGATCCGAGCTTCCTCAGGTACAAGTTCACCTCCAAATCCTTTTCGTGTTCAACTTGAATCCACTGGGTTAGGTTCCTTCTGTAAGACCCCAACTTTTATTAATAAAGATGAATTTTCTATAATTATCATTTTTGAATATTATGGAGTGAATTTGATATAATGTTATAGTTGTGGGTAATATTTATAAATTTTGCAAAGTACGCAAGTTGTTATATAATATTCGATTGGTCGGGGAATATTCATTTTAACAGAGAATATTCGTACGACGGTACAATCATTGGTAGACCCTGTTAGGTTTGTAATATTCATGGGCGCAATCAAATTGCAAAATAATGCGGAAGCGTGTAAAATATCAGAGTTTAAAAATTTTACAAACCATATACCCGGATCATCCTTTATGCATAATTATTAATTAAACGAAAAGATAAAGAATAAATCATACCCTTGAAGATCGAGCTTCCTCAGGAACAAGTTCACCTCCAAATCCTTTCGCGTTCAATCTTGAATCCACCGGGTTTGGTTCCTTCCTTTGATCAACGTCAGCCACCCAAATGTTTGGCCTCTAGAGGTGATCCACCAAGGAAGAAGAAAATTCAAGAAGAAGGGTGGTTGGCTAAACCCTAGTTTTTCTATCTCTATAGAAAGGGTGTACTCTTCCAACAATTGAAATTATTACGTATGTAAAAAGTCAACAACCCATACCACCCATAATAAGACTCTCTTATTTATAGATGTGGGTAACCCACCTTAACAATTAAGGAATTGGGATTTATTTAATTAATTAAATTCTTTTAATTAATTAAGCTCCCTAATCTTATTAGGGATAATTAATTAAACTCCTTTAATTAATTTTCCTTCCTAATCCAATTAGGAATAAATGAGAGTACTTATATTAAATTAATTCCTAAACTCTTTTAGAAATTAAAATAATAATAATTGTAATAATATTAATAAGACTCCTCTTATTAATTTATATTTAATATTTCTAAAATATTAAATAATAAATATTAAGTTATTTAATTTATTCTATCACCATAGATTAAATTAAATATACTTAACATATTATTACGATTATGCCATTAACTTCTTAAATAATTATTCTTCCTTTTATGGTGTGACCCTTTAGGTTCTCCATATTAAACCTAGGTTGTGAATAAATCAATTAGAACAATTCTAATCTTATTTAAATAAATAAATTAAATAATTAATTTATTTAAATAAATAATATTTATTCTACAATAGGGATAAGCCTCCCTAGCGATCAACGACTTTCCGGATAATATAGATTTCAACATTAATCATTAAAGAACCTTTGAGTAAATAGTTACCGTCTAATTCAATCCTTCCACCATACAATGTCCCAATTAAATATAAGACATGGAATTACTTGTCAAGTCTTATTTTATTTAATTATATGTATTTCGATCCTTAAATGCACAACTCCAAATAATGCAAATTAGAAACTCCTTTCTAATTTCATTACCGCTTAACCAAGGACTCTTGGGTTGTCATTTATCGAATCACATAGGACATTTCTCTTTTTTATTAGAAGTGGTAGATTCTTTATTGATCATACATTATCTCCATGTACAACTTATTATACCCAAGCATACCCTTTGATATACCCTAAGGGTCTTAAGGAATAAGTCAAAGTATAACTCATCATACACAAGATACTATGATGATCTCAAGTCCAAGGATCACTTGTACTAGTATCACTCACTGGAATTCCTATTGACAGCAAATAAAACTCCATTAGGTATTCCTTAGCGAGCCAATGTTCGGTGAACTTATTCTCTAATAAGCACCTACATACTTGCTTTAGTGTCTCCACACAAATGATCATGAGATCAATCATCCTCATCCAATGAGCAAGCAACGTATGTACCAATCTATCCGGATTCACTAATCCCCAATTTAGTAATCCAATGATTGGGAACTATTTTAGTTTTAAGCTTTCTAAGAATTTAGATCTCATTAGAATGATCATCATCATTATTCTAAAAGCATTGCTTAAAAACTATGGGTTTATCACATATTATAAAAACGACATCATGTAGATAATTAAAAGCCTTTAATAAATTAATACTTTTTATTAATAAATGAATAAGATTGTTACAAAGTATATGCTTTATCATCAAACATGATTGGCTTGTATGCATACTACTTTCAATCTCCCACTTGCACTAAAAGCCAATCGTCATGGTATCTTATACTCTTCTTCTCTCTAGTGACGATTATCCTGCTTTGATGGATAAGCTTTAGTTAATGGATATGTAATGTTGTTTATGAGAGTCCACTATCTATATAGTGATTTCCCATCTTTCAATGATTCTTGTAATCAAATGAAAGTGCCACAACACATGTTTAGATCCAAGATGAGACTTAGGAACTATTCGTAGTTACAGAATGAACTTTTAATCCAAACAATCAACTTGTAGCTTCATTTATAGCTATATACTTTGTCTTTATTACTAAACCGGAACTCTTTCTTTGTTTGGAACCTTTCCAATTCAACGCACTATGTTCAAGATAACACTTTACCTTAAAGTGGATTTTTTACGTCGTCTTTGATGCATCTGAAAAAACTTGAGTCCAGTAAAGCCCTCTAGTTTTAATTCGGACCCACCATGAATATGATCACATCCTTAGTGTCGGTTAAGCACTTTAAGATATTTTCACTAACTCATAGTGAACTTCTCCGAATATATGATCGATCAACATCGGTCTCGTATATTTCATTGCATACATGATAGTCACTCATGCGATCTCTCTTCTTTGGAGTCTATGGGGACTATTAAGAGAGATACACTCCATGGCTCATCAACATGAGACATCTCTTGGAGTTTGCCATGCTAAACGACTTTAGCATCAAATGAATATACGTTCCTTGGGTTAAGTTGAGCATCTTTTTAAATCTATCTATATAGATTTATATCCCCAATTAAGATACTCTTCCAAACCATTCATGGAGGAATGTTTAGACAACTTTATCTTTACTGATTGTAGCATTGGTATGTAATTCCTCATCCGTAGTATATCAACATATAATACTAGAAATTTCACGACGCTCCCACTGACTCTTTTGTACACACTAGAAGTCTTACCTCATCGAATGTAACTCTGGATCATCATCTTCTATGATGTGTACCTCATCATCATCATCCATGATGAATCCATACCTCCTAGGTATCTTTGGTACTATTCCGTATTTATTCTGATTCTTGTTGTGGTACAATAGAATTCTATCTACTGAGTTCCTCTTATTTAACTTATAGTGTTTTGTGGATCATGAACTTTTCAAGATCTATAATCCTCCCACTAGCCCTTTCAATGATAAACACCTTTATCTTAGAAAGCGCCGTGTTTCATGAACAAACACCTTTTGCTAAGTAGGATTATAGAACACATGCCCTAAACTTACTTTAGGATGTCCCACAAATCGTACTTGTCAAATCTTGTCCCAAGCTTATCCTTTGAAACCGTTTCACATAAGTTGGACAACCCCTTATCTTAACATACTTAAGATTAGGAATCCTCCCATCCATAACTTTTATAGAGTCTTGGGGGGGATTTTGAGGTTACCATTTTCGTGATATGTCGACCATTTCTAGGACATTATCCCAGAAGGATACTGGAATGTCGGTAAAATCATTATGGATCGCACCATGTTCAAAAAGGTACGATTTTTCATTCAGATACATCAATCAATTATTGCGTATCAGGATGTGTCCATTATGAGAAAACCATTTGAGATGATCTAGAAACTTATTGCACAAGTATTTATTCCTTGATCTAATCAAAGAATCTTAATACTTTGTCAATTTGTTTCACTTTTGAATTCTTTGAACCTTTCAAATAATTCACACTTGTATTTCAACAAATACATACATTCAACTATTTGAATGATCATCTCCTTTTCTTATACTAGTTTGTTCAATATGCAAAATATATTTTCACGTAAGTCAAGTATACAAAATCCATTAAGTAATATTCCAGTTCTATACAAAACATTATTATTATAAATAGAACAACAATTGTTCTTAATTATAATACCAAAGATTTCATTGTCCAACAATAAAATGGAAATAATATTTTTAACAAGAACTGGAATACAATAACAACTTATTGACTTAATAGATTTGCCCGTAGGCATCGCTAAACTATAAGTTTCTATGGCTAATATGGCAACCTTTGCTTCATTTTCCACACATAGGATTACTTATATTTGTTTAGCTTTCTACTTCTGCTTGGTCCCTTCATAAATCTATATTTATGATAACCAAAGTCGGTATCCAATACCCAAGTAGAACCTTGACTTAAAGAAAAATTTATTTCAATCATGAACAAAAAGCGTATTATGTAAAAAACTTCACTAAGCTTCTTTGGTTAGCCTCTGCAAGATGCTTCTCGCAGTTTCTTTCCAGTGTCCAGGCTTATTGCAGTGGAAGCAAACTCCTTTGCTATGTGTATCAGTTTTGTTCTTATTATCCTTTGTTTATGCCTTTCTATTTACCTTCTTTGAATCGTTCTTCTTTTCAGAAGATCCTTTGGCCCCTACCAGTAAGACTTGTTCTTTCTTGGATGGAAAGTGACTCTCAATATTTTTCAACATGTTAAGCAAATCAGCGAGGCTGATATCTAGCTTATTCATATGAAAATTTCACAACAATTGTGAAAGGAGTCCGGGAGTGAGTGCAAGATCAAATCTTGGCTCAACTCTCCATCCATGACAAAACCAGTTGTCCTAATTGATCAATCAAATTGATTATGTTAAGAACTTTTGTCTGTACTGTAGTGCCATTGGCCATTCTAGATCGGAAGAGCTCCTTAGATATCTAATATCTATCAGTCCTACTTTCTTCACCATCAACTACTTGATGTGCAGGAATATAGTAGGAGCATCCATAGTTTCATCTCGACGTCAAGCTCTCGTTACTCATGGATGCGAGCATGATGCATTGAGCCAACTGTGCATCATCTTGCCACTTTCTAAAAGTAGCAATCTCTTCCTCAGAGGCATTGTCTGCAACCATTGCAGGGATAGGCGTATTAAGGACATATGATTAGCTTTTCAGCTATGAGAACTTTTCTCAATTTCCTTAACCAATCCGTTTAATTCGGTCTGATTAATTTAGCATCTAATATGCTTCGCAGTGATAGTAATTTTAGACATTATAAAATTCTGTAAATGAATTTGTAATTAACAACATTTTAACATACATTCTATTATTAATTACCAAAATAAATTAGGTCTTGTTTTAAATTGGTATCTCCCACTATTTTCTTCAAACTATATTACCCTCACTTATATAGTTCGGCAAAATCTAATTAAAGATTTGCTAGTGAGAATAAGGATCCCATTTCAAATGTATATAGCCTTGTGGTGACACAACAAACTATATATAAATAAATAGGTAGACAACTTTTGTCAATTACATCAACTATGCAACTCCTTTTCTTTTGCCTCTTAGATTATTTTGATCAAGTGGTGGCACATCCGAATCAAAATTATCCAAGTTAAGTCCGACCTAGCACTCCATATATTCAAAAAAGAAAAATATCATCCTTGTGGTGACACAACAAAACAATATTGTTCAATTTTCTTTATAAGCATCAAATGTGATAAATTAACATCTTAAATACTTAATACTTGCCTTGTGGTGACACAACAAACTCATATTAAATATTTAATACTCTATTAATTTTATCATGCTAGAAGGCGACGTTCGATATTCCAAATATCTTTGAACGCTTAGGACTTAATATAAAAAATTTTGAGGGGTTTGTTATTAATAAGTCTCATCTTGTTTAGCGCGCATGCACATATATATATAAAATACGCGTCATATTAATGAACATGCGAAGCATGTTTGCATAATATATAATATATATATATAGTATAGCATGCACATATAGAATACTATATTCTACCCGGATTGATTATGGACTTTTATTCTAGTTTGGTTCACTAGAGCCACCAAGTGAACCAAAAGGTCAAACCCTAGGGGTGCAAGAATTAATATTTAAATATAACTATTACATTTAAACCCCTGCTCCATTACAAACGGGTCTTCAAACGCCTCCTTGCTCCTTGATCTCTAATTCTTCAAAATTAATTCTAACTATTCCTATTACAAAACTATTTAAAATAAATAGAAACCTTGATCAAAGATCGAGGGAAGTACATAGGAGAGAGATAGAATTTACATTAAGAAAAATTAGAGAAGACGAATCTGCAGACTCCATTTAATAAAACCCATACATTCATGCATCCAACTAAAATAAAATCCAATCACATCGGTCATAGTCCATTAATCAATCCCATTTATTATCATACACATCACCATATGCATCAATAAATAACATTCATCTCATGAATAATAAACATTTAATATATATATTGATATCATTTAATGGGCAAATTTAGTTAGTATAAAAATCTAATTTTTGAATCAAAATAAACTCCTTTATTTTAATCCAAATTTAAATCAAAATAAAACTATTTTATTTTAATTTATCCTATTTTGAATAAAATAAACTATTTTATTTTAATCAAAATCTTTAATCAAAATAAACTCCTTTATTTTAATTAATTATGGAATCCAATTCCATGTAATAAAAAAAAATCTTTAATTAAAATAAACTCTTTTATTTTAATCAATTATGGAATCCAATTCCATAATTAATAAAATATTAAAGGAAACACGGATATTATTCTTTCCTATTCATAAATAAACTCCTTTATTTTGAATAATATGAAATCATATTTCATATCTAAATAAACTCCTTTATTTAAGGAAATTAGGATTTTCTTTCCTATTCACAAATAAACTCTTTTATTTTGAATAATATGAAATCTTATTTCATATCTAAATAAACTCCTTTATTTAAGGAAACATCAATCTCAACTCCAATTAGTTATCATGGAATCCAATTCCAACTCTAATTAGTTAGCATGAAATTCTAATTTTAAAATTAAAATAAACTTTATATTTTAATATTAAAATAAACCTTTTATTTTAAAATTAAAATAAACATTTTATTTTAATTATAAAATAATTAGGAATATATCATATATATATATATATTATATATATTCTATATATATATATATATATATATATATATATATATATATATATATATATATATAATAACGGATTATTTCCGTGCAGAATAATTAGGAATAAATAATATATACATATATATATTATTTCCGTGCGTTTTCTATATATATATATATATAATCATTATATAAGTACCGAACATATATATATATACTAAAATTTTCCTTTTGTATAAAATTCCGTGCATTTGAAATCCTGTTAACCCTTGTCCTTGATTTGCGTGCAGGAGTTTGGCTGTTGGCTCACGACACTGTTCTGCTGCTTGAATCAAAACCGTGCCTTTGTATGCTTGATCAATAACGTGTTGTTTCAACTCAACGTTTTTTTTTTTTTTTTAAATTTTATACAATAAAATTATGCCCAATTAAATTGTTCTAAACACATATCAATATACATATCAAATCGAACAATTAATAATTTGCATAAAGGTTTGGCTCGATGCCACCGTTAGGTTTGTAATATTCATGGCGCGAATCAAATTGCAAAATAATGCTAAGCGTGTAAAATATCGAGTTTAAAATTTTTACAAACCATATACCCTTGATCATCCTTTATGCATAATTATTAATTAAACGAAAAGATAAAGAATAAATCATACCCTTGAAGATCGAGCTTCCTCAGAACAAGTTCACCTCCAAATCCTTTCGCTCAATCTTGAATCCACCGGGTTTGGTTCCTTCCTTTGATCAACGCTCACCACCCAAATGTTTGGCCTCTGAGGTGATCCACCAAGAAGAAGAAAATTCAAGAAGAAGGTGGTTGGCTAAACCCTAGTTTTTCTATCTCTATAGAAAGGGTGTACTCTCCCAACAATTGGAATTATTACGTATGTAAAAGTCAACAACCCATACCACCCATAATAAGACTCCTCTTATTTATAGATGTGGGTAACCCACCTTAACAATTAAGGAATTGGGATTTATTTAATTAATTAAATTCTTTTAATTAATTAAGCTCCCTAATCTTATTAGGGATAATTAATTAAACTCCTTTAATTAATTTTTCTTCCTAATCCAATTAGGAATAAATGAGAGTACTTATATTAAATTAATTCCTAAACTCTTTTAGAAATTAAAATAATAATAATTGTAATAATATTAATAAGACTCCTCTTATTAATTTATATTTAATATTTCTAAAATATTAAATAATAAATATTAAGTTATTTAATTTATTCTATCACCATAGATTAAATTAAATATACTTAACATATTATTACGATTATGCCATTAACTTCTTAAATAATTATTCTTCCTTTTATGGTGTGACCCTTTAGGTTCTCCATATTAAACCTAGGTTGTGAATAAATCAATTAGAACAATTCTAATCTTATTTAAATAAATAAATTAAATAATTAATTTATTTAAATAAATAATATTTATTCTACAATAGGGATAAGCCTCCCTAGCGATCAACGACTTTCCGGATAATATAGATTTCAACATTAATCATTAAAGAACCTTTGAGTAAATAGTTCTTAGTCATAATTCAATCCTTCCACCATACAATGTCCCAATTAAATATAAGACATGGAATTCTTGTCAAGTCTTATTTTATTTAATTATATGTATTTTCGATCCTTAAATGCACAACTCAAATAATGCAAATTAGAAACTCCTTTCTAATTTCATTACGCCTTAACCAAGGACTACCGGGGTTGTCATTTATCGAATCACATAGGACATTTCTCTTTTTATTAGAAGTGGTAGATTCTTTATTGATCATACATTATCTCCATGTACAACTTATTATACCCAAGCATACCCTTTGATATACCCTAAGGGTCTTAAGGAATAAGTCAAAGTATAACTCATCATACACAAGATACTATGATGATCTCAAGTCCAAGGATCACTTGTCTACTACTCACTACAGAAATTCCTATTGACAGTAAAATAAAACTCCATTAGGTATTCCTTAGCGAGCCACGTTCGAAGGAACTTATTCTCTAATAAGCACCTACATACTTGCTTTAGTGTCTCCACACAAATGATCATGAGATCAATCATCCTCATCCATGAGAAAGCAAGCGTATGTACTGCCAATCTATCCGGATTCACTAATCCCCAATTTAGTAATCCAATGATTGGGAACTATTTTAGTTTTAAGCTTTCTAAGAATTTAGATCTCATTAGAATGATCATCATCATTATTCTAAAAGCATTGCTTAAAACTATGGGTTTATCACATATTATAAAAAAAAAGATCATGTAGATAATTAAAAGCCTTTAATAAATTAATACTTTTTATTAATAAATGAATAAGATTGTTACAAAGTATATGCTTTATCATCAAACATGATTGGCTTGTATGCATACTACTTTCAGACCCCACAAACGGAATTATTGTCGGATTGAGAAAATGACAAAAATATCTTTTTATAAAAATAACGGCGGAAGTTTTACCGTTAACTGTTGAAACACTCAGTGTTAAAAGTATAGTAATACGCGTAGTTGCTTAGTAGCACATGGTATTGATTATTGATGCTTACGTGAGAAGTCACTCAGTTTTGTTCAATTATTACTACAGTAATTGTTGCATAGTATCTCACGTTATTTGATTCAATTATTATCGATTTTTTATATATTATTAAATCAATAATTGAGATGACAAAGTTATTAATATTATTATTTGCAATATTGATGATGTCTAGAAGTTCTGTCAAGGAGAGGTTTGGTCACCTAATTGCGTGCCAATAGGGAGAAATCCTTATTGGAAAGCCCCCTCTTTCTTCGGAATGATTTGGTTGTTAAATATTGCGAATTATAATAATGATGAAAAATGTTGTTAAAAATATTGAAAGGATTTTTATGAAATAGTTGTTATAAATTTTACTTATTATTTGGATCCCCATTTACCCATTTTTTAAAATAATCGGTAGAAAGTTGTTTAGTATAAATATAATGGGACCCACCCGTGACTATGAGATGTTGGTGGGAGGGGAACACGTGGGGCCCACAAATGGAAGAAAAATGGGGGGAGGAGAAATTCTAAAGATTGGTCACGGGTAGGAGTTATTGTTTTGTTGTATAATAACATGTGTTTTATATATATATATATATATATATATATATATATATATATATATATATATATTTGTTGGTTTTGTTTTATTGAGAAAATGAAGCATCAAGTGTAACCCATGAATTGGCAAAATAATTCGTCTTGAAAAAAAAATTGTTACGTCCGTGATCGATCACTCAAATAGTATCCTTTCCATTCTCCTATAAATAGGATGCTTAGTTAGAATTAAAAATTACATCAGAATCAGAGAATTCTTCTTCTATAATATTGAGCGTATTTCTTTAGAGTTTTAGAAAGCTTTGAGCGTAGAAAACATTGAAAGTTTTCTTCAAGAATATCCCCGCTATACTAGTTGAAATACTCTTCTTTTCAAGTTAAGAGATGTTATTTTTGTTCAATATTCGCTTGAAATAATATTTTCTTCCATACTCTGTAGTATGTAAGTAATATTATTATTTCGATTCGATTTCAATTCTATACTAAGCTTTGTTAAAGTTTTGGCTTCTAAACTCCATGAAATTAGTAGAATATCCTTGAAATTTGCGTTTCATCCAAATCTTTTCATGGAAATATTATTCTGAGCATTCTTGATAATTTTTAACTTTTTCATGGTGGAGTACTATTCACGGGGTTACTATTCCCAAAGTACTATTCACGAGGTACTATTCACTCGAGTACTAGTCACCCGGGGTACTATTCATGACAAAAATTGATTCCTTTTCGGTCCAAATCATTTTTGATACAATATCATTCTTGAATTTTACTCCACAAAGCAGTTTCAGTTGACAATTTGGACGTTATTGATTTCTGGATAAATTAAATTATGAATCTTTAAAAATTTATCATTGAACTTGTTTTATTGAATTCTTATATCATTGTCATCATCCTCATGCTTATATTGTTATGAAAGTCATCTTTGGCCCGTAGTGCATAAATGGACTTGGTATGATTATGATCAGGGATTATTCGGTATAATCATGACCGTAATGTTACAAATGATGTGGTAAAAGTCCTCATTGGCTCGTAGTGCATTGATGGATAGTTGTTGGCATGATCATGACCATTGATGAAAACACGAATATCCTTGGCCCGTAGTGCATGTATAATTTGTGGTCGTGATACTAATGAATATCCTTGACCGTAGTGCAAGGATGATGTGGATTATTTATTAAGCTGAGTCTCAGCGATAAAAGTGATGAAAAACCTTTTAAATCATAGAAGATAATAGATTTTATTCTCTACTTGACTCTTCTAATGGATTGTTTGTTTCGCTGCAGTTAAACTTGATGTTTGTTATATTTTATCAGTTTAACACTGTTGAAGGCTAACAATAATTTATTCTGCATAATCTTAGTCATAATATTTCTTACTGGGCTAGTTGAGCTCACCCTTTTGCTTTCATTGTTCTCTTCAGAAATGAGAACGTAAATTTGGGACTAGTCGGGAAGCGGTGATTGGTCCGAATGATAACATTAGTAGTCCTCACTATTCTATAAAATAATGTGATAATAAATATATTGAGGACTCCATTTGAGTTGAATACTGTCTAGAAGACAATATTCGTATTAAAACTCTCAGTTTATGTTTTGTCGTATTTTACACAACAGTTGTATTATAAAGTTATATTTGAATTTTGTACCATGTATTTGGTGTAAGACCCCGACTTTTATGAAATAAAAGTATTAAATTTTTTTATAATTACTATTCAGTAAATGATTAAATTGTTAAAAGTTTAAAGTTAAATGTGATATATGTAAATATTTTAAATAAGCAAGTGGTTATAAAATACTCATTGTTGTCGGGGAATATTCGTTTGGTCGTGGAATATTCTTCCTATTGGGGAATATTCGTATGCAATGTAGCAACCTTTATGGGCCCCATAACGGAAAGCGATTGGATGAAAAAAATGACAAGTATGAGTTTTTATAAATAACGACGTAGTTATTACTGAATTAACAACTTGTTGGAATACCCTTGGTTAAAATACAATAATCTGGCGTCGTTGCATAGTAGCACCGATATTGCACAATATTTTGAATTATTGATTCTTACGTGAGAAGGCACTACTCAATAATTGTTACGATAATTCTTGCTTCAATATTTTATTTTATTGATTCAATAATTGCTTTTGTTGATATTTTATATTCTTGTTGTTTCAATAATTGTCATTACACAATTTTTCCATTATCGAGACAATAATTCATATTATTTGAATAATATTATTAGATAGCATTATTGACAATGTCTAGAAAGTTACATCGAGGAGAGGTTTGGTCACCTAATTACTTGCGCGATGATGAAAATCCTTATTGGAAAGCCCTTCTTTCTTGGGAATTGCCTGGTTGTCATTATTGTGATTCTGTAATATTATTTGTGATTAATTAATTATTGATTTATATGATTAGGAAAATATTCATTTTATGTGGATATAGATGGAGAAAATTTTTAATGTGATAATTGTTGAAAGTTGATATTTTATCTTAAATATATTATTATATTTCAATAATATAATAATGGTGATATTTTTACAATGAATGTGTGATATATGAATAAATGAGGAGGAAGAGTATTTTTGTTGCATTAAATGTTTAACACATATTGTGTGTGTTGTTGGACACAATTTTTGACTGAAATTTAATTATAGCATGTAAAATCGTCCGTTTGTGGATTTCGGTCAATTTCTGTTTGGACTTTGGAAAAACTTTCTTCTGTAAAGTTGTAGAGAATTAAATTTCCTATAGAATGGACATAATATTTGAATTTTTCTGATAAAGGGGCTATTTATTATGAATTATTGAAGTTCCGGAATAATTGATTTTTGAAGTTTTAAATATTTTTTAAAAGTAAAACATGTTTGGTGTGTTTGTGAGACCCACTTGCATGTGTTTGTGGCTGAATTCAGATGGCAAGGTGTGCGTAAGAAAATAATATAAATATATTAATATTTTATAAAATTTTTTGCTTTGGTGTTCTAAGCAATTTCCTATAAATAGGGTGCTTAGGTTAGAATTGAAAATCACACCAGAAACTAAAGTTTTCTCTCTATATTATCGAGCGTATTTTGTGAGTATTTAGATATCTTGAGTGTTGCTATATGGTGCAAGTTTGTTCAACGTTATATCCGACATTCCAGTACCGCTCTTTTGAGGTAAGGGATAGTAAAGGATTTTAAGAGTTATTATGTTATTCAGTTTCGAATTTTTTGCGAACCTTCAAAAATTCTGAAAAAAATTTGAAATGATAATTTGATGAGTTTTGTTGATTGTGTCCAAAAATGGCGATTTTTGGATATATAGATTAAGAGTTATGGATTTTATGAGAAAAGACTATTTTAAAAGTAAATTCTTATAACTCCTTGTGGTTACCTCTAAAATTGGTAAAATTTTTATTGGGAGTACATGCATATAACATAAGTATACTCTGTAAATTTCAGAATTTTTGGATAAAAGTATAATTTATGATAAATGTCTAAATATTCGGCTGTTTTGGCCATATGAAAAATAGTAAATGAATTTTAAAAATTCCGCGAAAAATATATGTTCAATATGGGACTATATTCTGCTAAATCCTAGAAAAGAAATATTTTTAGGACTGATTTGGTATTTTTCATGAAAATAGACTAGTTATGAGTAAATGAATTAAATATGTTATGTGAAGTAAGAAAATTGAAAAATAGGATTTTAAGGCTTGAGAATCCTATATGAGGTATATACAGATTTTTGATAAGATTTTTGGTTATTGGTGATGAAATCTTATGAGTTTGGCATTTTAAGATGATTAAATGCATTATTTAGTAAAGTGTAAACAATTAAAATAAATTGTTTATAAGTTTAAGAAATGTTATTCTTTCAATATCATTATACCGAAATATTGGTATGAATTTTATTGTGAAATTTCTACCTTTTTCATGTCGGGGTTACTATTCATGAATTACTATTCATGAGTTACTATTCACGAGTTACAATTCACGACAAAATTGGTTTCTTTTTTTGACCAAATCATCGTTGATTTATGAATCTTATTCTTGAAATTAAATGCAGTTGTTGATCATATTGTTTTTATTATCATATATAACATTTTTATAATTCTAGTGATGATATTTCTCTTTGACTTAAGTGTAAAGATGGGTAGATTATTGGTATGATCGTGACTATGAGTTCTCTTTGGCCAGTAGTGCAAAGATGAATTATTGACTGGTATGATCATGACCATTGAATTTATAAACAATTATCTTTAGCTTAAGTGCAAAGGTGAATTGATCAACATGGTTATAATTATTGTTTATATAAATTCTGAAATGATTATATAGTTCTTTGAGATATGAATATCTTTGGCTCGTAGTGCAAATATGACTTGTTGAATATCTTTGGCCTATAGTGCAAATATGAATTATTGGTGAATATCTTTGGCCCGTAGCGCAAAGATGACCTGTTGTTGAATATCTTTGGCCCGTAGTGCAAAGATGACATATTAATGAATATCTTTGGCCCGTAGTGCAAAGATGGATTTATTAGTATGATTATGAACATGAACTGTGATTTGGTATAGCCATGATCTTTGATATTTCAGGTAAAGACAGGTGATGAAAATTATCATCGTTCTATATGAGAAAAGGAATTTGGAACTACAAATATGATTATAAGTTATTCATATGATTATGGACATGAACTGTTGATTGATGTTATAGGGATAAAACATTGTTGGTGGACTTTTAGCATAGAGAAGATAATAGACATTATGGTCTATTTGACTCTTCTAATGGATTGCTCGTTTCGCTGCAACTATGGTTGAAAATTTTTATCATCTACCATATGTTCTAAATCTCTGATTTATTTCTGACGAAGGCTATTGATAATTTAATTATCTTTAGTTATGATATTCTTTACTGAGAAGATAATTAAGAAATGTTATTCTTTCAATATCATTATACCGAAATATTGGTATGGATTTTATTATGGAATTTCTACCTTTTTCATGCCGGGGTTACTATTAATGAATTACTATTTATGAGTTACTATTCACGACAAAATTGGTTTCTTTTTCTGACCAAATCATCGTTGATTTATGAATCTTATTCTTGAAATTAAATGCAGTTGTTGATCATATTGTTTTTATTATCATATATAACATTTTTATAATTCTAGTGATGATATTTCTCTTTGACATAAGTGTAAAGATGGGTAGATTATTGGTATGATCGTGCTATGAGTTCTCTTTGGCCAGTAGTGCAAAGATGAATTATTGACTGGTATGATCATGACCATTGAATTTATAAACGATTATCTTTAGCTTAAGTGCAAAGGTGAATTGATCAGCATGGTTATAATTATTGTTTATATAAATTCTGAAATGATTATATATTTCTTTGAGATATGAATATCGTTGGCTCATAGTGCAAAGATGACTTGTTGAATATCTTTAGCCTGTAGTGCAAATATGAATTATTGGTGAATATCTTTGGCCCGTAGTGCAAAGATGACATGTTAATGAATATCTTTGGCCCGTAGTGCAAAGATGGATTTATTTGTGTGATTATGAACATGAACTGTGATTTGTTATAACCATGATCTTTGATGTTTTAGGTAAAGACAGGTGATGAAAATTATCTTCGTTCTGGATGAGAAAAGGAATTTGGAACCACAATTATGATTATGAGTTATTTAGAACATATGGTAGATGATAAAACTTTTCAACCATAGTTGCAGCGGAATGAGCAATCCATTAGAAGAGTCAAATAGACCATAAAGTCTATTATCTTGTACATGTTAAAAGTCCACCAACAATATTTTATCCCTGTAACATCGATCAACAATTCCTGTCCACAATCACATATATAACTCATAATTATAATTGTTGTTCTAAATTCCTTTTTTTCATCCAGGACAAAGATAATTTTCATTACCTGAAACATCAAAGATCATGGTAATACCAAATCACAGTTCATGTTCATAATCATACTAATAAATTCATCTTTGCACTACGGGCCAAAGATATTCATCAACAGACCATCTTTGCACACTACATGCCAAAGATATTAATCAATAATTCATCTTTGCACTACGGGCCAAAGATATTCATCAATAAGTCATCCTTGTACTATGGGCCAAAGATATTCATATCTCAAAGAAATATATAATCATTTCAGAATTTATTTAAACAATAATTATAACCATGTTGATTAATTCACCTTTGCACTTTAGCTAAAGATATTCAATTATAAATTCAATGGTCATGATCATACCAGTCACAATTCAACTTTTCACTACTGGCCAAAGAGAACCCTAGTCATGATCATACCAATAATCTACCCATCTTTACACTCCAGTGAAAGAGAATCCAACATCAGGGTTATAAAAATGTTATATATGATAATAAAATCAATATAATCAATATATAGTTTTTAAATCTCGAGTAATATTCATAAATCAACTATAATTTGGTTAGAAAAAGAAACCAATTTAGTAGTGAATAGTACCCATGAATAGTAACTCGTGAATAGTAACCCGTCGTGAATAGTAACTCGTAAATAGTAAATCGTGAATAGTAACTCGTGAATAGTAACTCATGAATAGTAACTCGTGAATAGTAACTCATGAATAGTAACTCATAAATAGTAACTCAACATAAAAAGTTCCAAATTTGATAAAATTTCCAACCAACATTACGGCATAATGATATTGAAGAAATAATATCATTTTAGAAAAAATAACCTCCTTACTATCCCTTATCCCTTACCTCAAAAAGCGATACTTGACCGGAATAACGCTTGAATCGAACTTGCACAGTATAGCAACACTCAAGATATCAAAATACTCACAAGAATACACTCGATAATATATAGAGAAAATAGAGAAAACTTGAGTTTACGATGTGATTTTCAATTCTAACCTAAGCACCTATTTATAGAAATTGCTTAGAACACCAAAAGCGAAAATTGAATATAATAATAATATTATTATCAAATTTCAAGCCCACCTCTAGACATTTGAAATCAGCTGATTTTGCACATGTTTAATGAGGCCACAAAATATAAAAAACGTTTTTATTAATAAAAATAAATAAAACTTCCAAAAATCAATTATTTCGGAACTTCAGAACTTCAATAATTCATAATAAATAGCCCTTTTATCAGAAAATTCGAATCTCGCTTCTTTTAATAGGAAATTCAATTCTCTACAACTTTACAGAAGAAAGTTTTTCCAAATTTCAAACAGAAATTGACCAAAATCCACATACGGACGATTTTACAAGCTATAATCAAATTTCAGTCAAGAAATGGGGTCCACAGACACACAAAACATGTGTTAATCATTTAATGCAACAAAAATACTCTTCCTCCTCATATACTCATATATCACACATTCATTGTAAAAATATCATTATTATTATATATTATAATAATATAATAAAATATTATTTTATCAGAAAAGATAAAATATTAATTTTCAACAATTGTCACTTTAAAAATTTTCTCTATCTATATCCACATAAAATGAATATTTTTCTTATCATATAAATCAATAATTAATTATTCATAAATAATATTACGAGAATCACAATAATGACAACTGGTATAGTTTCCGGGAAAGAGGGGCTTTCGATAAAAATTTCTCCTTATTAGCGCGCAATTAGGTGACCAAACCTCTCCTTAGATAGAACTTTCTAGACATTGCCAATAATGTTATCTAATAATATTATTCATATAATATGAATTATTGCTCCGATAATAGAAAATACTGTGTAGTGACAATTATTAAAACAACGATAATATAAAATATCAACACAACAATTATTGAATCAATAAAATCTTTGAGCGATAATTCTTAACAATTATTGAGTAGTGCCTTCTTACGTACGTAAAATCAATAATTCAAAAATCTTTGTGTAATGCCGTATTAACTCTTGTGCAACAACGCCAGCGTATTACTTACTTTAACCACCGGGTATTCCAATAGTGTTAATTATGTAACAACTTCTGTGATTATTTATAAAAACTCCCTTTTGACATTTTCTTCATCAAGCCGGTTATTACATTATGGGGCCCATAAATAGCTGCGTTGTCGTACGAATATTCCCGACAGAAAAAATATTCCACGACCAAACGAATGTTCCCCGATAGAAATGAGTATTTTATAACCACTTGCATATTTTGAAAAAAAAAATTCATTTATCACCCTTAACTTTAACTTTTATCAATTTAACCATTTACTAAATAGTAATTATAAGAAAAAAATTGAATACTTTTATTTCATAAAATTTGGGGTCTTACAATCTCCCCTCCTTATGAAATTTCGTCCTCGAAATTTACGTACCTGGTATTTCAAAGAGTTGAGAATACCTTGCTTTTCTTTCAGATTCCATCTTTTATGTCATCATGATTTCTCCATCGCTCATCTCCTGTATTTCAGATATCATTCTAGAATACAGCTTCAAAAACAAAGGTTAATTTAACAAATTAACATATCACATAATATCCTGATATTATGACTGATCAACAAATAAGCTTAGGTAGGACACACTAGTGAAGGATTTACTCATCTCTCCCCTCCTAGTTCTAATCCCGATCTCCACCAGAGATCATATCCCTAAGCTCTGATACCAACTGTGACGACCCCAAAATAGGTCCAATCCATCCAACCCATTCTGAGTCGCCAAATACATGGTACAAAAAATAACTACAACTTTATTACAACAATTGTCGAGCAAAATACAACAACACATATGTTGTGAGTTTTAATACCAACTATGACTCATGTCCCAACTATGGACAACACCTCACATTGATACCTTAAATAAAGGTACAATCTAGAACTGTTTTAGAAATTAAAATCTTTGGGAAGTGCTCAAGAAACCTTCGTTCATGGGAGGCCATGCGTCCAGGATATCATATGGCCACCAGAATTATCCTTAGTTGACCCAATAGACCCCAAAGAAAAACGAGAAGATTACTATCATATTCTTCCCAATGGTGAGTCTTTTCTTGACATGTCATTATCTCCATTGTCTCTAAATGAGAATTATACTTCAAACAAACACCAAGATTATATAGGTAGTGCTCGTAAATATACTCAGCAAGTGGATGAGCACAACCCTATCTTATGATGACACGAGGTTGTATGTCATTAGACATCTTGTATGATAGTGGAAAAATAACCTTCCAAGTTAAATTCGCCTCACCCTCAACATCTATAGACCACCGTTCTATTCCCTTGTTATCCCCCGCTCGACCCAGCTACACTTTTATTACCTGAAAGGAATTGTAAAACAAAAGGGTGAACACAACTAGCTTAGTAAAGAATATCATGACTAAAGATAAGTAAATTATCAATAGCCTTCATCAGTAATAAATCAGAGATTTAGAACATATGGTAGATGATAAAACTTTTCAAGCATAGTTGCAGTGGAACGAGCAATCCATTAGAAGAGTCAAATAGACCATAAAGTCTATTATCTTGTCCATGTTAAAAGTCCACCAACAATATTTTATCCCTGTAACATCAATCACCAATTCCTGTCCACAATCACATATATAACTCATAATTGTAATTATTGTTCTAAATTCCTTTTTTTCATCCAGGACAAAGATAATTTTCATTACCTGAAACATCAAAGATCATGGTTATACCAAATCATAGTTCATGTTCATAATCATACTAATAAATTCATCTTTGCACTACGGGCCAAAGATATTCATCAACAGACCATCTTTGCACTACATGCCAAAGATATTCATCAATAATTCATCTTTGCACTACGGGCCAAAGATATTCATCAATAAGTCATCTTTGTACTATGGGCCAAAGATATTCATATCTCGAAAGAAATATATAATCATTTCGTAATTTATATAAACAATAATTATAACCATGTTGATTAATTCACTTTTGCACTTAAGCTAAAAAGATATTCAATTATAAATTCAATGGTCATGATCATACCGATCCACAATTCAACTTTTCACTCTTGGCGAAAGAGAACCCTAGTCATGATCATACCAATAATCTACCCATCTTTACACTCCGGTGAAAGAGAATTTCAACATCAGGGTTATAAAAATGTTATATATGATAATAAAATCATTATAATCAATACATAGTTTTAATCTGTAGAGTAATATTCATAAATCAACTATAATTTGGTTAGAAAAAGAAACAAATTTAGTAGTGAATAGTACCCATGAATAGTAACTCGTGAATACTAACCCGTCATGAATAGTAACTCGTAAATAGTAAATCGTGAATAGTAACTCGTGAATATTAAGTCATGAATAGTAACTCGTGAATAGTAACTCATGAATAGTAACTCATAAATAGTAACTCCGATATAAAAAAGTTCCAAATTTGATAAAAATTTCCAACCAACATTCTGGCATAATGATATTGAAGAAATAATATCATTTTAGAAGAAAATAACCTCCCTTACTATCCCTTACATCAAAAAGTGCCGACTTACATTGGAATAATATTTGAACGAACTTGCTTGCAGAGTATAGCAACACTCAAGATATCAAAATACTCACAAGAATACACTCGATAATATAGAGAGAGAAATAGAGAGAAAACTTCAGTTTCTGGTGTGATTTTCAATTCTAACCTAAACACCTATTTATAGGAAATTATTTAGAACACCAAAGCAGAAAATTGAATATAATAATAATATTATTATCAAATTTCAAGCCCACCTCTAGACATTTGAAATCAACATTTTTGCACATGTTTAATGAGGCCACAAAAAAATAAAAAAAACGTTTTTATTAATAAAAATAAATAAAACTTCCAAAAATCAATTATTTCAGAACTTCAGAACTTCAATAATTCATAATAAATAGCTATTTTATAAGAAAATTTGAATTTTGCGAATTCTAATAGGAAATTTAATTCTCTACAACTTTACAGAAGAAAGTTTTTCCAAATTTCAAACAGAAATTGACCAAAATCCACATACGGACGATTTTACATGCTATAATCAAATTTCAGTCAAGAAATGGGGTCCACCGACACACAAAACATGTGTTAATCATTTAATGCAACAAAAATACTCTTCCTCCTCATATACTCATATATCACACATTCATTGTAAAAATATCATTATTATTATATTATTATAATATAATAAAATATTATTTTATCAGAAAAGATAAAATATTAATTTTCAACAATTGTCACTTTAAAAATTTTCTCTATCTATATCCACATAAAATGAATATTTTCCTTATCATATAAATCAATAATTAATTATTCATAAATAATATTACGAAATCACAATAATGATGACGAGTAGGTTCAGGAAGGGGCTTTCGATAAGAATTTCTCCTTATTAAGCGCCAATTAGGTGACCAAACCTCTCCTTAGACGAGAACTTTCTAGACATTGCCAATAATGTTATCTAATAATATTATTCATATAATATGAATTATTGCTCGATAATAGAAAATCTTGTGTAGTGACAATTATTAAAACAACGATAATATAAAATATCAACACAACAATTATTGAATCAATAAAATCTTTGAGCGATAATTACTTGTAACAATTATTGAGTAGTGCCTTCTTACGTAAGAATCAATAATTCAAAAATGCAATGCAATGCAGGTATGTCTTTTTGTGCAACAACGCGTTACTTTACTTTAACCATTGGGGTATTCCAATAATGTTAATTGGTAACAACTACTGTAGTTATTTATAAAAACTCCTTTTTGTCATTTTTTCTTCATCCGAATCGTTATTACATTATGGGGCCCATAAATAGGCTGCGTTGTCAATGCGAATATTCCCGACGGCGGAAAAGAATATTCCACGACCAAACGAATGTTCCCCGATAGAAATGAGTATTTTATAACCACTTGCATATTTTGAAAAAAAAAATTCATATATCACCCTTAACTTTAACTTTTATTAATTTAACCATTTACTGAATAGTAATTATAAGAAAAAAATTGAATACTTTTATTTCATAAAATTCGGGGTCTTATAATCTCCCTCCTTATGAAATTTAGTCCTCGAAATTTACGTTACACAGTATTTCAAAGAGTTGAGAATACCTTGCTTTTCTTTCAGATTCCATCTTTTATGTCATCATGATTTCTCCATCGCTCATCTCCTGTATTTCAGATATCATTCTAGAATACAGCTTCAAAAACAAAGGTTAATTTAACAAATTAACATATCACGTAATATCCCAATATTATGACTGACCAACAAATAAGCTTAGGTAGGACACACTAGCGAAGGATTTACTCATCTCTCCCCTCCTAGTTCTAATCCCGATCTCCACCAGAGATCATATCCCTAAGCTCTGATACCAACTGTGACGACCCCAAAATAGGTCTAATCCACCCAACCCATTCTCAGTCGCCAAATACATGGTACAGAAAACAACTACAACTTTATTACAACAATTGTCGTGCAAAATACAACAACACATATGTTGTGAGTTTTAATACCAACTATGACTCATGTCCCAACTATGGACAACACCTCACAGTGATACCTTACATAAAGGTACAATCTAGAATCTGCTTTTAGAAATTAAAATATTTGGGAAGTGCTCAGGAAACCTTCGTACATGGGAGGCCAAATGCAGGTCATGATAGATATCATATGGCCACAGAATTATCCTTGGTTGACCCAATAGACCCCAAAGAAAAACGAGAAGATTACTATCATATTCTTCCCAATGGTGAGTCTTTTCTTGACATATCATTATCTCCATTGTCTCTAAATGAGAATTATACTTCAAACAAACACCAAGATTATATAGGTAGTGCTCGTAAATATACTCAGCAAGTGGATGAGCACAACCCTGTCTTATGATGACACGAGGTTGTATGTCATTAGACATCTTGTATGATAGTGGCAAAACAACCTTCCAAGTTAAATTCGCCTCACCCTCAATGTGACGCCCCCAAAAGAGGTATACATCACCTATTCTGAGTTGTCAATACATGGTACAGAAACAACTACAACTTTATTATTACAATGAGAATTAAAGCGAGTTTGAATACAAATATTATCTTCTAGACAATATCTATACTCAAATAAATCCTCATCACATTTATTGATACATTATTTTACAAAAATGGTGAGGACTACTAAACAATTCTTTCTAAAACCTTCATTCCATACCCAGACTAAATACTAGCTATATTCTCGCCTCACGAGAAGAAAAATGGAACAAAAAGGAAAAGGTGAGCTCAACTAGCCCGATAAAAGAATATTATGACTAAGATAATATACAACAAATTATCGTTAGTCTTCAACAGGAAAAATCTAATAGAATACAATAGACAACAAATTTTAAATCAATATTCGCGTGAAATAATAATTCATTAGAAGAGTTAAGTAGAGAATGCAAACTACTATCTTCTATGTATGAATTTAAAAGTTCATCGCTCATCTTTTATCCAACAACATCAATCAATATACATCCGAATCAAATATTCATCTTTGCACTACAGCCAAAGATATTCATCGATTAGTCATGTTCATCTAAACACTGCTTCATCTTTGCACTACTGACAAAGATATTCTTTCAAATCATTCATCTTTTGCACTACAGGCCAAAGATATTCAATAATATCATCATTTAAGATCAAGATGATGAAAAATAATTTTAAAGAAACGAATCCAAAGAAACAAAATGACAAGGATTAAGGATTAAGGATTAGTACTTTGTTTTTTATCCATGTTCAAAAATACCTCAAAAATAATCATAGTGGTGTAAAATTCAAGAATGATCAAAAACATGGATCTGATCAAAGCTAGTATCTAGAATAGATATTTTGGACAAAAGAAGAAATTTTATTTTTAATTGAATAGTGCAGATATCGTGAATAGTCTTGATATCATTGAATAGTAACTCAACACCAAAAGATAGAAATTTCCCAAAAAACATCTTCACGCTTCATGAATAGTACTCGTGAATAGTAACTCATGAATAGTAACTCATGAATAGTAACTCGTGAATAGTAACTCATGAATAGTAACTCATGAATAGTAACCCCGACATGAAAAAGTTCCAAATTTGATAAAAAGTTTCAACCAATATTTCAGCATAATGATATTGAAGAAATAATATCATTTGAGAAGAAAATAACATCCCTTACCTCGAAAGATTAGTACTTCTAGCTGGAATACCGGGTATAGTGCTGAAAGGAACTTGCACCGTCTAACAATACTCAAAGTATACTCAAAATACTCACAAGAATACGCTCGATAATATAGAGAGAAAAACTTGATTTAACGGTGTGATTTTCAATTCTAACCTAAGCACCTATTTATAGGAAAATGCTTAGAACACCAAAGTAGAAAATTTAATATAATATTAATATATATATTAAGATTTCTCGCCCACCTTCCTAGATCTGATCTCAGCTCATTATGCACATGTTGTAGCCCACAAAACAAACAAAAAAAACGTTTTTATTATTTAAAATATTTTAAACTTCCAAAATCAATTATTTGAGACTTGAACTTCAATAATTCATAATAAATAGCCCTTCTATCAGAAAATTCGAATCTCGCGAGTTTTTATAGGAAATTCAATTCTCTACAACTTTGCAGAAGAAAGTGTTTCCAAATTCCAAATGAAATTGACCAAAATCCACAAACGGGGGGATTTTACAAGCTATAATCAAATTTCGGTCGATAAATGGGGTCCAATTGACATGTTTAACATGTTTTAAACATTTATTGCAACAAAAATACTCTTCCTCCTCATATACTCATATATCCCATATTCGTTGTAAAAATATCACCATTATTATATTATTAAAATATAATAATATATTTAAAAGAATTATTTTATCGAGAAAAAGATAAAATTTCAATTTTCAACAATTGTCACATTAAAATTTTTTCTCCATCTATATCCACATAAAATCAATATTTTCCTCATCATATGAATCAATAATTAATTATTTACAAATAATATTATCATCACAATATTGACAACCGTGCGGTTCTTAGGAAAGAGGGCTTTCGAATAAGAATTTCTTCTTCTTGGCGCCGCAATTAGGTGACCAAACCTCTCCTTAGATGAACTTTCTAGACATTACCAATAATGTTATCTAATAATATTATTCGGATAATATGAATTATTGCTTTGATAATGAAAAATAGTGTGTAATGACAATTATTGAAACAACAAAGAATATAAAAATATCAACGCAAACAATTATTAACTCAATAAAATAATTGAGCAAGAATTCTTCGTAACCATTATTGAGTAGTGCCTTCTTACGTAAGAATCAACAATTGGTGCAATACTGGTGTAACTCTTGTGTTTTAACCCACCGGGTATTTTAACGATATTAACGGTAATAACTACGCCAATTATTTTTAAACCACTTATATTTGTCGTTTTCTTCATCCAATCGCTTTTTCGTTATGGGGCCCACACATGGTCTGCGCTTGTCGTCACGAATATTCCCAAGCGATCGCGAATATTCCACGACCAAACGAATATTCCCAACAACAATGAATATTTTATAACCACTTGCTTATTTTGTAGTATTTGCGTATTTTACCCATAACTATCCACATTAATCACATCAACCCTTACTATTTCAAAATAATAAATAGAGCAAATTAAATTTCATTAATAATAAGTTGGGGTCTTACACTCAACATCTATAGACCACCGTTCTATTCCCTTGTTATCCCCCGCTCGACCCAGCTACACTTTTATTACCTGAAAGGAATTGTAAAGCAAAAGGGTGAAACACAACTAGCTTCGATAAAGAATATCATGACTAAAGATAAATAAATTATCAATAGCCTTCATCAAGAATAAATCGGAGATTTAGAACATATGGTAGATGATAAAACTTTTCAACCATAGTTAGCGGTGAACGAAGCGATCCATTAGAAGAGTCAAATAGACCATAAAGTCTATTATCTTCTCCATGTTAAAAGTCCACCAACAATATTTTATCCCTGTAACATCAATCAACAATTCCTGTCCACAATCACATATATAACTCATAATTGTAATTGTTGTTCTAAATTCCATTTTTTCATCCAGGACAAAGATAATTTTCATTACCTGAAACATCAAAGATCATGGTTATACCAAATCACAGTTCATGTTCATAATCATACTAATAAATTCATCTTTGCACTACGGGCCAAAGATATTCATCAACAGACCATCTTTCCACTACATGCCAAAGATATTCATCAATAATTCATCTTTGCACTACGGGCCAAAGATATTCATCAATAAGTCATCTTTGTACTATGGGCCAAAGATATTCATATCTCAAAGAAATATATAATCATTTTAGAATTTATATAAACAATAATTATAACCATGTTGATTAATTCACCTTTGCACTTAAGCTAAAGATATTCAATTATAAATTCAATGGTCATGATCATACCAGTCACAATTCAACTTTTCACTACTGGCCAAAGAGAACCCTAGTCATGATCATACCAATAATCTACCCATCTTTACACTCCAGTGAAAGAGAATTTCAACATCAGGGTTATAAAAATGTTATATATGATAATAAAATCAATATAATCAATATATAGTTTTAATCTCCAGAGTAATATTCATAAATCAACTATAATTTGGTTAGAAAAAGAAACCAATTTAGTAGTGAATAGTACCCATGAATAGTAACTCATGAATAGTAACCCGTCGTGAATAGTAACTCGTAAATAGTAAATCATGAATAGTAACTCGTGAATAGTAACTCATGAATAGTAACTCGTGAATAGTAACTCATGAATAGTAACTCATAAATAGTAACTCCGACATAAAAAAGTTCCAAATTTGATAAAAATTTCCAACCAACATTCTGGCATAATGATATTGAAGAAATAATATCATTTTAGAAGAAAATAACCTCCCTTACAATCCCTTACCTCAAAAGAGCAGTACTTCTGACTGGAATAACGCTGAACGAACTTGCACCGTATAGCAACACTCAAGATATCAAAATACTCACAAGAATACACTCGATAATATAGAGAGAGAAATAGAGAGAAAACTTCAGTTTCTGATGTGATTTTCAATTCTAACCTAAGCACCTATTTATAGGAAATTGCTTAGAACACCAAAGCAGAAAATTGAATATAATAATAATATTATTATCAAATTTCAAGCCCACCTCTAGACATTTGAAATCAGCTGATTTTGCACATGTTTAATGAGGCCACAAAATATAAAAAACGTTTTTATTAATAAAAATAAATAAAACTTCCAAAAATCAATTATTTCGGAACTTCAGAACTTCAATAATTCATAATAAATAGCCCTTTTATCAGAAAATTCGAATCTCGCTTCTTTTAATAGGAAATTCAATTCTCTACAACTTTACAGAAGAAAGTTTTTCCAAATTCCAAACAGAAATTGACCAAAATCCATATACGGACGATTTTACATGCTATAATCAAATTTCAGTCAAGAAATGGGGTCCACTGACACACAAAACATGTGTTAATCATTTAATGCAACAAAAATACTCTTCCTCCTCATATACTCATATATCACACATTCATTTTAAAAATATCATTATTATTATATTATAATGATATAATAAAATATTATTTTATTAGAAAAGATAAAATATCAATTTTCAACAATTGTCACTTTAAAAATTTTCTCCATCTATATCCACATAAAATGAATATTTTCCTTATCATATAAATCAATAATTAATTATTCACAAATAATATTATAGAATCACAATAATGACAACCAGGCAGTTCCCAAGAAAGAGGGGGCTTTCCAATAAGAATTTTTCCTTATTGACGTGCAATTAGGTGACCAAACCTCTCCTTAGACAGAACTTTCTAGACATTGCCAATAATGTTATCTAATAATATTATTCAGATAATATGAATTATTGCTCCGATAATGGAAAATACTGTGTAGTGCCAATTATTAAAACAACAGTAATATAAAATATTAACGCAACAATTATTGAATCAATAAATTACTGAATAGTTATTACTGTAACAATTATTGAGTAGTGCCTTCTTACGTAAGAATCAATAATTCAAAAATACTGTGCAATACCGTGTGCTAATGTGCAACAACGCGTATTACTTTACTTTAACCACCGGGTATTCCAATAGTGTTAACGGTAACAACTACGCCGTTATTTATAAAAACTCCCTTTTGTCATTTTCTTCATCCGGATGAGTTATTACATTATGGGGCCCATAAATATTTGCTATGGCCGTATTTAATATTCCCGACAGAAAGAATATTCCACGACCAAACGAATGTTCCCCGATAGAAATGAGTATTTTATAACCACTTGCATATTTAAAAAAAAAAAAATTCATATATCACTCTTAACTTTAACTTTTATCAATTTAACCATTTACTGAATAGTAATTATAAGAAAAAAATTGAATACTTTTATTTCATAAAATTTGGGGTCTTACATACAACCTCGTGTTATCATAAGACATGGTTGTGCACATCCACTTGCTGAGTATATCTACAAGCACTATCTATATGATCTTGGAGTTTGGTTAAAGTATAATTCTCAATTAGAGATGGTGGAGATAATGATATGTCAAGAGAAGACTCACCATTGGAAAGAATATGATAGTAATCTTCTCGTTTTTCTTTGGGGTTTATTGGGTCAACCAAGGATAATTCTGTGGGCATATGATATCTATCATAACCTAGACGCATGGCCTCCCATGTACAAAGGTTTCCTTAAACACTTCCAAAAGATTTTAATTTTTAAAACAGTTATTGACTGTACCTTTATATAAGGTATCACTGTGAGGTGCGGTCCACGGTTGGGACATGAGTCACAGTTAGTATATATTTATATGAAAGCTCACAACATATGTGTTGTTGTATTTTGCACGACAATTGTAGTAATAAAGTTGTAGTTGTTTTCTGTACCATGTATTTGGCGACTCAGAATGGGTTGGGTGGATTGGACCTATTTTGGGGGCGTTACATTTGGTATCAGAGCTTAGGGATATAGTCTCTGGCGGAGATCGGGGAATAAAACTAGGAGGGGAGAGACGAGCAAATCCTTCGCTAGTGTGTCCTACCTAAGCTTATTTGTAGGTCAGTCATAATATCGGGATATTATGTGATATGTTAATTTGTTCAATTTACCATTGTTTTGAAGCTGTATTCTAGAATGATATCTGAAATACAGGAGATTAGCAATGGAGAAATCATGATGACAGGGAAGATGGAATCTGAAATGAAAGCAAGGTATTCTCAACTCTTTGAAATACCAGGTACGTAAATTTCGGGGACAAAATTTCATAAGGAGGGGAGATTGTAAGACCCCGAATTTTATGAAATAAAATTATTCAATTTTCTTATAATTACTATTCAGTAAATGGTTAAATTGATAATAGTTTAAAGTTAAAGGTGATATATGTAAATATTTTAAATAAGCAAGTGGTTATAAAATACTCATTGTTGTCGGGGAATATTCGTTTGGTCGTGGAATATTCTTCCTGTCAGGGAATATTCATACGATGGCGTAGCCTTTTGTGGGCCCTATAACGGAAAGCGATTGGATAAAGAAAATGACAAGTATGAGTTTTTATAAATAACGGCATAGTTGTTACCGTTAACACTGTTGGAATACTCGGTAGTTAAAATACAATAATACGCTACGTCGTTACATGAAAGAGCACACGAGATTGCACAAAGATTTTTGAATTATTGATTTTTACGTAAGAAGGCACTACTCAATAATTATTACGATAATTACTTTTCAATATTTTATTTTATTGATTCAATAATTGCTACGTTGATATTTTATATTACTATTGTTTCAATAATTGTCACTTCACGATATTTTTCCATTATCGGATCAATAATTCATATTATTTGAATAATATTATTAGATAGCATTATTGGCAATGTCTAGAAAGTTACATCGAGGAGATGTTTGGTCACCTAATTGCTTGCATGATAAGGAGAAATCCTTATTGGAAAGCCCCTCTTTCTGGGAATTGCATGGTTGTCATTATTGTGATTCTGTAATATTATTTGTGAATAATTAATTATTGATTTATATGATGTGAAAAATATTCATTTTATGTGGATATAGATAGAGAAATTTTTTAATGTGATAATTGTTGAAAGTTGATATTTTATCTTAAATATATTATTATATTTTAATAATATAATAATGGTGATATTTTTACAATGAATGTGTGATATATGAATAAATGAGGAGGAAGAGTATTTTTGTTGCATTAAATGTTTAACACATGTTTTGTGTGTTGTTGGACACAATTTTTGACTGAAATTTGATTATATCCTGTAAAATCGTCCGTTTGTGGATTTCGGTCAATTTCTGTTTCGAATTTGGAAAAACTTTCTTATGCAAAGTTGTAGAGATATAAATTTCCTATAGAATGGACATAAGATTGGAATTTTTCTGAATAATGGGTTATTTATTATGTATTATTGAAGTTTCGGAATAATTGATTTTTGAAGTTTTAAATATTTTTTAAAAGAAAAACACGTTTGGTGTGTTTGTGAGACCCACTTGCATGTGTTTTTGGCTGAATTCAGATGGCAAGGTGTGCATAAGAAAATAATATAAATATATTAATATTTTATTAAATTTTCTGCTTTGGTGTTCTAAGCAATTTCCTATAAATAGGGTGCTTAGGTTAGTATTAAAAATCACACTAGAAACTGAAGTTTTCTTTCTCTATATTATTGAGCGTATTTTGTGAGTATTTAGATATCTTGAGTGTTGCTATACGGTGCAAGTTCGTTCAACGTTATATCCAATATTCCAGTACTGCTCTTTTGAGGTAAAGGATAGTAAGGGATTTTAAGGGTTATTATGTTTTTCAGTTTCTAATTTTTTGCGAACCTTCAAAAATTCTGGAAAAAGTTGAAATGATATTTTGATGAGTTTTGTTGATTGTTACCAAAAATGGCGATTTTTGGATATATTGATTAAGAGTTATGGATTTTATGAGAAAAGACTATTTTAAAAGTAAATCCTTATAACTCCTTGTGGTAAACTCTAAAATTGGTAAAAATTTTATTGGGAGTACATGTATATAACATAAGTATACTTTGTAAATTTTGGAATTTTTGGATAAAAGTACAGTTTATGATAAATGTCTAAATATTCGGCTATTTTGGCCATATGAAAAATAGTAAATCAATTTTAAAAATTCATGAAAAAATATATATTCAATATATGGGACTATATTATACTAAATCTCGAGAAAAAGAAATTTTTTGGGACTGATTTGGTATTTTTCATGAAAATGGACTAGTTATGAGTAAATGAATTAAATATGTTATGTGAAGTAAGAAAATTGGAAATTAGGATTTTATGGCTTGAGAATCCTATATGAGGTATATGCAGATTTTTGATGAGGGTTTTGATTATTGGTGATTAAATCTTATGAGTTTGGCATTTTAGGATGATTAAATGCATTATTTAGTAAAGTGTAAACAATTAAAATAAATTGTTTATAAGTTTAAGAAATGTTATTCTTTCAATATCATTATACCGAAATATTGGTATGGATTTTATTGTGGAATTTCTACCTTTTTCATGCCGGGGTTACTATTCTTGAATTACTATTCATGAGTTACTATTCATGAGTTACTATTCACGAGTTAGTATTCACGACAAAATTGGTTTCTTTTTCTGACCAAATCATCGTTGATTTATGAATCTTATTCTTGAAATTAAATGCAGTTATTGATCATATTATTTTTATTATCATATATAACATTTTTATAATTCTATTGATGATATTTCTCTTTGACTTAAGTGTAAAGATGCGTAGATTATTGGTATGATCGTGACTATGAGTTCTCTTTGGCCAGTAGTGCAAAGATGAATTATTGACTGGTATGATCATGACCATTGGATTTATAAACGATTATCTTTAGCTTAAGTGCACAGGTGAATTGATCAACATGGTTATAATTATTGTTTATATAAATTCTGAAATGATTATATATTTCTTTGAGATATGAATATCTTTGGCTCGTAGTGCAAATATGACTTGTTGAATATCTTTGGCCTATAGTGCAAATATGAATTATTGGTGAATATCTTTGGCCCGTAGCGCGAAAAGATGACTGTTGTTGAATATCTTTGGCCGTGGTGCAAAGATGACATGTGAAATATCTTTGGCCGTAGTGCAGATGGATTTATTAGTATGATTATGAACATGAAGCGTGATTTGGTATAACCATGATCTTTGATGTTTCGGTAAAGACGGTGATGAAAATTATCTTAGATTACGGATGAGAAAAGAATTTGGAACCACAAATATGATTATGAGTTATTCATATGATTGTGGATGAGGAACCTGTTGATTGATGTTACTGAGGATAAAATATTGTTGGTGGACTTTTAACATAGAGAAAATAATAAACATTATGGTCTATTTGACTCTTCTAATGGATTGCTCGTTTCGCTGCAACTATGGTTGAAAATTTTTATAATCTACCATATGTTCTAAATCTCTGATTTATTTCTGACGAAGGCTATTGATAATTTAATTATCTTTAGTTATGATATTCTTTACTGAGCTAGTTGTGCTCACCCTTGTGCTTCACAAATCCATTCGAATAATAAGAGTGTAGGCTTTGAATTGAAATGGGGAGAACAGGAGAATAGAACAGTGGTCTCTAGTTGTGGAGGTTCTCCCTAAGTAGTATAGAAAAGTGTGTTGTATTTTATACATCATTTAGTAGTTATATTTGGTGAATCAAATAGGGTGAGGCGAACCCAACGTTCATAGAAGATGTCTACTGACATACAACCTCGTGTTATCATAAGACATGGTTGTGCACATCCGCTTGCTGAGTATATCTACAAGCACTATCTATATGATCTTGGAGTTTGGTTGAAGTATAATTCTCAGTTAGAGATGGTGGAGATAATGATATGTCAAGAGAAGACTCACCATCAGAAAGAATATGATAGTAATCTTCTCGTTTTTCTTTGGGGTTTATTGGGTCAACCGAGGATAATTCTGTGGGCATATGATATCTATCATAACCTAGACGCATGGCCTCCCATGTACGAAGGTTTCCTTGAACACTTCCTAAAGATTTTAATTTTTAAAACAGTTATTGACTGTACCTTTATGTAAGGTATCACTGTGAGGTGCGGTCCACGGTTGGGACATGAGTCATAGTTGGTATATATTTGTATGAAAGCTCACAACATATGTGTTGTTGTATTTTGCACGACAATTGTAGTAATAAAGTTGTAGTTGTTTTCTGTACCATGTATTTGGCGACTCAGAATGGGTTGGGTGGATTGGACCTATTTTGGGGGCGTTACATTTGGTATCAGAGCTTAGGGATATGGTCTTTGGCGGAGATCGGGGAATAGAACTAGGAGGGGAGAGACGAGTAAATCCTTCGCTAGTGTGTCCTATCTAAGCTTATTTGTTGGTCAGTCATAATATCGGGATATTATGTGATATGTTAATTTGTTCAATTAACCATTATTTTGAAGCTGTATTCCAGAATGATATCTGAAATACAGGAGATGAGCAATGGAGAAATCATGATGAAAGGGAAGATGAAATCTGAAATGAAAGCAAGGTATTCTCAACTCTTTAAAATACTAGGTACGTAAATTTTCGGGACGAAATTTCATAAGGAGGGGAGATTGTAAGACCCCGAATTTTATGAAATAAAATTATTCAATTTTCTTATAATTACTATTCTGTAAATGGTTAAATTGATAAAAGTTTAAAGTTAAAGGTGATATATGTAAATATTTTAAATAAGCAAGTGGTTATAAAATACTCATTGTTGTTGTGGGGAATATTCGTTTGGTGTGGAATATTCTTCACAGCCGAGAATATTAAATGCGACAGTAGCATCCTTTATGTGGGCCCCATAACGGAAAGCGATTGGATGAAGAAAATGAAAAGTATGAGTTTTTAATAAATAACGGCTTAGTTTTTACGGTTAACACTATTGGAATACCCGGTGGTTAAAATACAATAATACGCGTCGTTGCACAGTAGCACACGGTATTGCATAGTATTTTTGAATTATTGAATCTTACGTAAGAAGGCATTACTCAATAATTGTTACATCAATTACTGTTCAATATTTTATTTTATTGATTCAATAATTGCTACGTTGATATTTTATATTACTGTTGTTTCAATAATTGTCACTACACATTATTTTCCATTATCGGAGCAATAATTCATATTATTTGAATAATATTATTAGATAACATTATTGGCAATGTCTAGAAAGTTACATCGAGGAGAGGTTTGGTCACCTAATTGTGCACCGATGAGAAAATCCTTATTGAAAGCCCCTCTTTCACGGGAATTGCACAGTTGTCATTATTGTGATTTTGTAATATTATTTGTGAATAATTAATTATTAATTAATATGATGAGGAAAATATTCATTTTATGTGGATATAGATGGAGAATTTTTAATGTGATAATTGTTGAAAGTTGATATTTTATCTTAAATATATTATTATATTTCAATAATATAATAATGGTGATATTTTTACAATGAATGTGTGATATATGAATAAATGAGGAGGAAGAGTATTTTTTTTGCATTAAATGTTTAAAACATGTTTTGTGTGTTGTTGGACCCCATTTTTTGGTGAAATTTGATTATAGCTTGTAAAATCGTCTGGTTTGTGGATTTGGGTCAATTTTTGTTTGGAATTTGGAAAAACTTTCTTACATAACGTTGTAGAGAATTAAATTTTCTATAGAATGGACATAAGATTTGAATTTTTCTGATAAAGGGGCTATTTATTATGAATTATTGAAGTTCCGGAATAATTGATTTTTAAAGTTTTAAATATTTTTTAAAAGAAAAACATGTTTGGTGTGTTTGTGAGACCCACTTGAATGTGTTTGTGGCTGAATTCAGATGGCAAGGTGTGCGTAAGAAAATAATATAAATATATTAATATTTTATTAAATTTTCTGCTTTGGTGTTCTAAGCAATTTCCTATAAATAGGGTGCTTAGGTTAGAATTGAAAATCACACGAAATGAAGTTTTCTCTCTCTATATTATCGAGCATATTTTGTGTATTTAGATATCTTGAGTGTTGCTATACGATGCAAGTTCGTTCAATATTATATCCGATATTCCAGTACTGCTCTTTTGAGGTAAGGGATTTTAAGGGTTATTATGTTTTTCAGTTTCAAATTTTTTGCGAACTTTCAAAAATTCTGGAAAAATTTGAAATGATAATTTGATGAGTTTTGTTGATTGTGTCCAAAAATGGCAATTTTTGGATATATAGATTAAGAGTTATGGATTTTATGAGAAAAGACTATTTTAAAAGTTAATCCTTATAACTCCTTGAGGTTAACTCCAAAATTGGTAAAATTTTTATTGGGAGTACATGTATATAACATAAGTATACTCTGTAAATTTCGGAATTTTTGGATAAAAGTACAGTTTATGATAAATGTCTAAATATTCTGTTGTTTTTGCCATATGAAAAATAGTAAATGAATTTTAAAAATTCCGCGAAAAATATATGTTCAATATGAGACTATATTCTGCTAAATCTCAGAAAAGAAATATTTTTGGGACTGATTTGGTATTTTTCATGAAAATGGACTAGTTATGAGTAAATGAATTAAATATGTTATGTGAAGTAAAAAAATGGGAAAATAGGATTTTATGACTTGAGAATCCTATATGAGGTATATGCAGATTTTTGATGAGGGTTTTGGTTGGTTATTGGTGATGAAATCTTATGAGTTTGGCATTTTAGGATGATTAAATGCATTATTTAGTAAAGTGTAAACAATTAAAATAAATTGTTTATAAGTTTAAGAAATGTTATTCTTTCATATTATTATAATATTAATATTGATTTTATTATGAATTTCTACCTTTTTCATGTCGGTGATTTATTCACAATTACTATTCATGAGTTTACTATTTATGAGTTACTATTCACGAAAAATTGGTTTCGATTTTACGATGAATCATTTGATTTATGAATCTTATTCTTGAAATTAAATGCATTGTTGATCATATTGTTTTTATTATCATATATAACATTTTATAATTAGGTGATGATATTTCTCTTTGACTTAAGCGTAAAGATGGGTAGATTATTGGTATGATCGTGACTATGAGTTCTCTTTGGCCAGTAGTGCAAAGATGAATTATTGACTGGTATGATCATGACCATTGGATTTATAAACGATTATCTTTAGCTTAAGTGCAAATGTGAATTGATCAACATGGTTATAATTATTGTTTATATAAATTCTGAAATGATTATATATTTATTTGAGATATGAATATCTTTGGCTCGTAGTGCAAAGATGACTTGTTGAATATCTTTGGCCTGTAGTGCAAAGATGAATTATTGGTGAATATCTTCGGCCCGTAGCGCAAAGATGACCTGTTGTTGAATATCTTTGGCCCGTAGTGCAAAGATGACATGTTAATGAATATCTTTGGCCCGTAGTACAAAGATAGATTTATTAGTATGATTATGAACATGAACTGTAATTTGGTATAACCATGATCTTTGATGTTTCAGGTAAAGACAAGTGATGAAAATTAACTTCGTTCTGGATGAGAAAAGGAATTTGGAACCACAAATATGATTATGAGTTATTCATATGATTGTGGACAGGAACTGTTGATTGATGTTACAGGGATAAAATATTGTTGGTGGACTTTTAACATATAGAAGATAATAGACATTATGGTCTATTTGACTCTTCTAATGGATTGCTCATTCCGCTGAAACTATGGTTGAAAATTTTATCATCAACCATATGTTCTAAATCTCTGATTTATTTCTGACGAAGGCTATTGATAATTTAATTATCTTTAGTTATGATATTCTTTACTAAGCTAGTTGTGCTAACCCTTTTGCTTCACAATTCCTTTCAGGTAATAAGAGTGTAGCTTGGTCGAGCGGGGGTAACAGGAGAATAGAACGGTGGTCTCTAGCTGTGGAGGTTCTCCCTAAACAGTATAGAAAAGTGTGTTGTATTCTATACATCATTTAGTAGTTATATTTGGTGAATCAAATAGGGTGAGGCGAACCCAATGTTCATACAAGATGTCTAATGACATACAACCTCGTGTTATCATAAGACATGGTTGTGCACATCCACATGCTGAGTATATGTACAAGCAGTATCTATATGATCTTGGAGTTTGATTGAAGTATAATTCTCAATTAGAGACGGTGGAGATAGTGATATGTCAAGAGAAGACTCACTATTGGAAAGAATATGATAGTAATCTTCTCATTTTTCTTTGGGGTTTATTGGGTCATCCAAGGATAATTCTGTGGGCATATGATATCTATCATAACCTAGACGTATGGCCTCCCATGTACGAAGGTTTCTTTGAACACTTCCCAAAGATTTTAATTTTTAAAATAGTTATTGACTGTACCTTTATGTAAGGTATCACTGTGAGGTGTGGTCCACGGTTGGGACATGAGTCACAGTTGGTATATATTTGTATGAAAGCTCACAACATATGTGTTGTTGTATTTTGTACGACAATTGTAGTAATAAAGTTGTAGTTGTTTTCTGTACCATGTATTTGGCGACTGAGAATGGGTTGGGTGGATTGGACCTTTTTTGGGGGCGTCACAGTTGGTATCAAAGCTTAGGGATATGATCCCTGGCTGAGATGTGAGACAAGAACTAGGAGGGGATAGACGATGAATTTCTTCTCTAGTATGACTTACCTAAGTTTATTTGGTATTTAATTGGTCGGTCAGAGTATAGGGATAATATGTGACATGTCATGTAACCATTTTTTTATGGCAGTGTTTGAAAATGACATCCGAGAATGTTGAGAATAGCAATGGAGCACAAGAGACCGTTGAGTCACCACAGATCAACACCCAGGATAATGCGCATCAGAAAGGCAATAATTCTCAGGTGAACAACAACACCGACAAAATGGCTAACGATGGAATGTTTAAGAGCTTTCCGCAATTCGTACAACATCAGGCAAGAGAGACACCTGTCCAAAATACAGGTGGAAACACTGACAACTCTCGGACGGTCACCGCTAAGCAGTTCAAGGAGCTGGGACCACCGGAGTTTATTGGAGAGCCAAAACTACTTAAGGCGAAGACGTGGATAAAGCAGATCACCAAGATATTTGATGTCTTGAGAAGCTCCGAGGAGCAAAAGGTTCCCTTTGCCACCTTTATGTTGCGAGGAGAGGCAGATTACTGGTGGGAATCGGTAAAGCGTACTCAACCTGCCACACTGAAGATATCTTGGGAGAAGTTACAAGAACTATTTAACGACAAGTACTTTCCCGAAAGTATTCGTCACATGAAGGAGGTAGAGTTCATCAAGTTGGAGCATAACTATATGATCGTGTCGCAGTACGAAGCTAAGTTTGCCGAGTTGTCCCGGTTTGCATCCCACTTGGTTGACAATTAAGAGAGAATGACGCGGATGTTTCTAAGAGGTTTGAAACCCGAGATACGTCAATATCTAATTTCTCACAAACTGTGTTTGTATTCAGATGTTGTAAATAGGGCTCAGTTATTGGAGTGCGATAATGAGTCAACCCAACAAGAGAAAGCAGCCAACAAAATGATAATACCAGTGGTAGCAGTCATCGAAGCGGTGATAACAAATGTGGTGGGAATAACCATGCCAGAAATGGTAACCACTTGGGTGGTAATCATGGCCAAGACAATAAAAGTGGACATTTCAAGAAGAGGAGATTCAACAATAATATAAAGACGTCATCACCAGCACCCGTTATTAAGGAAGGAGAACGACCACCTATCATATGCTTCAAATACGGAGGGGAGGGACACATCAGTCCAAACTATGCGCAGCAGTCCAAAACGTGTTACAATTGTGGAAGAGAAGGTCACCTAGCTAGATTTTATCGTATTGGGAAGCCAAGTCCAGTTGGAACAGTGACACCAAATGTCGTCCCAGACAAGTTAAAACCAGTAGTTCAAGGGAGAGCGTTTGTTGTGACCTCCCAGAAAGAAAGGAACCCGAACGAGGTCATCACGGATAAGCTTATCATAAACTCTAGCGAAGTATATACCTTATTTGATACCGGTTCTACCCATTCTTTTATTTCTCCTACTTGTGCTCAACGTTTAAATTTGACTCCGGAGAAATTAGACTTTGACTTATCTGTTGAAACTCCGTTGGGAGAAACCTTGTAAGACCCCGAATTTTATGAAATAAAAGTATCCAATTTTCTTATAATTACTATTCAGTAAATGGTTAAATTGATAAAATTTTAAAGTTAAAGGTGATATATGTAAATATTTTAAATAAGCAAGTGGTTATAAAATACTCTTGTCGGGGAATATTCGTACGACGGCGCAACCTTTTGCGGGCCCCAAACGGAAAGCGATTGGATGAAGAAAACGACAAGAATGAGTTTTTATAAATAACGGCGTGGTTATTCTGAATTAACAACTTTGTTGGAATACCCGGTGGTTAAAATATAATAATACGCTACGTGCACAGCGCGATGGCACGGTATTACAACAGATTTTTGAATTATTGATTCTTACGTGAAGAGGCACTACTCAATAATTATTACGATAATTCTTTATTCAATATTTTATTTTATTGATTCAATAATTGCTACGTTGATATTTTATATTATTGTTGTTTTAATAATTGTCACTTAGACGAAGATTTCCCATTATCGGATCAATAATTTATATTATTTGAATAATATTATTAGATAGCATTATTGGCAATGTCTAGAAAGTTACATCGAGGAGAGGTTTGGTCATCTAATTGCGCGCCAGTAAGGAGAAATCCTTATTGGAAAGCCCCTCTTTCTTGGGAACTGCCTTGTTGTCATTATTGTGATTCTGTAATATTATTTATGAATAATTAATTATTGATTTATATGATAAAGAAAATATTCATTTTATGTGGATATAGATGGAGAAAATTTTTAATGTGATAATTGTTGAAAGTTTATATTTTATCTTAAATATATTATTATATTTTAATAATATAATAATGGTGATATTTTTACAATGAATGTGTGATATATGAATAAATGAGGAGGAAGAGTATTTTTGTTGCATTAAATGTTTAACACATGTTTTGTGTGTTGTTGGGCACAATTTTTGACTGAAATTTAATTATAGCTTGTAAAATCTTCCGTTTGTGGATTTCGGTCAATTTCTGTTTCGAATTTGGAAAAACTTTCTTATGCAAAGTTGTAGAGATATAAATTTCCTACAGAATGGACATAAGATTTGAATTTTTCTGATAAAGGGGTTATTTATTATGAATTATTGAAGTTCCGAAATAATTGATTTTTGAAGTTTTAAATATTTTTTAAAAGAAAAACATGTTTGGTGTGTTTGTGAGACCCACTTGCATGTGTTTGTGGCTGAATTCAGATGGCAAGGTGTGCGTAAGAAAATAATATAAATATATTAATATTTTATTAAATTTTCTACTTTGGTGTTCTAAGCAATTTTCTATAAATAGGGTGCTTAGGTTAGAATTGAAAATCACACCAGAAACTGAAGTTTTCTCTCTATATTATCGAAATGTATTTTTGTGAGTACGTAGATATCTTGAGTATTGCTATCTGATTGCAAGTTTGTTCAACGTTATATCCGACATTCCAGTACTGCTCTTTTGAGGTAAGGGATAGTAAGGGATTTTAAGGGTTATTATGTTTTTCAGTTTCGAATTTTTTGCGAACCTTCAAAAATTCTGGAAAAATTTGAAATTATAATTTGATGATTTTTGTTGATTGTGTCCAAAAATGGCAATTTTTGGATACATAGATTAAGAGTTATGGATTTTATGAGAAAATACTATTTTAAAAATAAACGCTTATAACTCCTTGTGTTCAACTCCAAAATTAATGAAATATTTATTGGGAGTACATGTATATAACAGAAGTATACCATGTAAATTTCAGAATTTTTGGACAAAAATACAATTTATGATAAATGTCTAAATATTTGGCAGTTTTAGCCATATGAAAAATAGTAAATGAATTTTAAAATTTCTGAGAAAAATATATGTTAAATATGGGACTATATTATGCTAAATCCCGGAAAAAAAATATTTTTGGAACTGATTTGTTATTTTTCATGAAAATGGTCTAGTTATGAGGAAATGAATTTAATATGTTATGTGAAGTAAGAAATTTGGAAAATAGGATTTTATGGCTTAAGAATCCTATAAAAGGTAAATGCAGATTTTTATGAGGGTTTTGGTTATTGGTGATGAAATCTTATGAGTTTAGCATTTTAGAATGATTAAATGCATTAATTAGTAAAGTATAAACAATTAAAATAAATTGTTTATAAGTTTAAGAAATGATTAAGATATTGTGGTAATATTAATAATATTATATTATGAGATTATTAAGTGATTTATAACATTTGGATTAAGGTGTTATGAAATCATTGATTTATGAAACTTATTCTTAAAATTAAATGCAGTTGTTGATCATATTGGTTTTATTATCATATATAACATTTTTATAATTCTGGTGATGATATTTCTCTTTGACTTAAGTGTAAAGATGGATAGATTATTGGTATGATCGTGACTATGGGTTCTCTTTGGCCAGTAGTGCAAAGATGAATTGTTGACTGGTATGATCATGACCATTGAATTTATAAACGATTATCTTTAGCTTAAGTGCAAAGGTGAATTGATCAACATGGTTATAATTATTGTTTATATAAATTCTGAAATGATTATATATTTCTTTGAGATATGAATATCTTTGGCCCGTAGTGCAAAGATGACTTGTTGAATATCTTTGGCCTATAGTGCAAAGATGAATTATTGGTGAATATCTTTGGCCCGTAGCGCAAAGATGACCTGTTGTTGAATATCTTTGGCCCATAGTGCAAAGATGACATGTTAATGAATATCTTTTGCCCGTAGTGCAAAGATGGATTTATTAGTATGATTATGAACATGAACTGTGATTTGGTATAACCATGATCTTTGATGTTTCAGGTAAAGACAGGTGATAAAAATTATCTTCGTTTTGGATGAGAAAAGAAATTTGGAACCACAAATATGATTATGAGTTATTCATATGATTGTGGACAAGAACTGTTGATTGATGTTACAAGGATAAAACATTGTTGGTGGACTTTTAACATAGAGAAGATAATAGACATTATTGTCTATTTGACTCTTCTAATGGATTGCTAGTTCCGCTGCAACTATGGTAGAAATTTTTTATCATCTACCATATGTTCTAAATCTCTGATTTATTTCTGACGAAGGCTATTGATAATTTAGTTATCTTTAGTTATGATATTCTTTACTGAGCTAGTTGTGCTCACCCTTTTGCTTCACAATTCCTTTCAAGTAATAAGAGTGTAGTCATTTGGTAGGCGGGGAGTAACAGGAGAATAGAGCGGTGGTCTCTAGTTGTGGAGGTTCTCCTAAACAAGATAGAAAAGTGTGTTGTATTCTATACATCATTTAGTAGTTATATTTGGTGAATCAAATAGGGTGAGGCGAACCCAACGTTCATACAAGATGTCTAATGACCTACAACCTCGTGTTATCATAAGACATGGTTGTACACATCCACTTGCTGAGTACATCTACAAACACTATCTATATGATCTTGGAGTTTGGTTGAAGTATAATTCTCAATTAGAGACGGTGGGGATAATGATATGTCAAGAGAAGACTCACCATTGGAAAGAATATGATAGTAATCTTCTCATTTTTCTATGAGGTTTATTGGGTCAACCAAGGATAATTCTGTGGGCATATGATATCTATTATAACCTAGACGCATGGCCTCCCATGTATGAAGGCTTCCTTTAGCACTTCCCAAAGATTTTAATTTTTAAAACAGTTATTGACTGTACCTTTATGTAAGGTATCACTGTGAGGTGCGGTCCACGGTTGGGACATGAGTCACAGTTGGTATATATTTGTATGAAAGCTCACAACATATGTGTTGTTGTATTTTGCACGACAATTGTAGTAATAAAGTTGTAGTTATTTTCTGTACCATGTATTTGGCGACTGAGAATGGGTTGGGTGGATTGGACCTTTTTTGGGGGCGTTACATTTGGCGTCTCAAGATGGGTGATGTATACTTATTTTGGGGGTGTCACACATTGTATCAAAGCTTAGGGATATGATCCCTGGCTGAGATGTGAGACAAGAACTAGAAGGGGAGAGACGATGAATTTCTTCGCTAGTATGACTTACCTAAGTTTATTTGGTATTTAATTGGTCGGTTAGAGTATAGGGATAATATGTGACATGTCATGTAACCATTGTTTTGTGGCAGTGTTTGAAAATGATATCCGAGAATGTTGAGAATAGAAATGGAGCACAGGAGACCGTTGAGTCACCACAGATCAACACCCAGGATAATGCGCATCAGAAAGGCAATAATTCTCAGGTGAACAACAACACCGACCAAATGGCGAACGTTGGAATGTTTAAGGAGCTTTCTACAATTCATACAACATCAGGCAAGAGAGACTCCTCTGTCCAAAATGCAGGTGGAAACACTAGCAACTCTCGGACGGTCACCGCTAAGCAGTTCAAGGAGCTGGGACCACCGGAGTTTATTGGAGAGCCAAAACCACTTAAGGCGAAGACGTGGATAAAGCAGATCACCAAGATATTTGATGTCTTGGGAAGCTCCGAGGAGCAAAAGGTTCCCTTTGCCACCTTTATGTTACGAGGAGAGCGATTCATCGGTGGGAATCGGTAAAGCGTACTCAACCTGCCGCACTGAAGATGTCTTGGGAGAAGTTACAAGAACTATTCAACGACAAGTACTTTCTCGAAAGTATTCGTCACATGAAGGAGGTAGAGTTCATCAAGTTGGAGCAGAACAATATGATCGTGTCGTAGTACAAAGCTAAGTTTGCCGAGTTGTCCCGGTTTGCATCCCACTTGGTTGACAATGAAGAGAGAATGACGCGGATGTTTCTAAGAGGTTTGAAACCCGAGATACGTCAATATCTAATTTCTGACAAACTGTGTTTGTATTCAGATGTTGTAAATAGGGCTCAGTTATTGGAGCGCGATAATGAGTCAACCCAACCAAGAGAAAGCAGCCAACAAAATGATAATACTAGTGGTAGCAGTCATCGAAGCGGTGATAACAAACGTGGAGGGAATAACCATGCCAGAAATGGTAACCACTTGGGTGGTAATCATGGCCAAGACAATAAAAGTGGACATTTCAAGAAGAGGAGATTCAACAATAATGTAAAGATGTCATCACCAGCACCTGTTATTAAAGAAGGAGAACGACCACATATCATATGCTTCAAATGCGGAGGGGAGGGACACATCAGTCCAAACTGTGCGCAACACTCCAAAACGTGTTACAATTATGGAAGAGAAGGTCACCTAGCTAGATTTTATCGTATTGGGAAGCCAAGTCCAGTTGGAACAGTGACACCAAATGCCGTCCCAGACAAGTCAAAACCAGTAGTTCAAGGGAGAGCGTTTGTTGTGACCTCCCAGAAAGAAAGGAACCCGAACGAGGTCATCAAGGGTAAGCTTATCATAAACTCTAGCGAAGTATATACCTTATTTGATACCGGTTCTACCCATTCTTTTATTTCTCCTACTTGCGCTCAACGTTTAAATTTGACTCAGGAGAAATTAGACTTTGACTTATCTCATTGAAACTCCGCTGGGAGAAACCTTGTAAGACCCCTAATTTTATGAAATAAAAGTATTCAATTTTCTTATAATTACTATTCAAGAAATGGTTAAATTGATAAAAGTTTAAAGTTAAAGGTGATATATGTAAATATTTTAAATAAGAAAGTGGTTATAAAATACTCTTATCGGGAATATTAAATGCGACAACAGAACCTTTTGTGGGCCCCATAACAGAAAGCGATTAGATGAAGAAAACGACAAGTATGAGTTTTATAAATAATGGCGTAGTTATTACTGCTAACAACATTTGGAATACCACATGGTTAAAATATAATAATACGTCGTTACCGTCACGAAGAAAGACACACGGTATTGCACAGTATTTTTGAATTATTTATTCTTACGTAAGAAGGCACTACTCAATAATTGTTACAATAATTACTGTTCAATAATTTATTTTATTGATTCAATAATTGCTACGTTGATATTTTATATTATTGTTGTTTTAATAATTGTCACGGCACAGTATTTCCCATTATCAGATCAATAATTCATATTATTTGAATAATATTATTAGATAGCATTATTGGCAATGTCTAGAAAGTTCTGTCAAGGAGAGGTTTGGTCATCTAATTGTGCGCCAGTAAGGAGAAATCCTTATTGGAAAGCCCCCTCTTTCATGGGAACTGCCTAGTTGACATTATTGTGATTTTGTAATATTATTTATGAATAATTAATTATTAATTTATATGATAAGAAAAATATTCATTTTATGTGGATATAGATGGAGAAATTTTTTAATGTAATAATTGTTGAAAGATGATATTTTATCTTAAATATATTATTATATTTTAATAATATAATAATGGTGATATTTTTACAATGAATGTGTGATATATGAATAAATGAGGAGGAAGAGTATTTTTGTTACATTAAATGTTTAACACATGTTTTGTGTGTTGTTGGACACAATTTTTGACTGAAATTTGATTATAGCCTGTAAAATCGTCCGTTTATGGATTTCGGTCAATTTCTATTTGGAATTTGAAAAAACTTTTTTCTGCAAAGTTATAGAGAATTAAATTTCCTATAGAATGGACATAAGATTTGAATTTTTCTGATAAAGGGGCTATTTATTATGAATTATTGAAGTTCCAAAATAATTGATTTTTGAAGTTTTAAATATTTTTTAAAAGAAAAACATGTTTGGTGTGTTTGTGAGACCCACTTACATGTGTTTGTGGCTGAATTCAGATGGCAAGGTGTGCGTAAGAAAATAATATAAATGTATTAATATTTTATTAAATTTTCTACTTTGGTGTTCTAAGCAATTTTCTATAAATAGGGTGCTTAGGTTAGAATTGAAAATCACACCAGAAACTGAAGTTTTCTCTCTCTATATTATCGAGCGTATTTTGTGAGTACTTAGATATCTTGAGTATTGCTATACGGTGCAAGTTCGTTCAACGTTATATCCGACATTCCAGTACTGCTCTTTTGAGGTAAGGGATAGTAAGGGATTTTAAGGGTTATTATGTTTTTCAGTTTCGAATTTTTTGCGAACCTTCAAAAATTCTGGAAAAATTTGAAATTATAATTTGATGAGTTTTGTTGATTGTGTCCAAAAATGGCGATTTTTGGATACATAGATTAAGAGTTATGGATTTTATGAGAAAATACTATTTTAAAAATAAATGCTTATAACTCCTTGTGGTTAACTCAAAATTAATGAAATATTTATTGGGAGTACATGTATATAATCAAGTATACTGTAAATTTTAGAATTTTTGGACAAAAGTACAATTTATGATAAATGTCTAAATATTCGGAAGTTTTGGCCATATGAAAAATAGAAAATGAATTTTAAAAATTCTGAGAAAAATATATGTTAAATATGGGACTATATTATGCTAAATCCCAGAAAAGAAATATTTTTGGAACTGATTTGGTATTTTTCATGAAAATGGTCTAGTTATGAGGAAATGAATTTAATATGTTATGTGAAGTAAGAAATTTGGAAAATAGGATTTTATGGCTTAAGAATCCTATAAAAGGTATATGCAGATTTTTATGAGGGTTTTGGTTATTGGTGATGAAATATTATGAGTTTGGCATTTTAGAATGATTAAATGTATTAATTAGTAAAGTATAAACAATTAAAATAAATTGTTTATAAGTTTAAGAAATGATTAAGATATTGTGGTAATATTAATAATATTATATTATGAGATTATTAAGTGATTTATAACATTTGGATTAAGGTGTTATGAAATCATTGATTTATGAAACTTATTCATGAAATTAAATGCGGGTTATTAATCATATTGTTTTTATTATCATATATAACATTTTATAATTAGGTGATGATATTTCTCTTTGACTTAAGTGTAAAGATGGGTAGATTATTGGTATGATCGTGACTATGGGTTCTCTTTGGCCAGTAGTGCAAAGATGAATTGTTGACTGGTATGATCATGACCATTGGATTTATAAACGATTATCTTTAACTTAAGTGCAAAGGTGAATTGATCAACACGGTTATAATTATTGTTTATATAAATTCTGAAATGATTATATATTTCTTTGAGATATGAATATCTTTGACCCGTAGTGCAAAGATGACTTGTTGAATATCTTTGGCCTATAGTGCAAAGATGAATTATTGGTGAATATCTTTGGCCCGTAGCACAAAGATGACCTGTTGTTGAATATCTTTGGCCCGTAGCGCAAAGATGACCTGTTGTTGAATATCTTTGGCCCGTAGTGAAAAGATGACATGTTAATGAATATCTTTGGCCCGTAGTGCAAAGATGGATTTATTAGTATGATTATGAACATGAACTGTGATTTGGTATAACCATGATCTTTGATGTTTCAGGTAAAGACAAGTGATGAAAATTAACTTCGTTCTGGATGAGTAAAGGATTTTGGAGCCACATATATGATTATGAGTTATTCATATGATTGTGGACAAGAACTGTTGATTGATGTTACAGGGATAAAACATTGTTGGTGGACTTTTAACATAGAGAAGATAATAGACATTATTGTCTATTTGACTCTTCTAATGGATTGCTAGTTCCGCTGCAACTATGGTAGAAATTTTTTATCATCTACCATATGTTCTAAATCTCTGATTTATTTCTGACGAAGGCTATTGATAATTTAGTTATCTTTAGTTATGATATTCTTTACTGAGCTAGTTGTGCTCACCCTTTTGCTTCACAATTTCTTTCAAGTAATAAGAGTGTAGCTGGGCCGAGCGGGGGTAACAGGAGAATAGAACGGTGGTCTCTAGCTGTGGAGGTTCTCCCTAAACAGTATAGAAAAGTATGTTGTATTCTATACATCATTTAGTAGTTATATTTGGTGAATCAAATAGGGTGAGGCGAACCCAACGTTCATACAAGATGTCTAATGACCTACAACCTCGTGTTATCATAAGACATGGTTGTGCACATCCACTTGCTGAGTACATCTACAAACACTATCTATATGATCTTGGAGTTTGGTTGAAGTATAATTCTCAATTAGAGACGGTGGGGATAATGATATGTCAAGAGAAGACTCACCATTGGAAAGAATATGATTGTAATCTTCTCATTTTTCTTTGAGGTTTATTGGGTCAACCAAGGATAATTCTGTGGGCATATGATATCTATTATAACCTAGACGCATGGCCTCCCATGTATGAAGGTTTCCTTTAGCACTTCCCAAAGATTTTAATTTCTAAAACAGTTATTGACTCTACCTTTACGTAAGGTATCACTGTGAGGTGCGGTCCACGGTTGGGACATGAGTCACAGTTGGTATATATTTGTATGAAAGCTCACAACATATGTGTTGTTGTATTTTGCATGACAATTGTAGTAATAAAGTTGTAGTTGTTTTCTGTACCATGTATTTGGCGACTGAGAATGGGTTGGGTGGATTGGACCTTTTTTGGGGGCGTTACATTTGGCGTCTCAAGATGGGTGATGTATACTTATTTTGGGGGCGTCACAGATGGTATCAAAACTTAGGGATATGATCCCTGGCTGAGATGTGAGACAAGAACTAGAAGGGGAGAGACGATGAATTTCTTCGCTAGTATGACTTACCTAAGTTTATTTGGTATTTAATTGGTCGGTTAGAGTATAGGGATAATATGTGACATGTCATGTAACCATTGTTTTGTGGCAGTGTTTGAAAATGACATCCGAGAATGTTGAGAATAGCAATGGAGCATAGGAGACCGTTGAGTCACCACAGATCAACACCTAGGATAATGCGCATCAGAAAGGCAATAATTCTCAGGTGAACAACAACACCGACCAAATGGCGAACGATGGAATGTTTAGGAGCTTTCTACAATTCGTACAACATCAGGCAAGAGAGACTCCTGTCCCAAAATGCGGTGGAAACACTAGCAACTCTCGGACGACCGCTTAGCGATTCAAGGAGCTGGGACCACCGAGTTTATTGGAGAGCCAAAACCACTTAAGGCGAAAGACGTGGATAAAGCAGATCACCAAGATATTTGATGTCTTGGGAAGCTCCGAGGAGCAAAAGGTTCCCTTTGCCACCTTTATGTTACGAGGAGAGGCAGATTACTGGTGGGAATCGGTAAAGCGTACTCAACCTGCCGCACTGAAGATGTCTTGGGAGAAGTTACAAGAACTATTCAACGATAAGTACTTTCTCGAAAGTATTCGTCACATGAATGAGGTAGAGTTCATCAAGTTGGAGCAGAACAATATGATCGTGTCGTAGTACAAAGCTAAGTTTGCCGAGTTGTCCCGGTTTGCATCCCACTTGGTTGACAATGAAGAGAGAATGACGCGGATGTTTCTAAGAGGTTTGAAACCCGAGATACGTCAATATCTAATTTCTGACAAACTGTGTTTGTATTCAGATGTTGTAAATAGGGCTCAGTTATTGGAGCGCGATAATGAGTCAACCCAACCAAGAGAAAGCAGCCAACAAAATGATAATACTAGTGGTAGCAGTCATCGAAGCGGTGATAACAAATGTGGAGGGAATAACCATGCCAGAAATGGTAACCACTTGGGTGGTAATCATGGCCAAGACAATAAAAGTGGACATTTCAAGAAGAGGAGATTCAACAATAATGTAAAGACGTCATCACCAGCACCCGTTATTAAGGAAGGAGAACGACCACATATCATATGCTTCAAATGCGGAGGGGAGGGACACATCAGTCCAAACTGTGCGCAACACTCCAAAACGTGTTACAATTATGGAAGAGAAGGTCACCTAGCTAGATTTTATCGTATTGGGAAGCCAAGTCCAGTTGGAACAGTGACACCAAATGCCGTCCCTGCATAAGTCAAAACCGATGAGTTCAAGGAGGCGTTTGTTGTGACCTCCCAGAAAGAAAGGAACCCGAACGAGGTCATCAAGGGTAAGCTTATCATAAACTCTAGCGAAGTATATACCTTATTTGATACCGGTTCTACCCATTCTTTTATTTCTCCTACTTGCGCTCAACGTTTAAATTTGACTCCGGAGAAATTAGACTTTGACTTATCTGTTGAAACTCCGTTGGGAGAAACCTTGTAAGACCCCGAATTTTATGAAATAAAAGTATTCAATTTTCTTATAATTACTATTCAGTAAATGGTTAAATTGATAAAAGTTTAAAGTTAAAGGTGATATATGTAAATATTTTAAATAAGAAAGTGGTTATAAAATACTCTTGTCGGGGAATATTCGTACGACGGTGCAACCTTTTGTGTGCCCCATAACGGAAAGCGATTAGATGAAGAAAACGACAAGTATGAGTTTTTATAAATAATGGCGTAGTTGTTACCGTTAACACTGTTGGAATACCCTGTGGTTAAAATATAATAATACGCGTCGTTGCACAGTAGCACACGGTATTGCACAGTATTTTTGAATTATTTATTCTTACGTAAGAAGGCACTACTCAATAATTGTTACAATAATTACTGTTCAATAATTTATTTTATTGATTCAATAATTGCTACGTTGATATTTTATATTATTGTTGTTTTAATAATTGTCACGGCACAGTATTTCCCATTATCAGATCAATAATTCATATTATTTGAATAATATTATTAGATAGCATTATTGGCAATGTCTAGAAAGTTACATCGAGGAGAGGTTTGGTCATCTAATTATGCTTGATGAGAGAAATCCTTATTGAAAGCCCCTCTTTCATAGGAACCTACTGGTTGACATTATTGTGATTCTCAAATATTATTTATGAATAATTAATTATTAATTTATATGATAAGGAAAATATTCATTTTATGTGGATATAGATGGAGAAATTTTTTAATATAATAATTGTTGAAAGATGATATTTTATCTTAAATATATTATTATATTTTAATAATATAATAATGGTGATATTTTTACAATGAATGTGTGATATATGAATAAATGAGGAGGAAGAGTATTTTGTTACATTAAATGTTTAACACATGTTTTGTGTGTTGTTGGACACAATTTTGACCGAAATTTGATTATAGCACAGTAAAATCGTCTGCTTTGTGGATTTGATTCCAATTTCTATTTGGAATTTGAAAAACTTTTTTACGCAAAGTTATAGAAATTAAATTTCCTATAGAATGGACATAAGATTTGAATTTTTCTGATAAAGGGGCTATTTATTATGAATTATTGAAGTTCCAAAATAATTGATTTTTGAAGTTTTAAATATTTTTTAAAAGAAAAACATGTTTGGTGTGTTTGTGAGACCCACTTACATGTGTTTGTGGCTGAATTCAGATGGCAAGGTGTGCGTAAGAAAATAATATAAATGTATTAATATTTTATTAAATTTTCTACTTTGGTGTTCTAAGCAATTTTCTATAAATAGGGTGCTTAGGTTAGAATTGAAAATCACACCGGCCGAAGTTTTCTCTCTCTATATTATCGGCGTATTTTGTGAGTACTTAGATATCTTAGTATTGCTATCGATTGCAAGTTCGATTCAACGTTATATCCGACATTCCAGTACTGCTCTTTTGAGGTAAGGGATAGTAAGGGATTTTAAGGGTTATTATGTTTTTCAGTTTCGAATTTTTTGCCAACCTTCAAAAATTCTGGAAAAATTTGAAATTATAATTTGATGAGTTTTGTTGATTGTGTCCAAAAATGGCGATTTTTGGATACATAGATTAAGAGTTATGGATTTTATGAGAAAATACTATTTTAAAAATAAATGCTTATAACTCCTTGTGGTTAACTCCAAAATTAATGAAATATTTATTGGGAGTACATGTATATAACTGAAGTATACCGTGTAAATTTTAGAATTTTTGGACAAAAGTACAATTTATGATAAATGTCTAAATATTCGGAAGTTTTGGCCATATGAAAAATAGAAAATGAAATTTAAAAATTCTGAGAAAAATATATGTTAAATATGGAACTATATTATGCTAAATCCCAGAAAAGGAATATTTTTGGAACTGATTTGGTATTTTTCATGAAAATGGTCTAGTTATGAGGAAATGAATTTAATATGTTATGTGAAGTAAGAAATTTGGAAAATAGGATATTATGGCTTAAGAATCCTATAAAAGGTATATGCAGATTTTTATGAGGGTTTTGGTTATTGGTGATGAAATCTTATGAGTTTGGCATTTTAGAATGATTAAATGCATTAATTAGTAAAGTATAAACAATTAAAATAAATTGTTTATAAGTTTAAGAAATGATTAAGATATTGTGGTAATATTAATAATATTATATTATGAGATTATTAAGTGATTTATAACATTTGGATTAAGGTGTTATGAAATCATTGATTTATGAAACTTATTCATGAAATTAAATGCAGTTGTTGATCATATTGTTTTTATTATCATATATAACATTTTTATAATTTCGGTGATGATATTTCTCTTTGACTTAAGTGTAAAGATGGGTAGATTATTGGTATGATCGTGACTATGGGTTCTCTTTGGCCAGTAGTGCAAAGATGAATTGTTGTCTGGTATGATCATGACCATTGGATTTATAAATGATTATCTTTAGCTTAAGTGCAAAGGTGAATTGATCAACATGGTTATAATTATTCTTTATATAAATTCTGAAATGATTATATATTTCTTTGAGATATGAATATCTTTGGCCCGTAGTGCAAAGATGACTTGTTGAATATCTTTGGCCTATAGTGCAAAGATAAATTATTGGTGAATATCTTTGGCCCGTAGCGCAAAGATGACCTGTTGTTGAATATCTTTGGCCCGTAATGCAAAGATGACATGTTAATGAATATCTTTGGCCCGTAGTGCAAAGATGTATTTATTAGTATGATTATGAACATGAACTGTGATTTGGTATAACCATGATCTTTGATGTTTCAGGTAAAGACAGGTGATAAAAATTATCTTCGTTCTGGATGAGAAAAGGAATTTGGAACCACAAATATGATTATGAGTTATTCATATGATTGTGGACAAGAACTGTTGATTGATGTTACAGGGATAAAACATTGTTGGTGGACTTTTAACATAGAGAAGATAATAGACATTATTGTCTATTTGACTCTTCTAATGGATTGCTAGTTCCGCTGCAACTATGGTAGAAATTTTTTATCATCTACCATATGTTCTAAATCTCTGATTTATTTCTGACGAAGGCTATTGATAATTTAGTTATCTTTAGTTATGATATTCTTTACTGAGCTAGTTGTGCTCACCCTTTTGCTTCACAATTCCTTTCAAGTAATAAGAGTGTATTTGGTAGAAGCGGGGTAACAGGAGAATAGAGCGGTGGTCTCTAGTCATGGAGGTTCTCCTTAAACAAAGATAGAAAAATGTGTTGTATTCTATACATCATTTAGTAGTTATATTTGGTGAATCAAATAGGGTGAGGCTAACCCAACGTTCATACAAGATGTCTAATGACCTCTGAACCTCGTGTTATCATAAGACATGGTTGTGCACATCCACTTCTTTGAGTACATCTACAAGCACTTATCTATATGATCTTGGAGTTTGGTTGAAGTATAATTCTCAATTAGAGGCGGTGGGGATAATGATATGTCAAGAGAAGACTAACCATTGGAAAGAATATGATTGTAATCTTCTCATTTTTCTTTGAGGTTTATTAGGTCAACCAAGGATAATTACGTGGGCATATGATATCTATTATAACCTGTAGGCGCATGGCCTCCCATGTATGAAGGTTTCCTTTAGCACTTCCCAAAGATTTTAATTTCTAAAATGCTTATTGACTATACCTTTATGTAAGGTATCAACTTTGTGAGGTGCGGGTCCACTAGTTGGGACATGAGTCACAGTTGGTATATATTTGTATGAAAGCTCACAACATATGTGTTGTTGTATTTTGCACGACAATTGTAGTAATAAAGTTGTAGTTGTTTTCTGTAACATGTATTTAGCGACTGAGAATGGGTTGGGTGGATTGGACCTTTTTTGGGGGCGTTACATTTGGCGTCTCAAGATGGGTGATGTATACTTATTTTGGGGGCGTCACAGATGGTATCAAAGCTTAGGGATATGATCCCTGGCTGAGATGTGAGACAAGAACTAGAAGGGGAGAGACGATGAATTTCTTCGCTAGTATGACTTACCTAAGTTTATTTGGTATTTAATTGGTCGGTTAGAGTATAGGGATAATATGTAACATGTCATGTAACCATTGTTTTATGGCAGTGTTTGAAAATGACATCCGAGAATGTTGATAATAGCAATGGAGCACAGGAGACCGTTGAGTCACCACAGATCAACACCCAGGATAATGCGCATCAGAAAGGCAATAATTCTCAGGTGAACAACAACACCGACCAAATGGCGAACGATGGAATGTTTAGGAGCTTTCTACAATTCGTACAACATCAGGCAAGAGAGACTCCTGTCCAAAATGCAGGTGGAAACACTAGCAACTCTCGGACGGTCACCGCTAAGCAGTTCAAGGAGCTGGGACCACCAGAGTTTATTGGAGAGCCAAAACCACTTAAGGCGAAGACGTGGATAAAGCAGATCACCAAGATATTTGATGTCTTGGGAAGCTCCGAGGAGCAAAAGGTTCCCTTTGCCACCTTTATGTTACGAGGAGAGGCAGATTACTAGTGGGAATCGATAAAGCGTACTCAACCTGCCGCACTGAAGATGTCTTGGGAGAAGTTACAAGAACTATTCAACGACAAGTACTTTCTCGAAAGTTTTCGTCACATGAAGGAGGTAGAGTTCATCAAGTTGGAGCAGAACAATATGATCGTGTCGTAGTACAAAGCTAAGTTTGCCGAGTTGTCCCGGTTTGCGTCCCACTTGGTTGACAATGAAGAGAGAATGACGCGGATGTTTCTAAGAGGTTTGAAACCCGAGATACGTCAATATCTAATTTCTGACAAACTGTGTTTGTATTCAGATGTTGTAAATAGGGCTCAGTTATTGGAGCGCGATAATGAGTCAACCCAACCAAGAGAAAGCAGCCAACAAAATGATAATACTAGTGGTAGCGATCATCATCGCGGTGATAACAAACGTGGAGGGAATAACCATGCCAGAAATGGTAACCACTTGGGTGGTAATCATGGCCAAGACAATAAAAGTGGACATTTCAAGAAGAGGAGATTCAACAATAATGTAAAGACGTCATCACCAGCACCCGTTATTAAGGAAGGAGAACGACCACATATCATATGCTTCAAATGCGGAGGGGCGGGACACATCAGTCCAAACTGTGCGCAACACTCCAAAACGTGTTACAATTATGGAAGAGAAGGTCACCTAGCTAGATTTTATCGTATTGGGAAGCCAAGTCCAGTTGGAACAGTGACACCAAATGCCGTCCCAGACAAGTCAAAACTAGTAGTTCAAGGGAGAGCGTTTGTTGTGACCTCCCAGAAAGAAAGGAACCAGAACGAGGTCATCAAGGGTAAGCTTATCATAAACTCTAGCGAAGTATATACCTTATTTGATACCGGTTCTGCCCATTCTTTTATTTCTCCTACTTGCGCTCAACGTTTAAATTTGACTCCGGAGAAATTAGACTTTGACTTATCTGTTGAAACTCCGTTGGGAGAAACCTTGTAAGACCCCGAATTTTATGAAATAAAAGTATTCAATTTTCTTATAATTACTATTCAGTAAATGGTTAAATTGATAAAAGTTTAAAGTTAAAGGTGATATATGTAAATATTTTAAATAAGAAAGTGGTTATAAAATACTCTTGTCGGGGAATATTCGCATTTACGCACAAGAAACCTTTTGTGGGCCCCATAACGAAAGCGATTAGATGAAGAAAAGCGATAAGTATGAGTTTTATAAATAATGGCGTAGTTATTACGAATTAACACTTGTTGGAATACCACAATGGTTAAAATATAATAATACGCTACGTCATGGTTGCAGAATGTACTACCTGCGGTATTACACGATATTTTTGAATTATTTATTCTTACGTGAAGAAGGCACTACTCAATAATTGTTACGATAATTCTTTGTTCAATAATTTATTTTATTGATTCAATAATTGCTACGTTGATATTTTATATTATTGTTGTTTTAATAATTGTCACAAGTACAATGATTTCCCATTATCGGATCAATAATTCATATTATTTGAATAATATTATTAGATAGCATTATTGGCAATGTCTAGAAAGTTCTGTCAAGGAGAGGTTTGGTCATCTAATTGTGCGCCAGTAAGGAGAAATCCTTATTGGAAAGCCCCCTCTTTCATGGGAACTGTCTGGTTGACATTATTGTGATTCTGTAATATTATTTATGAATAATTAATTATTAATTTATATGATAAGGAAAATATTCATTTTATGTGGATATAGATGGAGAAATTTTTTAATGTAATAATTGTTGAAAGATGATATTTTATCATAAATATATTATTATATTTTAATAATATAATAATGGTGATATTTTTACAATGAATGTGTGATATATGAATAAATGAGGAGGAAGAGTATTTTTGTTACATTAAATGTTTAACACATGTTTTGTGTGTTGTTGGACACAATTTTTGACTGAAATTTGATTATAGCCTGTAAAATCGTCCGTTTGTGGATTTCGGTCAATTTCTATTTGGAATTTGAAAAAACTTTTTTCTGCAAAGTTATAGAGAATTAAATTTCCAATAGAATGGACATAAGATTTGAATTTTTCTGATAAAGGGGCTATTTATTATGAATTATTGAAGTTCCAAAATAATTGATTTTTGAAGTTTTAAATATTTTTTAAAAGAAAAACATGTTTGGTGTGTTTGTGAGACCCACTTACATGTGTTTGTGGCTGAATTCAGATGGCAAGGTGTGCGTAAGAAAATAATATAAATGTATTAATATTTTATTAAATTTTCTATTTTGGTGTTCTAAGCAATTTTCTATAAATAGGGTGCTTAGGTTAGAATTGAAAATCACACCAGAAACTGAAGTTTTCTCTCTCTATATTATCGAGCGTATTTTGTGAGTACTTAGATATCTTGAGTATTGCTATACGGTGCAAGTTCGTTCAACGTTATATCCGACATTCCAGTACTGCTCTCTTTTGAGGTAAGGGATAGTAAGGGATTTTAAGGGTTATTATGTTTTTCAGTTTCGAATTTTTTGCAAACCTTCAAAAATTCTGGAAAAATTTGAAATTATAATTTGATGAGTTTTGTTGATTGTGTCCAAAAATGGCGATTTTTGGATACATAGATTAAGAGTTATGGATTTTATGAGAAAATACTATTTTAAAAATAAATGCTTATAACTCCTTGTGGTTAACTCCAAAATTAATGAAATATTTATTGGGAGTACATGTATATAACTGAAGTATACCGTGTAAATTTCAGAATTTTTGGACAAAAGTACAATTTATGATAAATGTCTAAATATTCGGAAGTTTTGGCCATATGAAAAATAGAAAATTAATTTTAAAAATTCTGAGAAAAATATATGTTAAATATGGGACTATATTATGCTAAATCCCAGAAAAGGAATATTTTTGGAACTGATTTGGTATTTTTCATGAAAATGGTCTAGTTATGAGTAAATGAATTTAATATGTTATGTGAAGTAAGAAATTTGGAAAATAGGATTTTATGGCTTAAGAATCCTATAAAAGGTATATGCAGATTTTTTATGAGGGTTTTGGTTATTGGTGATAAAATCTTATGAGTTTGGCATTTTAGAATGATTAAATGCATTAATTAGTAAAGTATAAACAATTAAAATAAATTGTTTATAAGTTTAAGAAATTATTAAGATATTTTGGTAATATTAATAATATTAGATTATGAGATTATTAAGTGATTTATAATATTTGGATTAAGGTGTTATGAAATCATTGATTTATGAAACTTATTCATGAAATTAAATGCAGTTGTTGATCATATTGTTTTTATTATCATATATAACATTTTTATAATTCCGGTGATGATATTTCTCTTTGACTTAAGTGTAAAGATGGGTAGATTATTGGTATGATCGTGACTATGGGTTCTCTTTGGCCAGTAGTGCAAAGATGAATTGTTGACTGGTATGATCATGACCATTGGATTTATAAACGATTATCTTTAGCTTAAGTGCAAAGGTGAATTGATCAACATGTTTATAATTATTGTTTATATAAATTATGAAATGATTATATATTTCTTTGAGATATGAATATCTTTGGCCCGTAGTGCAAAGATGACTTGTTGAATATCTTTGGCCTATAGTGCAAAGATGAATTATTGGTGAATATCTTTGGCCCGTAGCGCAAAGATGACCTGTTGTTGAATATCTTTGGCCCGTAGTGCAAAGATGCATTTATTAGTATGATTATGAACATGAACTGTGATTTGGTATAACCATGATCTTTGATGTTTCAGGTAAAGACGGGTGATAAAAATTATCTTCGTTTTGGATGAGAAAAGGAATTTCGAACCACAAATATGATTATGAGTTATTCAATGATTGTGGACAAGAACTGTTGATTGATGTTATAGGGATAAAACATTATTGGTGGACTTTTAACATAGAGAAGATAATTGACATTATGGTCTATTTGACTCTTCTAATGGATTGCTCATTCCGCTGCAACTCTGGTTGAAAATTTTTATAATCTACCATATGTTCTAAATCTCTGATTTATTTCTGACGAAGGTTATTGATAATTTAATTATCTTTAGTTATGATATTCTTACTGAGCTAGTTGTGCTCACCCTTTTACTTCACAATTCCTTTCAGGTAATAAGAGTGTAGCTGGGCCGAGCGGGGGTAACAGGATAATAGAACGGTGGTCTCTAGTTGTGGAGGTTCTCCCTAAATAGTATAGAAAAGTGTGTTGTATTCTATACATCATTTAGTAGTTATATTTGCTGAATCAAATAGGGTGAGGCGAACCCAACGTTTATACAAGATGTCTAATGATATACAACCTCGTGTTATCATAAGACATGGTTGTGCATATCCACTTGCTGAGTATATCTACAAGCACTATCTATATGATCTTGGAGTTTGGTTGAAGTATAATTCTCAATTAGAGACGGTGGGGATAATGATATGTAAAGAGAAGTCTCACCATTGGAAAGAATATGATAGTAATCTTCTCATTTTTCTTTGAGGTTTATTGGGTCAACCAAGGATAATTCTGTGGGCATATGATATCTATTATAACCTAGACGCATGGCCTCCCATGTATGAAGGTTTCCTTTAGCACTTCCCAAAGATTTTAATTTCTAAAACAGTTATTGACTCTACCTTTATGTAAGGTATCACTGTGAGGTGCGGTCCACGGTTGGGACATGAGTCACAGTTGGTATATATTTGTATGAAAGCTCACAACATATGTGTTGTTGTATTTTTCACGACAATTATAGTAATAAAGTTGTAATAATTTTCTGTACCATGTATTTGGCGACTCAGAATGGGTTGGGTGGATTGGACCTATTTTGGGGGCGTTACAAACCTTCATTACATCTACTATTTATATATCTTGTTTGGTTCAAATCGGTACCCTCACATTACCTGTCGATCTTATTTCCTTAAAAATACTTACGTTTGACGTAATTCTAGGGATTGATTGGTTAACTACTCATCATGAAAAAATTGATTCTTTTCGTAAGGTTGCTAGCTTTCATATTCCTAACCAACCCATTATGCGAATTCAAGCAACCAAACCATTAAAATCAATCACTGTCATCTCAAGCCATAAAGCTATTCGTTTATTGAAAAACGGATGTCAAGCTTTCTTAGCTCATGTCACGGATTTAAACAAAAATACGTCATATTTAAATGATATTTCTATTGTTAATAAATTTCCTGACGTATTCCCTGAAGAACTTCTTGGCCTACCCCCAGAGCGTGAAGTTGAATTTTGTATCGACCTTGAACCCGATACAAAACCCTTTTCCAAAGCCCTATATCGAATGGCTCCTATTGAAATTCAAGAGTTAAAGACCTAACTGCAGGAATTGTTAGACATCAGTTTCATTCGTCCAAGTAAGTCTCCTTGGAGTGCTCCTGTTCTATTCGTAAAAAAGAAAGATGGGAGTATGCGACTTTGTATTGATTATCGGGAGTTGAACCATGTCACTGTCAAAAATAGATATCCGTTGCCACGTACTGATTACCTGTTTGACCAGTTGCAAGGCGCCAAATTCTTTTCAAAGATCGATCTTCGTTCTGGATATCATCAGTTCAAGATTAAAACCGATGACATTCCAAAGACGACTTTCAGAACTGGGTACGGGCATTATGAATTCCTAGTCATGTCATTTTGATTGACTAATGCTCCTGCTGCCTTCATTGATATGATGAACAGAGTATATAAGGAATATTTGGATCATTTTGTGGTTGTCTTTATTGATGACATTCTCATATATTCCAAAAGCTGTGAAGATCATGAGCAAGACTTGAGGCTGATACTCCAAAAGCTTCGTGAAAACAAGCTTTATGTCAAGTTGAAGAAATGCGAGTTCTGACTTGAAGAAGTAGCATTCCTTGGGCACGTAGTATCAAGTCATGGAATATCTGTTGACCCGGCAAAGATTGAGGCAATTCAAAGATGGGAGCAACCTAAGTCAGTGACCGAAGTACGTAGCTTTCTCGACCTAAGTCAATGCTCCTGCTGCCTTCATGGATATGATGAACCGAGTATTTAAGGAATATTTAGATCATTTTGTGGTTTTCTTTATCGATGACATTCTCATATATTCCAAAAGCTGTGAAGATCATGAGCCAGACTTGAGGCTGATACTCCAAAAACTTCGTGAAAACAAGCTTTATGCCAAGTTAAAGAAATGCGAGTTCTGGCTTGAAGAAGTAGCATTCCTTGGGCACGTAGTATCAAGTCATGGAATATTTTTTGACCCGATAAAGATTGAGGCAATTCAAAGATGGGAGCAACCTAAGTCAGTGACCGAAGTACGTAGCTTTCTCGACCTAGCAAGTTATTATCGGAGATTCGTGGAAGGATTTTCTTGAATCGCTACTCCTTTAACTCAGCTGACTTGAAAAGATACAAAACTCAGTTGGAGCGAGGAATGTGAGAAGAGTTTTCAAGAACTCAAGAGAAGACTCATTTAAGCACCTGTTCTGACAATACCATCTGGCTCGGAGGGATTTGTCATCTACAATGATGCTTTGAGCAAAGGGTTAGGATGTGTTCTCATGCAACATGGGAAAGTCATAGCCTATGCCTCTCGGAAACTCAAAGAATATGAGAGAAATTATCCTACTCATGATCTAGAGTTGGCAGCTGTTGTCTTTACACTTAAAATTTGGAGGCATTACTTGTATGGGGAGAAAGTGGAGATCTTTACGGATCATAAAAGCCTCAAATATTTCTTCACCTAAAAGGAACTCAACATGCGGCAACGACGTTGGCTTGAACTATTGAAAGATTATGATCATACCATTCAATACCATCCTGGTAAAGCGAACGTAGTAGCTGACGCATTGAGTAGAAGATCATATGCGGGTACGAGTGCAATATTGTCAACACAAAGGCCCATTTTGTATGACTTATAAAGGATGGAGATAGAGTTAAATACTCCAGGGACCCATGTGATGATGGTGAATATACGAGTAGAACCGACTTTAATCGATAAAGTTAAAGCTGCTCAAGCTACAGACCTGGAGCTGATGCGTATGAGGAAGAAAGTGCAAGAAGGTGTTATGCTAGAAGCAAGAATCGATGAAGAATGAATACTTCGAGTTAACTCCAGACTTTCTGTTCCTAACGACCCTGATTTAAATTATAAAATCATGATGGAGGCGCACAACACACCGTTTGAAATCCATCCTGGGAGTACCAAAATGTATCATGATCTTCGACATACATTTTGGTGGAACAATATGAAGAGAGAGATAACAGAGTTTATCTCAAGGTGTTTAACTTGTCAACGAGTCAAGGCGGAGCATCAAGTACCAAAAGGTCCATTGCAACCACTTGAAATTCCAGAATGGAAGTGGGAACACATTACCATGGATTTAGTTACTGGTCTTCCCAAGGTTTCTCAAGGGATAGATGTAATTTGGGTCATTGTTGATAGATTGACCAAGTCTGCTCACTTCTTACCTATACGAGAAACTTATACACTTGAACGTCTTGCTCGTATGTACATAAATGAGATTATAAGACTGCATGGTATGCCAAGATCCATAGTTTCCGATCTAGACCCAAGATTCACTTCACGATTTTGGGTTAGTTTGCGTAAAGCTATGAGCGCAATTCTGATTTAGCTCGACATATCATCCTTGAGGCAGACGCAGGCGAAATGAGAGGACTATTCAAACTCTTAAAGATCTATTAAGACTCTATGTCCTTGACTTCAAAGGAAGTTGGGACAAGTTCTTACCATTGGTGGAGTTTTCCTATAACAACAGTTATCAGGCAAGTATTGGCATGGCTCCATTTAAGGCGTTGTATGGAAGAAAGTGTCATTCTCTAGTATACTGGAATGAGGTGGGTGAAGCAACGTTATTGGGACCGAAGTTGGTACGTATGACTACGGAAAATATTCAAACGATCCGACAACGTATAAAAACCTCACAAGATCGACAAAAGAGTTATACTGATCTTCATCAAAAGGACGTGGAATTCAATATTGGAGATCATGTGTTGTTACGTGTTGCTCCATGGAAAGGAGTTACGAGATTTGGAAAGAGAGAAAAAGCTCAATCCTCGATTCATTGGTCCATTTGAAATACTTGACCGAGTAGGAACTGTGGCTTATAGACTCGCGTTACCGCCAAGTATGTCTCGTGTTCATAACGTTTTTCACGTATCCATGTTACGTAAATATGTGGAAGACCCGAACCACATTACTGAGTTAGAACCGAACGAAATAGCGGAAGATTTAACGTATGAAGAGGTTCCTGTTAAAATCTTGGATAAGAAGTAACATATTCTACGCTCCAAGGTTATACCTCAAGTCAAAGTCTTGTGGAGAAACCATGATGTTGAGAAAATGACCTGGGAGTTAGAATCTGAAATGAAATCAAGGTATCCTTACCTCTTCGACATACCAGGTACGTATCCTAATTTAGAGGGAAAAATTTCATAAGAAGGGGAGGTTGTAAGACCCCAACTTTTATGAATAAAGATGAATTTTCTATAATTATCATTTTAGAATATTATGGAGTAAATTTGATATAATGTTATAGTTGTGGGTAATATTTATAAATTTTGCAAAGTACGCAAGTTGTTATATAATATTCGATTGGTCGGGGAATATTCGTTTTAATAGGGAATATTCGTACGATGGCACAATCATTGGTGGACCCCACAAACGGAATTATTGTCAGATTGAGAAAACGACAAAAATATCTTTTTATGAAAATAACGGCGGAAGTTTTACCGTTAACTGTTGAAACACCCTAAGTTAATAATGCGATGAATACACGAGTTGCATAGTAGCACACGGTATTGATTATTGATGCTTACGTGAGAAGTTACTCAGTTTTGTTCAATTATTGCTACAGTAATTGTTTCATAGTATCTCACGTTATTTGATTCAATTATTGTCGATTTTTTATATATTATTAAATTAATAATTGAGATGACAGAGTTATTAATATTATTATTTGCAATATTGACAATGTCTAGAAGTTCTGTCAAGGAGAGGTTTGGTCACCTAGTTGTGCACCAATAGGGAGAAATCCTTATTGGAAAGCCCACTCTTTCCTAGGAACGACCTGGTTGTTAAATATTGTGAATTATAATAATGATGATAAATGTTGTTAAAAATATTGAAAGGATTTTTATGAAATAGTTGTTGTAAATTTTGCTTATTATTTGGATCCCCATTTACCCATTTTTTAAAATAATCTGTAGAAAGTTGTTTAGTATAAAAATAATAGGACCCACCGGTGATTATGAGATGTTGGTGGGAGGGGAACACGTGCCCACGAATGGAAGAAAAAAAATGGGGGCGAAATTTCTAAAGATTGGTCACGGGTGGGAGTTATTGTTTTGTTTTGTTGTATAATAATAACATTATATATATATATATATATATATATATATATATATATATATATATATATATATATATATATTATATTTGTTGGTTTTGTTTTATTAAGAAAATGAAGCATCAAGTGTAACCCATGAATTGGCAAAATAATTCGTCTGGGAAAACAAAATATGTTACGTCCGTGATCGATTATTCAAATAGTATGCTTTCCATTCTCCTATAAATAGGATGCTTAGTTAGAATTGAAAATCACACCAGAATTAGAGAATTCTTCTTCTATAATATTGAGCATATTTCTTTAGAGTTTTAGAAACCTTTGCGCGTAGAAAACAGTGAAAGTTTTCTTCAAGAATATCACCACTATACCAGTTGAAATACTCTTCTTTTCAATGTAAGGGATGTTATTTTTGTTTAATATTCGCTTGAAATAATATTTTCTTCCATACTCTGTAGTATGTAAGTAATATTGTATCGTTTCAGATTTCGAATTCTATACTCGCTTTGTTAAAGTTTTGGCTTCTAAAGTCCATGAAATTAGTAGAATATCCTTAAAATTTGCGTTCCATCCAGTATCTTTTCATGGAAATATTATTCTGAGCATTCTTGATAATTTTTAACTTTTTCATGCCGGAGTACTATTCACGGGGTTACTATTCCTGAAATACTATTCACGGCGTACTATTCACTCGAGTACTATTCACCCGGGGTACTATTCATGACAAAAATTGATTCCTTTTCGGTCCAAATCATTTTTGATATAATATCATTCTTGAAGTTTACTCCACAAAGCAGATTCAGTTGACAATTTGGACGTTATTGATTTCTGGATAAATTAAATTATGAATCTTTAAAATTTTATCATTGAACTTGTTTTATTGAATTCTTATATCATTGTCATCATCCTCATGCTTATATTGTTATGAAAGTCATCTTTGGCCCGTAGTGCATAGATGGACTTGGTATGATTATGACCGAGGATTATTATTCTTAATCAATCACGATCGTAATGTTATAAATGATGTGATAAAAGTCCTCATTGGCCCGTAGTGCATTGATGGACAGTTGTTGGCATGATCATGACCATTGATGAAAACACGAATATCCGTGGCCTGTAGTGCATGGATAATTTGTGGTCGTGATACTAATGAATATCCTTGGTCGTAGTGCAAGGATGATGTGGATTATTTATTAAGCTGAGTCTCAGCGATAAAAGTGATGAAAAACCTTTTAAATCATAGAAGATAGTAGATTTTATTTTCTACTTGACTCTTCTAATGGATTGCTTGTTCCGCTGCAGTTAAACTTGATGTTTCTTATATTTTATCAGTTTAACACTATTGAAGGCTAACGATAATTTATTCTGCATTATCTTAGTCATAATATTTCTTACTGGGCTAGTTGAGCTCACCCTTTTGCTTTCATTGTTCTCTTTAGGAAATGAGAACGTAGCTGGGACTAGTCGGGGAACGGAGTGACGGTCTAGATGATAACATTAGTAGTCCTCACTATTCTGTGAAATAGTGTGATAATAAATGTATTGAGGACTTCATTTGAGTTGAATACTGTCTAGAAGACAATATTCATATTAAAACTCTCAGTTAATGTTTTGTCGTATTTTACACGACAGTTGTATTATTAAGTTATATTTGAATTTTGTACCATGTATTTGGCAACTCAAGATGGGTGATGTATACTTATTTTGTGGGCGTCACACCTTCCTTTGATCAACGTTAGCCAACCAAGTGTTTGGCCTCTAGAGGTGATCCACCAAGGAAGAAAAAATATTCAAGAAGAAGGGTGGTTGGCTAAACCCTAGTTTTCTATCTCTATAGAAAAGGTATACTCTACAACAATTGGAATCACGTCTGTTGTGAAAAAGTCAACAACCACTACCACCCAAAATAAGACTCCTCTTATTTATAGATGTGGGCAACTATCCTTAACAATTAAGGAATTGGGGTTTTTATTTTAATTAATTAAATTCCTTTAATTAATTAGGCTCCCAATCTTATTAGGAATAATTAATTAAACTCTTTTAATTAATTTAACCTCCAAATCTTATTAGGAATAAATGAGAGTACATTTATTAATTAATTCCCAAATTCTTTTAGGAATTAAATAATAATAATAATAATAATAATAATAATAATAATAATAATAATAAAAGACTCCTCTTATTAATTTATATTTAATATTTCTAAAATTTTAAATAATAAATATTAAGCTATTTAATTTATTCTATCACCATAGATTAAATTAAATATACTTAACTTATTATTACGATTATGTCATTAACTTCTTAAATAATTATTCTTCCTTTTATGGTGTGACCCTTTAGGTTCTCCATATTAAACCGGTTGTGAATAAATCAATTAGAACAATTCTAATCTTATTTAAATAAATAAATTAAACTATTAATTTATTTAAATAAATAATATTTATTCTACAATTGGGATAAGCCTCCCTAGCTATCAACGACTTTCCAGATAATATAGATTTCAACATTAATCATAAAAGAACCTTTGAGTAAATAGTTACCGTACAATTCAATCCTTCCACCATACAATGTCTCAATTACATATAAGACATGGAATTACTGTCAAGTCTTATTTTATTTAATTATATGTATTTCGACTCTTAAATGCACAACCCCAAATAATGCAAATTAGAAACTCCTTTCTAATTTCATTCTGCCTTGGCCAAGGACTACTGGGTTGTCATTTATCGAATCACATAGGACATTTCTCTTCTTTTACTAGAAGCGGTAGATTCTTTATTGATCATATATTATCTCCATGTACAACTTATTATACCCAAGAAAACCCTTTGATATACCCTAAGGGTCTTAAGGAATAAGTCAAAGTATAACTCATCATACACACGATACTATGATGATCTCAAGTCCAAGGATCACTTGTACTACTATCACTACAGGAATTCCTATTGACATGCAAGTAAAACTCCATTAGGTATTCCTTAGCGAGTCACGTTCAGTGAACTTATTCTCTAATAAGCACCTACATACTTGCTTTAGTGTCTCCACACAAATGATCATGAGATCAATCATCCTCATCTAATGAAAGCAAGCAACGATGTATTTAATCTATCCGGATTCACTAATCCCCAATTTAGTAATCCAACGATTGGGAACTATTTTAGTTTTAAGTTTTCTAAGAAATTAGATCTCATTAGAATGATCATCATCATTATTCTAAAAGCATTACTTAACACTATAGGTTTATCACATATTATAAAGCAGCATCATGTAGGTAATTAAAAGCTCTTAATAAATTAATACTTTTTATTAATAAATGAATAAGATTGTTACAAAGTATATGCTTTATCATCGAACATGATTAGCTTGTGTGCATACTACTTTCAAAGGCAACATTTTTTATCGCTGCAAATCATATCAACTTTCGTTGCACATATAAAGAAACGACAACATATAATGTCGTTGCTAATCGACGAATTTCGTTGCTATTGAAAAATAACCAGTAACAAACATTTTCGTTACTGATTCAGCATAATGTCATTGCCAAATAATATATTCAGCAACGAAAAATCGTTGCTAAATAGTTTACATTTCGCAACGAAAGCAAGCTTAGGTAACAATTTTCATAATTTACTGCAACAAAAAATGTCGTTGCAAAATGGTGTTAATTGGAACGAAAATGCATGGTCGTTGTAAAAAAAGGAGTTCATTTCGTTGCCAATTAGCAGGCTTTAGCAACGAAATGGGGTTTTTAGCAACGAAATTTTAATTATCCTGCAGCAATACATTTTGTTCCTAAAGGATCGATGTCTCTGTACGAAAGCAAAATTTCGTTGCAAAATGTATTACTTTTGGCAACGAAAAAAAAACGATCGTTGCGGAACAATTAGCAACGCTCATTGTGCAACGAAAGACGCAACGACATTAAAGTCTTTGCCAAAACCCTTTTGCAACAAAATTTGGCACCTTTAGCAACGAAAATTAGTTGTTGCTGAAGCCCCATTTTTTTGCAGTGATTCGTTGTTAGAGAACAAAAAAAAAATATTTTCTAATTTTTTTAAAACATCAAATCCGAGCTTATAGATGTTATGGATCTAACATCTATCAACCTAGATCATCAATATACACTATATACAACATGTTTTGACACTAAAACATAACTTTTAACAGAGGATCAAGGGTCAAATTTTCGATTAGGGTTTATACCTTTATATGAACAAATCTTGATTCTAGGCTACTGATCTATTAATAGAAGTCGTGGGGCTTGATTTAGGGATTGACATACTACTATAATTTGTGGGTTTTAGAGAGAGAAGGTGTTGGATGAATATGGTGAATAAATGAGGAAAAATATGAGACTTGTCTCTCTCTTGATCTATAAATATAATGTTGTAATGTATTGGCTGATCTAAGAGGCTGATTGCTGGTGTTTTTAAGTCAATTGGGAAGTCAAGAGTTGTTCAACAACTCCAATTATTGCTAGATCTACCAATTACATACAATAATGCAAGATGGGTATTAATGTCATTTGGCTTGAGAATTTAATGGCAATTTTATAACTTGGCAAACCCTTAGGGTTTGACCCTAAGATTTAAAAAAAATAGTTTTCTAGGATTTTTCAAATTAGGTTAAAATGAAAATTAAAGTTTCTAAAATTCCAAATTAGGGTTTCTTAATTACATAGGTTATCTAATTACATTATACATGAACATTAGGGTTTAAAGTCCACTAATTAGACTTAAGATTTATCATTTAGCGATTAGAGTTACCAAGTTAGCAAATTAGGGTTTCTAGTTTAGTAATTAGGATTTTTTAAAAAAATTTAGGGTTTTCCTAATTAAAATAAAATCTATAATACTAATCATCAATCACATAACACAATTACTAAACAGATTTTAAAGTCTTGTTTGACTTCAAAACTAGGGTTTATCAGTAATATTAGGGGTTTTTCATGTTACATTAAAACTGTTCCACACATTAACCTTACACACATAACATACATATTTATAGCACTGACAAATAATAATAATATATTATTATTCACATTCATTGCTCAAAATCTAGAATTAGTGTTTGGATTCCATATCTGATTTATCTTGCACATAATAACATTATTAATTAAGTTAAAATAATTAACGTAATAATCAACTAAAGTTCATATAATAAAATAGTAATTATAATAATTCCATAATCATTTCATATATTATTGAGATAATACAATAATCATACTTTAATGGAAATTAATTAATAAAACTTTTCTACTATAAAATTAATTATTATAAGAATATAATTTATAATGATAAATAATTCTAAAATAAAATTATTTGTAATTATTTATGTAATAAATATATTTTTATTTATCACACACACACACACATATATACATACACACACACACACACACATTACCTTGCACATATCCCCACCTTTCAAATAAAAAAAATTATATGCAAAATTTCTTATTTAATTATATAGAAATTATCGGGTTATTACACAGCTAGCTATTCTAGTGTTAAGTTTCTTAATAGCATTTGTATAGAGTGGGAGAAGGAGAGCTTCAGCTGGGTGAGGTTAGAGATGAGTGCAGCAGTGACAACATTAGACATTGTTGCAAGAAGAAGCTATTAAGCATAAACTCAATCAGGGTAAGCCACACTGCAGCCCCCTTTCCATTCCATTCCATTTCAATTTCATTTGATGGAAAGCCAACTGTTAGTGGCTATAGATCTAAATAGGAGTTGTGATGGCTGTTATGATGTGTTGTCATTGTTGTTATAACTATTATGTTGCTATTGTTGTTGTTGTGCTAGATTAAATGAAGGTTCATTGATAAATTAAGTTAAAAGGATGGGAAAATGGACAAGAAATTAGTTGTTTCATATAAATAAAAATCATGAACACCAACTATTTGATAAAAGGTTGGAGTAAGGACTGTTATAGTGTATGAGCATACTACCTATGAAATGGAATCCAAGATTATGTCAAATTTCTAATATAGTAAGTGTAATTCTTCATGTACTCTTTTATGCTTTATATATGATAGGATATGTAGTGAGTAACTTGAATAATATGCTAAGTTCCATATATGGATTAAATCATGAAAATGGGACTGTGTTGGTAAGTTTCTACAAGGACGGATTTTCCTTAACATTAATGTGGTTCATATGCTATAAAAAGGTGTCTAAAGAACCAAACCATGGATGCAAATAATAATAAAACCTAATGGGAATTTTTAGCAAGCTTAAACCAAAACAGGCTAAATTTGGACGTGTTTTGAAGAGGCCAACCTCGGCCATCTAAGGTTTTAAGGTCATAAAAACCCAATGTTGATATATATTTTATTATTTTAGTAATAAAATTTAATTTAATTTTGCATAATTAAATGTGTCATAAATTTTGTCCATAATTAAACATTTTATAATTTATGTATACGAAGGAGTGTCATGTACAGAAGACATAAATTATATGTTATGTATAATTAAAGAAATATATTGTTCTCAACCTTAGATGGAAATGGACAAACCATTCTAGTAGATTGTAATACACTTGATTGGATGATTTGTCTTAGTCATGTAAAGTGAAGACTTTAATCTAGTGTATTGGTGTATTTTTGAAATACATAGAACTGGATCGTTACCAAAAATTATTTGTTAAATACTGTTTGTCAGGAATAAGCATGTGAATGTTATTCCTATTTACATATAATTTGATTATGATATATATGAATGAATATGCAAGTATGCTTGTATTAAGAAAAGCTGTAAAGTCCTTTGATAGATAATAAAAACATATGTACAAGGACTTAGAATGAATTGATCAAATGTGTTAGGTTGATCCTACATAAGCAAAACAACTTTGTAAAGTTCTTAAAAAGAAATGATGTACAAGGACTATAAATATAGAAAGATCATGTGACGCCCCCAAATTCAGGTACTTGAAAACCAAATTCAGTGCTTCACGATACCATTTCTTTGAGCGGAATAATAATAATAATAATGTCATAAATATCAAACTTAATTTACATATCAGAGTTTTCTAAATCCCAGTTACGCGACCTTAAAATATTTCATTACATGATAGATAATAAATAACATCATCTTATTTAAGTCTAGCTATTACATAAGATAAAACAAACTTATTCTGACAGCTTTCTTTTCCCTTTATTCATGGCAGAGCCCTCTGGTTGGTCATACTTAACTGAAAACATTTAATTTAAGCAAGGATGAGCATTTGAGTGCCTAAAAAGTAATAACAATTATAAATATTAGCTGAAAGGATTAAATGTTTTCTTTGTACTACCCTTCTACAACAAATCAATGGTTGTGAAGTACTATGAACCGATAATAATAACATAACAACTCTCTTATCAAAATTTTAAAACTACGTACTGACTATAAATAGGGTTAAGGTGACATACTATGAACATTGTTCTCAATTTTTGAATTGGTTTAGCAAAACTTCATCCCCAAATCGTCATAACTTACAGGCACGGGGGGTGATCAGCCCGTTATGCCCTGTATTGATCAATACTACATGCAAGAATGATATTATCGTTCACTCTGTCCGCCTTGGGCGCATAAAAGTTTTCCCATGTTCGGGATGTTCATACTTAGTCTGGAATCCGAACCAAAACAATTTGATTGGATATAAAAAGGTTTTATCATATTCAACAATATTTCTAAATCTGTGTCTAGCTGGTCAAAGAGCTTAGACGACTCTTGCTTCATGTATACATACTGGTATCAATAGGTATATATATATATATATATATATATATATATATATATCAACATGTGATTAAATACAATTACTATCCAAGTGGGGACACTTGTATAACCATGTTTAGAAAATAATGAACAAAATATATATATCTGAATTATAATATAGTACCATGTTTATAATCAATGATCAAATATAAATATATAACAATAGGGTTAATATTCTAGTACAATAATAATATAATTCTAAAACTTTCTTACTCATGTCCATTGCATAAAGAAAATGCAAAGGTAAGATACTTGCTTACGATATCCGTTGAATAAAGTAAAACAAGAGTTTAGGATACTTGTCTTAAGTGTAGTTTATCCACGTTAATAAATCAACACTTTCGAATCCTATTTATAGCGTGTTATAAGTATAAGATGTTCATTAGCTAACACATTCGTTAATCAAGCTCGACATGATTTAAGTATGCACATATGGTACAAAATCAGCTTATATGTTTACCACGAAATCAATTATCTAGTTATTTCATAAGAAATTTAAGAATGCTCAAGGTTAAGTCCTTTTTTTTCCATGGACTTTCCTTTTACAAGACAAACACCATACTATTTCTTAATCCTCACATATATACATGTATTAAGGTTTTAAACCACTGCTAGCAATATAGGCAGCATATAAGTCGACAGTCAAAAATCAGATTACACTATCTCAGATTCTAGATCAAGCGCAATTGCCGCTAAGGTTAGGCTTAGGGTCGCAAGTAAGAAATTGCTTGCAAACCCTCCGCCAAGCCAAGACTTAGATGTTGCCTTGTGGTTTCTGTCCAGCAAGAACACAACATACATACTATCATGACAACAATCATTCCTTGGTTTTTAAGTCAATCTAGGTTTCCTACTTTCATAACATGGTTCTAAGTTTAACATTTCAACAAGTTAAGGCCATTCAAGGTCATGAAACCACTAAGTCTAACATGCTTGCATTCTAAACATTCAAGATAGTCGTATAACTCATATTAGGCATGCTTGTGAGTATTCATAGCACATATGTGTAACTATTCTAGTTATTATTTTGAAAACATGCTTTATTTAGTTCTAACTTGATTTCACACTTAAACATCGTAGGCATATATGTAGGATACATTAGCACGTCTAAAAGTATCATGAAACATGCTCATATAAGTCAGATTCTAACTTCCAAAGTAGTATGTTAACATTCTAATATTTTCCTTAGTAACCTTACTAGTAGGTTCTCTATGTTCAATACATATGGATCATGTATAGGGATATTATAGACGTATCATGACCTCTTAATCCTTTAGAATCTAAACATTCATGTAATGAAACTATATTTAGAAAATATGTTCAAGTTTACTTTTAAAACTATTTTAAGCTTGAACAATGCAATTTAACACATTCAAGACAACTTTAAGGCTCTAATCATATGTAGTCAAGTCATGTTATCATGCTCACAAGGTCAGAATATAGAGTATGTAGTAGTCATGCATATTAGCTCACTTTACCAAGTTAAAACTTCTTTAATACAAATCCTAAGTAAAGTGGTCATGAGCAAAGAACTATGAATCATATGAACCCAAGTTAACGGGTTATTCATGCCTTTCTAAATTATACCAACATACTTGCAAAGTCAGAATATAAACATAACATACATACATATCAAGTTCCTTTCTAATGTCCTAAATCCATTTTAAACTCTACTCCTTTGTTAATCATGTATGCTAATCTAAACATGCTCTCATTAGGTTAACTAATATTTACACATTACACATATTTTCATGCTAGTTTAAATCATAATAATTGACTAATATTGATCAGATTTTTATGTAAGGTAAAAGTCGAAAAGCAGAGATCACAGAATCATTGCTACCAGCTACCTCAAGGTAAATTCTACAGAGTCACACTGTGCTAGTTCGAGCCAAGAACAGTCTACTTCAGTAGAACTTTAGCCCAAACACAACAATTATACACAAACTTGATTCTAAACATCCATATATCAGTTTAAACAGGCTTGTATGATTATATAACAACTAATTAAACATTACCCAACCTCATCATCATCTAATTCCACATAATTAAGAATTTGAATTTCAAGAACTCAAACTCCATTTTTTTACAGAGAATGAAATGGAAGCAAGGAAAATGGAATTATACATTTGAAATGTGCAATGAACTTGCTCCTAATGAACTCTCAAACCCTTAGACTACTTGTATGCTCTCTACCTCACCTTCAATGGAATTCTCAGCCAATGGAAAAATGGAAGGGGAGCTCATACTTATAGGAAATCTAATACACAGACAATGAGATTTCCCACTAAACCAAACTCATGGATGAAAGGATTACATGAAAGGTAAGGAGGAGTTGGTAATTGGTTGGTAATTTGCATCATGATCACCACTCCCCCCCATGATCATTAGCTAGGAAAGTTTGGAAGAAAAGGAAGAACATATGCCTTAGCCTTTTGTTCTACACGTAGCTGAGATTTGAGCAAATGGGACACTCATTTTGGGACAAGCAATTTAACTCAGCATTCTTGCAACATTATACCATATACTTATACACAACTCTTATTCTTATGCTATATTGTATACACATATCAACCATATATTATAACTTAGTGTCACAATATGATTTACATATTTAATATTTCAAGGTAGTAGATGTAATATGGCAATGTAACATACATATAATACATGTATAATTTTATCACACCTAGATACTTTATTAAAAATAATAGCTTACAATATGCTCATGGTATATTATTTTAATATATACCCACATACATTTTGTCACATACACCTTCATGATGTGTTTATACCCTATAGTTTTAATAAACCTTAATATATGGTTACTTACACATTTCATGGTATACATAGACCATATAGTTTCAATAAAACTCACTATGCAATCAAATAAACATCACACTACACTATATAGTATAGTCGTATAATATTGCTCACACGCACATAATAGTCAATAAAATCTTATTATATTAATAACTTATTCGTTTTATGTCAATTAAATAAATTATTGACCTCCTTGATTAGTTAACACCAAAATTAATTGCTCCAATCATCAACGGTTAATGTATTTATGGATCTCCATAATCATTAATTATCTAAATAATTCTTATTAAATTTATAGATATATTGCAAATAATAGTAATCACATATTATTAATTAATTACTAAGTAATCAATATTCTACCACAATTAATTAATGGTTTACTTAATAATTCCTTCATCGAACATAACTCACTTTATTCCATGGTTTATTAATGTCGCACATATCACCTAATTGTTTCATTTAATTTCTAAAGTAAAATAATAATTTTCTCCAATCGACCACCTCGGCGCATTCTGCTACTTGTTTATCTTCTTCAGACGACGCAAATTGCTGCTTATGCCTCGTCATTACGCTGCCAAGACTGGTTTAGCTTTGGCCCGTGTCAATCTTCATCGCTAATTTGCTTATACGACATGAATTAATGTCCACAAGAGTGATATTGCAAATCTAAGAGTGTATTCATTGCTTATCATAACAATCCTAACAATTATATCCTATATACAATAATCATATTTCATGGAAAATAAATAATAAATATTTTTATTATAAAATTAATTTATAATAAGAATATAATCTATAATGATCAATAATTCATAAAAGAATTTATTTATAATTATTCATATAATAAATAAGTTTTATTTATTACATAAATACATATACTTTTCTTTGCACATAATCCCACCTTTATAAAAAAAAATTAAATGCAAAATTTATTACTTAATTATATTGAAAATATTGGGTTATTACATCCACCCTCCCTTATAAGGATTCCGGTCCCCGGAATCACCGCTTCAAAACTTATAGATACTAGCGAAAATAACATATACAGTCTTTTCAAGTAGATCTCGATCAGATTCGATTGAATTGATCTTTAACTATTCAACATAAACTTGTCTATCAGATTATACGAAAATCTGATTTCTAACAGAACTTAAATTTCTCCTTCAAAATTTCTTTATAACATAATTTACTTATATTTAAGAAAATCGTATACACGAAATTATAATTCATACGAATAATACCTGAAGTTCCATCCCCGACTGCTACGGTATCCTGAACTGTTATGTTAAAGACTCTTGCGATTGGTTTTGTTGAAGTTGGTCTCGTTATCGCCAGTGTTCCGTTGCCTCTCCCCGCATTCACACTTCCAGCATCCATCCTTCTTTTCGGACAGTCCTTGACCTTATGTTTCGTTGATCCACACAGAAAACACCCATTGTTCATCCTAGGATTGGGGCAGTTAGGAGAGCTATGTCCCTCCTGCCCACACTTATAGCACACGAACTTACCACTAAGACACTCTCCTAAATGATTCTTCCCACAATTCTTACATTGCACAGCTTGCTTCTTCACACCTTCCTGTTTGACTTGGACATTTCCAAAATTGTTCCACTTTCCCTTTCCATTCCCACTACCACTACCTGCTTCTACCTTCCCAAATCCCTCAACCTTACCCTTGCTCTTTTTCTCCCCATTGTAGAGGCTCATGGCCTCACTTCCCCCTTCGGGTATGATAACCTTCTCCAAAAGTGCTGCAAAAGTATTTATCTGCAATACCGCCTCTAGACACTCGAAATTTTCTTATCCTGTTACTAACTATGCAGGAGGACAAAATCATCTTTTTCACACTCCGGAGATAACCCTGGAGAACTACAACATCAATTTTAACCCCGAAGATAGTCACAGGAGATCAAATTTTCAACCCCGGAGATAACCCCGGGAAAACAGTTTCCAACCCCGAAGATAACCCCGGGAAAGTCAGTTTCCAACCCCGAAGATAGCCCCGGGGGATCAAGATCAAAGCCTGGAGATAGCCCCAGGAGGTCAAGCCAACCTCAGAGATAACCCTGAGGATAGTCAGAGTCAACAGCAGGCCAACTTTAGAGATAACCCTGAGAATAGACTGCTACAACTGCGAGAAAACCAGAGATAACCCCGGAAGGGGCAAAATGGTCATTTTGCTAACTCAACTTCAACTAACATCAAATCAACTCATTTCAACCCAAATTACTTTAATAGAAGTCCCACAAGAACCATATCTTAACTTTCGAGCGCAAACTACGCAAAACGACTCAACGGACTACCTGACGAAAACTCGGGAATGCCATTTTGGTCATGGACCCATCTTCCTGGAATCAAAAAAGGGCAAATCCTATGTCATTGTATAGCTCTCGAAAATAGCTTTCCGGAATGGTATGAAACGCTTCCATCGGACTCCCAGATTGAAAGTTATGAACAACCGAGCGAACAGCGCGTTGTCCGAGTATACATACTTTGACACGGTGGGACCCACACTGCCCGGGGATCCCCGGGCAGCCGCAAGTACACCTGCTACTGAGCCGCACCTGTGGCTCCCCCCTCTATAAATAGAGGGCTTGGGGTGGCCATATTTGCAAGAGAAAGAGCGAGGAAGCCCTGTCAAATTTGCTCCGTACTTGCAATATACTGAGTGCTTTCCCATTTTAAACACCTGTGAGCTCATATATAGTTACTTTTGTACCTACAAAATCCAGTGTTTACCTACTTTAAAGATATAGAAGTCTTCTTTGGCAGCCCACTGTAAGCCTCCTCACACACTTTAAAGTCTTTCTCTTCATCTCTGCACACACCCTTCTTCACGCTGAGAGTCGTATTGCGTGAGTTTGCCTGGACTTTGGTCTGTGATTTTATTTCAGTTTGTATATACATATATATTTATATATATATATATATATATATATATTTATATATATGGACTAACATTATCGAGTTATGCCTCAATTGAGCCTAGACTTCGGTCTGAAGCGTTTACTTGCTTTTATATATATATATATGAACTGTTGTCAGACTCTGTTTGATGAGCCTGGATTTTACATCCAGAGCGTTTACTTGCTTATATATATAAATAGTAAACGCATCGGATGTAAAATCTAGGCTTATTAAACAAAGTTCGAACTGTTGTCGAACTTTGTTTAATGAGCCTAGATTTTACATCCTATATTCTGCTTATATATATATATATATATATATATATATATATATATATATATATATATATATATATATAGCAGGATCAAGAGCATAAGTCTTAAATAACATAATTCCTAAATAGCATAATTCCTTAAAACGACGTCGTTTTGGAGTGACCATGAGTGGCATTTTTGTAAATAAAAGAAAAACAAGTGGGACCACTCTCTTTTAAGCCACTCCAAAACGACGTCGTTTTAAGGAATTATGCTATTTAATGAATTATGTTATTTAAGACTTATGCTCTTGATCATTGCTCTCTCTCTCTCTATATATATATATATATATATATATATATATATATATTCGTCCCACCTGGAGTTTACTTCGTGGTGGTTGATCGCTTTTACAGCTTTCTCTACGTTTCGTCCTGCCTGGAGTTCACTTCGTGGCAGTTGATTACTTTGTACAGCTTTATTTATATTTTGTCCCGCCTGGAGTTTCTTCCGTGGTGGTTGATAGCTTTACAGCTTTATTTACGTTTCGTCCCACCTGGAGTTCCTCCGTGGCGGTTGATAGCTTTTATAGCTTTATTTACATTTTCTGATCCCCCACGGAGGTGCTTCGTGGCTGGTGATCATGTCTGTATATATATATTTACAGTTTTTATATATATATTTGCTTACTGCTTTCATATAAATTGCGGTATCATGTGCGCCTAGGAATCATGTTATCACATATTCAACCTATTGGATCTAGATTCGGTTCCCATGATGGACATTTTCAGCTGTAAGCATCTTGTAAATTATTCTGCGGTGTCTAAATTTCCTCAAATGGTTTCCATACCCACGAGGAAGTCGGCATTATTTTGTATATTATTTGCGTACGGATGCCTCTCATCTTTAAAATAAAATCAATCAAGCCGAACACTTAATAAAATGGAAGTGTAAAAGGTCTCAATTACTATTGAGCATAAGGGTTTGAAAAAACCTTTTTATAAAACATCATTGCTATATCTTGCTAAAAACTAAATTTTTACATAAATTCAAACCCTGCGTATATAGGTACGAACGAGGCCTCGCCTTACTTCTAAATAACAGCACATTAACCCACACACACACATATTTAGATAATAGTTTCTTGAAAAGAGGCGATCACCATGGTAACACGGATGTCGGGGGGTGCCTAACACCTTCCCTCCGCATAATCAAGTCCCCGGACTCTAATGAATCTCGGTTTCACCGACACGTTTAGCAGTGTCACATCACTGGGTCAATGTGCAAACCTTTTCTCAGTTGTGTTGGTACAACCATTTAAAAACCAATCAAGACTCTTAACAAATTCATCATCGTCGACATTATACATGTCGAACCTTTTTCACTTGTTTTTTCAAACAAATCTCACATAAAATGAGAACACCAAAGAACAAGTAATGGAAAGGGACATTCAAAAATCCCGATGTCCACAGGTGGCGACTCCACCGGGGACACCAGTAAGAGGACTTAAGCCGCTATTACAATCTTTTCAAAACTGTTATCTGCTTGTGTGTGGATGTTGCATTTACATTTATGATGAATGTGTACAAATGCATTTTTTTATTTGCACTTAGTGCCTCGCACCATAACTACTTGTGATTTTAGTGCTTCGCACATGTCATCATTTTCATACGGTGAGACGCGATGTATGTAAATGTTTGTGGTCCCTCCACCAGGAGGTTATCCCGTCAGTGTTTGATTATTGGACTTATGGGAAGACTGATTCCCCGAGGCTCAGGAAAGGCACCACCCAAATTCGCTCCAGTTGAAAGACCAGATTAATTTCCCGTTGAGTAAATTGCGATGATTTGGGAACCTTCTTTCCAAAAAGCCGCGAGAGTAACCTAAGATAGGTCAGCCTCTGATAAACCCAAAACGGAGGAAGGTCTCTTCATACTCTCTCATTTCAATTACTTGTAAAACGCAATTACTTGTAATTTCATTCCATATATATCTCCATGTAATGAGAAATATGAAGAAATGTGTACATATACATATTTAAATTAACATGCTACAAACAGCTGACATCCGTTTTGCAGGATAAAATTCCTAAAATGGACACATCACATAGCATGTTATTGTACACATTCCCTAAAGACTAAACTATGCAAGTCTTTCACAGGGAACCAATCGGACCTACAACCTGATTAAAGTCTAAAAAGGCCACGAGCCTATAGCCCATTATGTCTTCATCTGACCAGATTGATCTTAATCCAGTTTCTTGCGAGGAATTCGATGAATTACATAAACAAATCACAGATTTGGCTGTTCTGTTAAAAGGACTATACCAATCTACTCAGGGTACAAGGATACCCGTACATGCTGAATCCTCCGCACAAGAAGGAACCCAAGGTCCGGATACTGCTAGTTCCAGTCGTAGGAATCCTCATAAGCACAGACAGATTCCTTCAGCCACACAGCGATTGTCTCCACCTACAACTCCTGAGTCCGCACAACCTCCTGTAATGGTGCCAACCAGCGTAATGGCTATGTTATTTCCCAAGCCGATACCGGTAAAGGAGAAAGAAGTCTTTATTCCAGACCCCATAGTGGAAGTAAAGGAACGAAGAATTAAACAAGACATTTATGACGCCCCCAAAATTAGGTATACATCAACCATTCTGAGTCGCCAAATACATGGTACAAAATTCAAATACAACTTCATTTATACAATTTGTTGAATGTCAGATATAAAACTCGACCACGCTTAACTATGAGTTTTAATACAAATGTATGTAACTCTCATGGTACCTCGACCACAACCTTACAATGATACTTTACATAAAAGTATAGTCAAACACTATTTTAGGAATTAAAATCTTTGGGAAGTGCTCAAGGAAACCTTCGTACATGGGAGGCCATGCGTCTAGGTTATAATAGATATCATATGTCCACAGAATTATCCTTGGTTGACCCAATAGACCCCAAAGAAAAATGAGAAGAATACTATCATCTTCTTTCCAAAAGTGAGTCTTCTCTTGACATATAACTATCTCCACTGTCTCCAAGTGAATATTATATTTCAAATAAACTCCAAGATCATATTGGTAGTGCCCGTAGATATACTCAGCAAGTGGATGTGCACAACCCTGTCTTATGATAACACGAGGTTATATGTCATTAGACATCTTGTATGATAGTGGCAAAACACCCTTCCAAAGTTGGGTTTGTGACGCCCCCAAAATCGGTATACATCACTTATTCTGAGTCGCCAAATACATGGTACAAAATTCAAATACAACTTAATTATACAACAGTCGTGTAAAATACGACTAAACATATGCTGTGAGTTTTAATACAAATATTGTCATCTAGACAATATACAAACTCAATGGGGTCCTCATTACATTTATTATCACACTATTTCATAGAATAGTGAGGACTACTAATGCTATTATCTGGACCATCACTCTGTTCCCGACTAGTCCCCTGCTACGTTCTCATTTCCTGAAGAGAACAATGAAAGGAAAAGGGTGAGCTCAACTAGCCCAGTAAGAAATATTATGACTAAGATAATGCAGAATAAATTATCATTAGCCTTCAAAAGTGTTAAACTGATAAAATATAACAAACATCAAGTTTAACTGCAGCGGAACAAGCAATCCATTAGAAGAGTCAAGTAGAGAATAAAATCAACTATCTTCTATGATTTAAAAGGTTTTTCATGACTTTTATCGCTGAGACTCGACAAATAAATAATCCACATCATCCCCGCATCTCTACGACCAAGGATATTCATTAGTATCACAACCACAAATTATCCATGCACCACAGCCAAGGATATTCGTGTATTCATCAATGGTCATGATCATGCCAACAACTGTCCATCAATGCACTACGGGTCAATGAGGACTTTTTCCACATCATTTGTAATATTACGGTCACGATTACAATCAATAATCCTCGGTCATAATCATACCAAGTCCATCTATGCACTACAGGCCACAGATGACTTTCAACATAATATAAACATGAGGATGATGACAATGATATAAGAATTCAATAAAATAAGTTCAAGAATTAATTTATCTAGGAACTAATAATGTCCAAATTGTCAACATGATACTTCTTTGTAGAGTAACACTCAAGAATGATCAAAAGAATATTTCAATGAAAAAGATACTGGATGAAGCGCAAATATCAAGGATATTCCACTAATTTCATAGAGTATAGAAGTCAAAACTTTAACCAACTAAGTATAATAAAGAATGGAATAACAAAAGAAATCACCAGGCATGCGATAGACCGCACAGACAGGTTATTCCAACAGAATAATAAATAATGGAACCAGGTCATACGTAAACGCACCGACAGGATATTCCAACATAATAATAAATAATGGAACCAAGTCATGCGTAAACGCACCGATAGGATATTCCAACAGAATAATAAATAATGGAACCAGGTCATGCGTAAACGCACAGACAAGATGTTCCAACAGAATAATAAACAACGGAACCAGGTCATGCATAAACGCATGCATGGATGTTCCAAATGTAATAATAAATAATGGAATAACAGAAGAATTTCACCAAGTATAGGGTATCCCGTGTATACAGGTTATTCCAGCAGAATAATAAAGAATGGAATAACAAAATAATTTCAGCACTAAGAAAGAAGGAATACCCCTAACGAGTATAACAAATAATATCCCTTACCATAAAAGAAGAGTATTTTGACTGGTAGGACGATGATATACTCAAAAAAAACTTGCACTACGCTTAAAGCTTTCTTAAACTCTAAAGAAATAGGCTCAAGATTATAGAAGAAGAACTCTCTCTATAGTTTTTCTTTCTAGAGTTTCAGTGAATTCGTAAGAAATAATGAAGGAATGAGCTTCTATTTATAGAAGAATAGACTGCATAGTAACTAATTCATGAACGGTCCAGATTTATTTACTTTAAACGGACGGTCCAAATTGGTTTACAATAAAATATAATATATTCTATTTATAATCTAATAAAACGAATAACTTTATAAAAAAATTTACTATGTAAACACTAAAAGTGTGCACTATGCAAATACTATGATAATAAAATATAATATATTCTAATTATTATCTAATAAAATGATAACTTTATAAAAGTATTCATTTTATATAAAAAAGATTTTACTATTAGTCTAATAAAATGAATAACTTTATAAAAGTATTATGTTTTATATAAAAAGTTTTTCTATTTTATTACATTAATAATACTAATAAAATAAAACTCATCATCATTATTATAATTCACAATATTAATCGACTGGGTCATTCCCAGGAAAGAGGGGGCTTTCCAATAAGGATTTCTCCCCATTGGCGCGCAATTAGGTGACCAAACCTCTCCTTGATGTAAACTTCTGACATCGTTAATATTACAAATAATAATATTAATAACTTTGTCATCTCAATTATTGATTATAAAATATTGACAATAATTGAATCAAATAACGTGAGATACTATGCAAAGAATTCTTCGTAAATAATAATTGAACAAAAGCGAGTGACTTCTCACGTAAGCATCAATAATTAATACCGTGTGCTACTCTTTGTGCAACTACGCCAGACATCGTACTTTACTTTTAACACCGGTGTTTCAACAGTTAACTGTGAAAACTTCCGCCGTAATTTTTATAAAAAATATTTTTGTCGTTTTCAAGCCAATAATAATTATGTTGTGGGGTCCATCAATGATTGTCTTGGTTATCTAATATTCCTGTTAAAACGAATATTCCCACCAATCGAATATTATATAACAACTTGCATACTTTGAAAAATTTATAAATATTACCCGCAACTATAACATTATATCAAATTCATTCCATAATATTCAAAAATGATATTTATAGAAAATTCATCTTTATTCATAAAAGTTGGGGTCTTACAACTTCCCCTTCTTATGAAATTTCGCCCTCGAAATTAGGGTACGTACCTGGTATGTCAAAGAGGTAAGGATACCTTGATTTCATTTCAGATTCTAACTCCCAAGTCATTTCCTCAACATCATGGTTTCTCCACAAAACTTTGACTTGAGGTATAACCTTGTAGCGTAGAATATGTTCCTTCTTATCCAAGATTTGAACATGAACCTCTTCATACGTCAAATATTCCGCTATTTCTTCTGGTTCTAACTCAATTATGTGGTTCGGGTCTTCCACATATTTATGTAACATGGATATGTGAAAAACGTTATGAACACGAGACATACTTGGCAGTAAAGCGAGTCTATAGGCCACAGTTCCTATTCGATCGAGGATTAAAAATGGGCCGATGAATCGAGGATTGAGCTTTCCTCTCTTTTCAAATCTTGTAACTCCTTTCCATGGAGCAACACGTAACAACACATGATCTCCTATATCGAATTCCACGTCCTTTCGATGAAGATCAACATAACTTTTTTGTCGATCTTGTGAGGTTTTTATACGTTGTCGGATCGTTTGAATCTTTTCCGTAGTCATACGTACCAACTCTGGTCCCAACAACGTTGCTTCACCCACCTCATCCCAGCATACTGGAGAATGACACTTTCTTCCATATAACACCTCAAATGGAGCCATGCCAATACTTGATTGATAACTGTTGTTGTAGGAAAACATCACCAATGGTAAGAAATTATCCCAACTTCCCTTGAAGTCAAGGACACAGAGTCTTAATAAATCTTCAAGAGTTTGAATAGATCTCTCCGACTGCCCATCCGTCTGAGGATGATATGCCGAGCTAAATCGTAAATCTGTGCCCATAGCTTTCTGCAAACTAACCTAAAATCGTGAAGTGAATCTTGGGTCTCGATTAGAAACTATGGATACTGGCATACCATGCAGTCTTATAATCTCGTTTATGTACATACGATCAAGACGTTCAAGTGTATAAGTTTCTCGTATTGGTAAGAAATGAGCAGACTTGGTCAATCTATCAATAATGACCCAAATCGCATCTATACCTTGAGAAACCTTAGGAAGACCGGTAACGAAATCTATGGTAATGTGCTCCCACTTCCATTCTGGAATTTCAAGTGGTTGCAATGGACCTTTTGGTACTTGATGCTCCGCTTTAACTCGTTGACAAGTTAGACACCTTGAGATAAACAGCGCTATCTCTCTCTTCATATTGCTCCACCAAAATGTATGACGAATATCATGATACATTTAGGTACTCCCAGGATGAATTGAAAATGGTGTGTTGTGTGCCTCTATCATGATTTTATACTTTAAATCAGGGTCGTTAGGAACACAAAGTCTAGAGTTGACTCAAAGTATTCCTTCTTCATCGATTCTTGCTTCCGGCATAGCACCTTCTTGCACTTTCTTCCTTATAATGCATCGACTCCAGTCTCAGAGCTTGAGCAACTTTAACTTTATCAATTAAAGTCGGTTCTACTCGTATATTCGCCATCATCACATGGGTCCCTGGAGTCTTTAACTCTATCTCCATCCTTTACAAGTCACACAAAATGGACCTTTATGTTGACAATATCGCACTCGTACTTTTATATGATCTTCTACTCAATGTGTCAGCTACCACGTTCACTTTTCCAGGATGGTATTTGATGGTATGATCATAATCTTTCAACAGTTTAAGCCAACGTCATTGTCACATGTTGAGTTTCTTTTGAGTGAAGAAATATTTGAGGCTTTTATGATCCGTAAAGATCTCCACCTTCTCCCCATTCAAGTAATGCCTCGAAATTTTAAGTGCGAAGACAACAGCTGCTAACTCTATGTCATGAGTAGAATAATTCCTCTCATATTCTTTGAGTTGTCTTGAGGCATAGGCTATGACTTTCCCATGTTGCATGAGAACACATCCCAACCCTTTGCTTCAAGCATCATCAGAGATGACAAATCCTCCGAGCTAGATGGTATTGTCGAACAGGTCTGAAATGAGTCTCCTCTTGAGTTCTTAAAAACTCTTCTCACATTCTTCGCTCCAACCGAACTTTGTATCTTTCCGAGTCATCTGAGTTAATGGAGTAGCTATTCGAGAAAATCCTTCCATGAATCTCCGATAATAACCAGTTAAGCCGAGAAAGCTACGTACTTCGGTCACTGATTTAGGTTGCTCCCAGCTTTGAATTGCTTCAATCTTTGCCGAGTCAACAGATATTCCATGACTTGATACTACGTTCCCAAGGAATGTTACTTCCTCAAGCCATAACTCACATTTCTTCAACTTGGCATAAAGCTTGTATTCACGAAGCTTTTGGAGTGTCAGCCTCTATGACACCCCCAAATCCGGGTACTTCAATTCCACGGGATTTGGTGTTCACTGTACAAATATCATCCATCTATCTACCCATAAATAAATGAAAACCATGCAATAGATAGAAATAATAATAAATCTCCCCTTATGGGGTTACATCAACTACATAATAAATAAATCCCAGGTTACTCTAACCTTAAATCATCTGTGCGGAAACATAAACATACAAGTCTTAAGTAACATCAATTCAAATCATCATTACATAGCCACATAAATAATCAATCTTCATTACTTGCTAAGCTTGCCCTTGCCTTTACTAGTGGAAGGTTCGTCTGCTCTTTCGTTCTTAACTGCAATGTTATTATTACGCAAGAGTGAGCATGACTGCCCACCAATAAAATAATGAATTAACAATGTATAATAACCTGCGAGTGAATCAAAGACTTATGAAATAAAAGCTCAATTTTTGAATCAAGAATGAATAACAAGAATCAAAAGATTTCTGAGGGTCATAAGACCTTGAACTATGTCCTAGGTTATCAAGGGTTATACTTGAAACCTTTAACAGTCATAAGACTATGGACTCTTCTTCTCATACTTAGGGGGATCAGCCCTTAGTACCATACTGTGCACAATATCTTAACGCTAACGCATAAGTAAATCCCTTTGCAGGGTTATTCATCTCAGTTTGACATTGGAGTCCGCACCAAAGGAAGTTTGGTTTGGATAATTCAATAAGGGTTCTGAAATTTAGAACGTTCATCAACTATGGACTAGTCGAATCAATAAGGTTCACTAGTCTAACAAGGTTCAACAATAATAATATTTAAATTGAATAATAATCTCAAGAAGTATACAATAGAACAAATATTGTATAACAAATTCATACTTTGAAAGGATAATAAATCTTTAATATAACAATTCGAACTTGAATAATAGTAATGAGATTTTACTCAAGGTAAATAATAAACTTGAACAATGATAACAAGTAGGAATAGAAACTTGCCTCAAAGGAGATTACACTTTAATTAAACTCGTTCTTTGATTTAATTCCTACATATCATTTACATTCACAACTCTAGTTAATTATAATATAATTAACCATCATAAATTCATTCTTTTATCTAAACTTTGGTTATGACTATACTTAGTTAAATATCACACTTATTGTCACATAATAACACTTCATGAATAATAAGCTACTTATGTATTTCATAATTCAATCCACATACAATTATGTTATTTACATGTTACGTATCTATTTTAATATCTCATTATACTTCTAACATATTTTTAAGTTCATTACATTAAGTTGTTATCACATTGCTAGACTTGAACATTTAAAAATAATTCATTTCTGAACATTCTGGAGAGTGAAATGCATGGCACCACCATTATCTTGGTACTCACAATGCAGCTGCATGGATGTTAAAGACGAGTCTGTTGCCGACACGCTATGAACCATAAATTGTTACAGAATTAGCAAAAATTGCAGAACACAGCCAAAAAACTGCAATTAAAATTTTACTACACGAATTTAATCATACCCATTCCTAATAATACACATATAATTACTACTTAACCCTTCTAGCATGATTTAAACATGTTAAAACACCTAATTAATAGGATTAAAACATGAAATTTTCACAGTTCTTTGTGTTTTTGAAGGTTTTGAACAAAAACCATGAAAATTAATACTACGGATTCGTTATAACACCAAATCCGTTCATTTAAGGTTTGGTCTCTTTGTAACAACATGCATAATCAAATAAGAGTGGGAATTCTACAAAAACATTTATGCTTGACATATTAAAATCATGTATAAGGGCCATATGGCCAAAACCCATGCTCTATAAGTTTTGAGCAACATATACGACAAGTTTTATGACACTGAAGATATGGTCTACATAATATATATATAATCAAATACGATATGGTAATATTTAACACATATATAAACTCATAATCATACCCTTTCTCAATTACAGAGACTTTACAAAAGCTTCGAAAGCCATTTTCATGAAAACTAAATGACGTAAAAGAATTTGGGTTTGGAGAGTTTACCCAGAGTCTAGTTTAGAAGAGATGATCACATATGATCCTTTCACCAAAAACTTGTTGATTAAACACTCACAATTCCTCTTAAACTTCTCAATTCTCTCTCTGTGATTTACTTGTTAACTTAGAAAAAAATGAAGAAAATAGAGAAGACGTCGAATATATCAAATAAATCGATTACAGATTATGGTTGGCCACCCATCATGGGTTAACTGCCCATAACTCCCACTTAGGCCATGTTTGGCTAGGCTTAACAGATTTCAAAACCATTTAATTTAATAAAGCTTTATCATATAGTTTAATTAATGTCACACTCCTTCATAAAATAAATCAATATTTTATTTAATTTACTTTAAATAAAATATAATAAATTCTCATAAATTCACATAGTCACATAATTAAATTTCTCATTAATAAATAATGTCAAATTATTAACTCTCTAATTAATACTTAAATTAAAATACCAATAGGCTTATTAAATATTTCTTTTAATACAATAAGCTCACATAATCACATACTTGATAATAAAATTCTCCACATTAATTTAATAAATGTAACACATATATTTAAATTAATCTACCACAATTTCATCAATTAATTATTTAATCTAATAATTAAATCATCGAAAATATTTATTTACTTCAATAAATATTAAAATTAAATTACAAAAATCTCGTTCGTCACATCTTTCCCCCTTTAAAAGGATTTTGTCCCCAGAATCACGACTCAATAAATTCAACCTGCTATATTCTCCCCTTACAAAGATTCTTCCCCCCGTAATCGCTACACATAAATTAAGTAAATAAATATGGGTAATTCTTCATCATATTCTCTTCGAGTTCCCACGTAGCTTCTTCAGCGTTGTGGTTCCTCTAAATTACCTTAACAGAAGGTATTACTTTATTTCTGAGAACTTATTCTTTTCTGTCGACAATTTGAACGGGAATTTCTTCGTAAGATAAGTCTTTTTTCAAAATGTAGAGGTTCATATTTAATTACATGCTTGTAATCGGCTTTATAGGGTCGTAACACAGAAACATGGAAGACGTTATGGACATTCTCGAGTGCTGGAGGTAGGGCTACCTCGTATGCAACTTCTCCGATTCTTCTCAGTACTTCAAATAGTCCAATGAATCTTGGGCTTAATTTCCCTTTCTTTCCGAACCTGATCTTTCCCTTCCAGGGAGAGACCTTCAAGAACACATAACTACCTGATTCAAACTCAACATTTTTACGGTGTGGATCGGCGTATTTCTTCTGCCTATTTTGAGCTGCTACCAGTCTTCTTCGGATCACTTTAACTATCTCTGTTGTCTGTTGTTCCAATTCTGGGCCTAGTAATTGTCTCTCGCCAACTTCATCCCAATAAAGTGAAGTTCTGCACTTTTTGCCGTATAACGCTTCGTAAGGCGGCATGCCTATACTAGCGTGGTAACTATTTTTGTAGCCGAACTTTACTAATGGTAGGTGATCGTCCCAATTTCCTTTAAAGTCCATTATACAAGCTCTTAACATATCTTCCAATGTCTGAATTATCCTTTCACGATCTGTCCATCCGTCTGAGGGTAATATGCCGTACTCATTCGTAACTGTGTACCCATGCATTCTTATAGATGTTTCCAGAAGTTCGATGTAAAGCGCGGATCTCTATAAAAACAATTGACACCGGCACTCCGTGCCTCGAAACAATCTCTTTTACGTATAGTCTCACCAACTGATCTAAGTTGAATTTGATTTTGGTCGGAAGGAAGTGTGCGGATTTCATCAGTCGGTCAACGATAACCCATACTGCGTCGTAGCCTTTCTGAGTCGTCGGAAGGCCAACCATGAAGTCCATTGTAATATGTTCCCATTTCCATTCTGGGATCTCCAACGGTTGTAGTAATCCACTCGGACTCTGATGTTCTGCTTTCACTTTCTGACAGGTCAGACACTTGGCAATACATTCTGCAACATCACATTTCAAATTCGGCCACTAGAAATGTTATCGAAGATATTGGTACATCTTGGTACTACCAGGGTGAATCGAATATCGTGAACTATGAGCTTCGCTCAAAATGTCTTCCTTAATCTCTTGTACTTGCGGTACCCAAATTCTGCTCTCAAATCCCAGTATTCCTTCCTTATCCATGTTAAATCTTTGTTCGGTTCCTTCAGATATCTTCCTTATCACCTTTTTGCATTCCTCGTCCTGAAGTTGAGCCTCCTTAACTTTATCCAGTAGGGTTGTACCTGATTGCATCTGAATTAGCTTCTCATCAATCTCCATAGAATACTTCACTTCCAATTCCAGTTTCTCCATTTCTGCAATTAACTCCTCCTGAGCAGTCAACATCATCAACTTCTCCAGACCCTTTCTACTTAAGGCATCGGCAATGACATTTGCCTTACCCGGATGGTATAAAATCTCACAGTCGTAGTCCTTAATTAACTCCAACCACCTTCTTTGACGCATATTCAAGTCCTTCTGCGTGAAAATATATTTCAGACTCTTGTGGTCTGTATATATTTCACACTTCTCCCCGTAAAGATAGTGCCTCCAAATTTTCAAAGCAAAAACAACTGTAGCTAACTCCAAGTCGTGGGTCGGTCGTAATCCTTCAATTGTCGTGATGCATACGCAATGACATTGTCGTTTTGCATCAGCACACAGCCAAGTCCTTTATGCGACGCATCACTATAAACAACAAAATTTCCTGTGTCATCTAGAAGAGATAACACCGGTGGTGAACTTAACCTCTTCTTTAATTCTTGAAAGCTTTCCTCACACTTTCACTTATTTCCTAGTCAAACTCGTCATCGGAGTTGCGATCTTGAAAAAATCCTGAATAAATCTTCTGTAATAACCCGCTAATCCAAGAAAACTTCTTACTTCTGATGGTGTCTTCGGCTGATCCCAATTAATTACATCTTCGACTTTGGAGGTATCCACCAAAATTCCGTTTCTATCAATCACATGTCCAAGAAATTGTACCCTTTCGATCCAGAATTCACATTTTGAAAACTTGGAATACAACTTCTCCCTTCTCAATACTTCCAATGTTAATCTCAAATGTTCTTCATGTTCTTCCTTGGTTTTCGAATAAACCAAAATGTCATCTATAAATACCACTACGAACTTGTCCAAAAATGGCTTGAACACACCATTCATTAGTCCCATAAATGCTTCAGGAGCATTCGTAAGGCCAAACGACATTACTAAAAATTCGTAGTGACCATATCGTGTTCTGAACGCTGTCTTCGGTACATCCTCTGGTCTCACCTTCAGTTGATGATAACCGCTTCTCAAGTCTATCTTGGAAAATATCTCGCTCCCTTCAATTGATCAAACAGGTCATCGATCCTCGGTAATGGATATCTGTTCTTGATCATGACCTTATTCAGTTCTCTATAGTCTATGCAGAGCCGCATTTGTAAGACCCCAACTTATTATTAATGAAATTTAATTTTCTCTATTTATTATTTTGAAATAGTAAGGGTTGATGTGATTAATGTGGATAGTTAGGGGTAAAATACGCAAATATTTCAAAATAAGCAAGTGGTTATAAAATATTCATTATTATTATTTGAATATTCGTTTGGTCGTGGAATATTAAATCTTTGTCGGGAATATTCGCATGCGACCAAGGTAAAATGCCATGTGTGGGCCCCATAACTAAAGCGATTGGATGAAGAAAAACGACAAATATAAGTTGTTAAAAATAACTAGCGTAGTTGTTACCGTTAATACTATTAAAATACTCAATTGGTTAAAACACGGTATACCAGTATTGCACCAATTATTGATACTTTACGTAAGAAGGCACTACTCAATAATGGCTACATGAATTACCGCTCAATATTTTATTGAGTTAATAATTGTTGCGTTGATATTTTATATTCTTTGTTGTTTCAATAATTGTCATTACACAATATTTTTTCATTATCGAAGCAATAATTCATATTATCTCTCAATAATATTATTAGATAATATTATTGGCAATGTCTAGAAAGTTCTGTCTAAGGAGAGGTTTGGTCACCTAATTGCGCGCCAGTAAGGAGAAATTCTTATTGAAAAGCCCCTCTTTCCTGGGAACGGCCTGGTTGTCAATATTGTGATTCTCATAATATTATTTGTGAATAATTAATTATTGATTCATATGATGAGGAAAATATTAATTTTATGTGGATATAGATGGAGAAAATTTTAATGTGACAATTGTTGAAAATTGAAATTTTATCTTTTACGATAAAATAATTCATTTAAATATATTATTATATTTTAATAATATAATAATGGTGATATTTTTACAAATCTAATGTGGGATATATGAGTATACGAGGAGGAAGTGTATTTTTGTTGCAATAAATGTTTAAAACATGTTAAACATGTCGGTGGACCCCATTTATTGAATGAAATTTGATTATAAATTTATAAAATTGCCCGCTTGTGGATTTCGGTCAATTTACATTTGGAATTAGGAAAACTTTCTTCCGCAAAGTTGTAGAGAATTGAATTTCCTATAAAAACTCGTGGGATTCAATTTTCCGATAAAAGGGCTATTTATTGTGAATTATTGAAATTCCAAAGCTCAAAAATAATTGATTTTTGGAAGTTTTAATTATTATTTTAAAGAAAAACGTTTTTTGCATTTAAGTGGGCTAACATGTGATATTAATTGCTTGAAATCAGATCTTCAAAGATGGGCTAAGGAAATTTATAATATATATTAATATTTTATTAAATTTTCTGTTTTTGGTGTTCTAAAGCATTTTTCCTATAAATAGGGTGCTTAGGTTAGAATTGAAAATCACACCGAAACTGAAGTTTTCTCTCTATATTATCGAAATTATTCTTGTGAGTATTTTGAGTATACTTTGAGTATTGTTAGACGGTGCAGTTCCTTCAACACTATACCCTATTCCAACTAGAAGTACTAATCTTTCGAGGTAAGGGATGTTATTTTCTTCTCAAATGATATTATTTCTTCAATATCATTATCTTTGAAATATTGGTTGGAACTTTTATCAAATTTGGAACTTTTTCATGTCTGGGTTACTATTCATGAGTTACTATTCACGCAGTACTATTCATGAAGCGTGAAGATGTTTTTGTGGAATTTCTATCTTTTGGTGTCGAGTTACTATTCACGATACTAAGACTATTCACGTATCTGGCACTATTCAATAGAAAAATAAAATTTCTTCTTTTTGTCCAAAATATCTATTCGGATACTAGCTTTGATTGTATCCATGTTTTGATCATTCTTGAATTTTACACCACTATGATTATTTTTTGAGGTATTTTTGAACATGGATAAAACAAAAGTACGAATCCTTAATCCTTAATCCTTGTCATTTTGTTTCAATTGGATTCGCTTCTTTAAAAAATATTTTCATCATCCTCGGTCTTAAATGATGATATTATTGAATATCTTTGGCCCAGAGTGCAAAGATGAATGATTTCAAGAATATCTTTGGATGTAGTGCAAAGATGAACAGTGTTTAGATGAACATGACCAATCGATGAATATCTTTGGCTCAGTAAAGTGCAAAGATGAATATTTGATTCCGGATGTATATTGATTGATGTTACAGGATAAAAGATGATTTATGAACTTTTAAATTCATACATAGAAGATAGTAGTTTGCATTCTCTACTTAACTCTTCTAATGAATTATTATTTTCACGCGAATATTGATTTAAAATTTGTTGTCTATTGTATTCTATTAGATTTTTCCTGTTGAAGACTAACGGTAATTTGTTGTATATTATCTTAGTCATAATATTCTTTCTTGGGCTAGTTGAGCTCACCCTTTTCCTTTTTGTTCCATTTTTCTTCTCGTGAGAGGCGAGAATATAAGCGAGTACAGTCTGGGTATGGAATGAAGGTTTTAGAAAGGATTGTTTAGTAGTCCTCACCATTTTTTTAAAATAATGTATCAATAAATGTGATGAGGATTTATTTGAGTATAGATATTGTCTAGAAGATAATATTTGTATTCAAACTCACGCTTTTTCTTGTTGTAATAATAAAGTTGTAGTTGTTTCTGTACCATGTATTGACAACTCAGAATAGGTGATGTATACCTATTTTGGGGGCGTCACAGCATTGTTCCATCCTTCTTTTTTACAAATAAAACCGGCGCTCCCCACGGTGATACACTTGGTTGTATATACTTCTTGTCCAGTAATTCTTGTAGTTAGACCATCAGTTCTTTCATCTCTACTGGTGCCATTCAGTACGGTGCCTTCGATATTGGAGCCGTTCTTGGAGCCAAATAGATCACGAATTCAACTACTCTATCTGGAGGAAGTCCCGGAAAATCATCCGGAAATACGTCTGCAAAATCTCTCACTACTGGTATCCAATCTATTTTCGGATTCTCTTTACGACTATCGACTATGTAAGCTAGATATCCTACAAAGCCTTGCCTTAACAACCTCCTGGCCTGCATCATCGTCAGACAACTCGCTTGTCTAGGCGACTTGCTACCATAAAACACAACCTTTGACGGAGTCATAAGGTTAATACGCTTCTTCTGGCAGTTAATTACCTCCCCATAATTGGATAACCAATCCATACCCAAAATAACGTCAAATTCCCCAAGTCGAATAGGGATAAGATCTACGTTCATGATATTACACTTAATATCCACTCTACAGTTCTTATGCACGTACTTAACATGGATTATTTCTCTATTCATAATTTCTATGTTCATGGGGTAATCCAATTCATCCTTAGGAAAATCTAAATTCTTAGCAAAGTCATCGGATATAAAGGAACAGTAGCACCCGAATCAAATAAAACATAAGCATTAATTTTATTGATCGGAATGATACCTGACACCACCTCAAGAGATTGAACTGCATCCTGCACCATCATGTTGAAAGTCCTGGCGGTCGGTCGATTTGTTGCGGTTGGTCCGGTGATAGTTAAGGCATTTCCACTGTTGTTTCCCTGGTTTCCTCCTAATCCTGACCCTCCCGATCCCTTCTTAGGACAGTCTCTTGCCAAATGATCCTTCGAACCACAAGTGAAACAAGCACCCTTCTTTGGGTTTGGACAGTTTGATGCTATGTGGCCTTCCTGACCACAATTGTAGCACACTCGCTTCTTTCATGCAAACTCCCAAATGAACTTTTCCGCAACTTGAGCACGCTTCGATCTTCTTCTTCTGCCCTCCTTGTTGACTTCCAGCTGACGAGTTATCCGTCCACTTCCTCTTCTGATTATGACTACCCACAGTGCTACTCCCACCAGTCTTGTTATTACCTTCATTCTCACTCTTCTTTTTCTTCTGCTTTTGATTATACTTGGTCACCGCATCGCTTCCACCTTTAGTGAGGATGGCCTTTTCCAGTACTCCAGCAAAAGTGTTTATCTGAAACATTGATACCTTACTATATACCCAAGGCTTTAGTCCTTGTTCGAATCTTCTGGCTTTTCTCTCGTCCGTGTTTACTTGATTCGGGGCGAACCTCGCCAACTCATTGAATCTAGCCGCATAATCAGGTACGCTCATATTTTCTTGCTTCAATTCCAGAAATTGAACCTCCATCTGGTTCTGCGAGCTGGTCGGGAAATACATCTCGAAGAACATCTCCTTAAATCTCTCCCAAGTAATTACACCTTCACCTCCATGAACTTTGTTTGCTTGCCACCAATAACTAGCTTCAAACTTCAGCATAAACGTTGCAAAGGAGGTCTTTTTGTCTTCTCTAACCCTAGCGATGTCGAAAACCTTCTCCATTCCCATAACCCATGTTTGAGCCTCGATCGGGTTCATGGAACCTTTAAATTCTGGCGGTCCCACCGCCTTGAAATCCTTAAATGTAGTATTTGGTGGAACTTGAGGTTGATTATTCATTGCTCCAGCTAGCAAGTTAACCAATTGCTGAACAGGATTAGCATTGGCGTTATTGTTGTTATTCGTAGACTCTTCCTGAGCTGGTTGACGTTGTTTTCTTCTTCTTGGAGGCATAATTCTGTTAAAATATATATGCTTATTAGATCTTTGTTTATTTCTCTAAATAGTTAAGACATTACTCAACAATTTAACATACTTATATAACACATCATCTCAAACAACTTGATATATATTCATTCAAACTAAAAGTTTTAACCTCAAACGATAGCATCACTGCTATTTACATCATCTATCCTGAGATAAAGAATCTACAGTATAAGACCCCGAATTTTATGAAATAAAAATATTCAATTTTCCTTATAATTACTATTCATGAGTTACTATTCACGAGTTACTATTCATGAGTTACTATTCATGAGTTACTATTTATGAGTTACTATTCACGAGTTACTATTCATGAGTACTATTCACGAAGCATGATTTTTTTTTTACGTAAGAAGGCACTACTGAATAATTGTTACAGTAATTAATGTTCAATATTTTATTTTATTGATTCAATAATTGCTACGTTGATATTTTATATTATTGTTGTTTTAATAATTGTCACTACACAATATTTTCCATTATCAGATCAATGATTCATATTATTTTAATAATATTACTAGATAACATTATTGGCAATGTCTAGAAAGTTTTGTCTAAGGAGAGGTTTGGTCACCTAATTGCACGCCAGTAAGGAGAAATTCTTATTGGAAAGCCACCTCTTTCCTGGGAACGGCTTGGTTGCCAATACTGTGATTCTGTAATATTATTTGTGAATAATTAATTATTGATTCATATGATAAGGAAAATATTGATTTTATGAGGATATAGATGGAGAAATTTTTTAAAGTGACAATTGTTGAAATCGATATTTTATCTTTTCTGATAAAATAATATTTTATTATATTATTATAATATAATAATGATGATATTTTTTACAATGAATGTGGGATATATGAGTATATGAGGAGGAAGAGTATTTTTGTTGTAAAGTTGTTTAAAACATGTTAAACATGTCTGGGCCCATTTCTGACCGAAATTTGATTATAAATTTTGTAGAATCGCTTGGCTTGTGGATTTTGGTCAATTTCTGTTTGGAATTTGGAAAAACTTAAACTTTCAAAGTTGTAGAGAATTGAATTTCCTATGGAATTGACATAAAATTCGTATTTTTCTGATAAAAGGGCTATTTATTATGAATTATTGAAGTTTTGGAATATTGAGTCTGAATTGATTTTGTTTAAAACATGTTTTTCTAGAAGGTGGGCCCCATAATTATACTTTTGCATGTGGGAAATGCTGGAATCTGAATTCAAAAGAGGCGTGTGAAATTTGTTATATAAATATATTATTTTATTAAATTTTCTGCTTTGGTGTTCTAAGCATTTTCCTATGAATAGGGTGTTTAGGTTAGAATTGAAAATCACACCAGAAACTGAAGTTTTCTCTCTCTATATTATCGAGCGTATTTTGTGAATATTTAGATATCTTGAGTGTTGCTATATCTCGGTGCAAGTTAGATTCGGCGTTATATCAAGCATTCGATCTTCCAAGATCTTTTTTTGAGGTAAGGGATAGTAAGTGATTTTAAGGGTTATTATGTTTTTCAGTTTTGAATTTTTTTGCGAACATTCAAAAATTCTGGAAAAATTTGAAATGATAATTTGATGAGTTTTGTTGATTGTTTCCAAAAATGGCAATTTTTGGATATATAGATTAAGAGTTATGGATTTTATGAGAAAAGACTATTTTAAAAGTAAATGCTTATAACTCCTTGTGGTTAACTTCAAAATTGATGAAATTTTTATTGGGAGTACATGTATATAACAGAAGTATACCGTGTAAATTTCAGAAGTTTTGGACAAAAGTACAATTTATGATAAATGTCTAAATATTCGGCAGTTTTGGCCATATGAAAAATAGTAAATGAATTTTAAAAATTCTGAGAAAAATATATGTTCAATATGGGACTATATTATGCTAAATTCTAGAAAAGAAATATTTTTGAAACTGATTTGGTATTTTTCATAAAAATAGTCTAGTTATGAGTAAATGAATTAAATATGTTATGTGAAGTAAGAAATTTGGAAAATAGGATTTTATGGATTAAGAATCCTATATAAGGTATATGTAGATTTTTGATGAGGGTTTTGGTTATTGGTGATGAAATCTTATGAGTTTGGCATTTTAGAATGATTAAATGCACTAATTAGTAAAGTATAAACAATTAAAATAAATTGTTTATAAGTTTAAGAAATGATTAAAATATTGTGGTAATATTAATAATATTAGATTATGAGATTATTAAGTGATTTATAACATTTGGATTAAGGTATTATGAAATCATTGATTTATGAATCTTGCTCTTGAAATTAAATGTTGTTGATCCTATTATTTTTATTATCATATATAACATTTTTATAACCCTGGTGATGGAATTTGAATTGTTGGTAAAGTATTGGTATGATCGTGATTATGGGTTCTCTTTGGCCAGTAATGCAAAGTTGAATTGTTGACTAGTATGATCATGACCATTGAATTTACAATGGAATATTTTTAGCTTAAGTGCAAGGTGAATTGATCAACATGGTTATAATTATGGTTTATATAAATTTTGAAATGATTATGTATTTCTTTGAGATATGAATGTCTTTGTCCTTTAGTGCAAAGACGACCTGTTGTTGAATATATTTGGCCTATAGTGCAAAGATGAACTGTTGATGAATATCTTTGGTCCGTAGTGTAAAGATGAATTTATTAGTATGATTATGAATAGGAACTATGATTTTGTATAACCATGGTCTTTGATGTTTCAGGTAAAGACAGGTGATGAAAATTATCTTCGTCCTGAATATGAAAAGGAATTTAGAACTACAATTATGATTATGAGTTATTCACATGATTGTGGACAGGAACTATTGATTGATGTTACAGGGTTAAAACATTGTTGGTGGACTTTTAACATAGAGAAGATAATAGACTTTATGGTCTATTTGACTCTTCTAATGGATTGCTCGTTCCGCTACAACTATGGTTGAAATTTTTTATCATCTACCATATGTTCTAAATCTCTGATTTATTTCTGACAAAGGATATTGATAATTTAATTATCTTTAGTTATGATATTCTTAATGAGCTAGTTGTGCTCTGTAAGACCCCAACTTATTATAAATGAAATTAAATTTCCTCTATTTATTATTTTGAAATAGTAAGGGTTAATTTGATTAATGTGGTTAGTTATGGGTAAAATGCGCAAATATTTCAAATAAGCAAGTGGTTATAAAATATTCATTGTTGTCGGGGAATATTCGTTTGGTCGTGGAATATTCTTGTTCTCGGGGAATATTCGTACGACGGCACAGCCTTTTGTGGGCCCCATAACGAAAAGCAATTGGATGAAAAAAATGACAAGTATAAGTTGTTTATAAATAACGGCGTAGTTGTTACCGTTAATACTGTTGGAATACTCGGTGGTTAAAATACATTAATACGCATTGTTGCACAGTAGCACACGGTATTGCACCAATTATTGATTCTTACGTAAGAAGGCACTACTCAATAATTGTTACAGTAATTACTATTCAGTATTTTATTTTATTAATTCAATAATTGCTGCGTTGATATTTTATATTACTGTTGTTTCAATAATTGTCACTACATAATATTTTCCAATATCGGAGTAATAATTCATATTATCTGAATAATATTATTAGATAACATTATTGGCAATGTCTAGAAAGTTCTGTCTAAGGAGATGTTTTCTGACAAAAGGGTTATTTATTATGAATTATTGAAGTTCTGAAATAATTGATTTTTGGAAGTTTTAAGTAATTATTTTAAGAAAAATGTTTTTTTTGGGTTACACATGTGATATAAATGTGCTGAATTCAATTGGTCTAAGGTGGGTTTGAAATTGTTTAATTATAATATTATTTTATATAATTTTCTTCTTTGGTGTTCTAAGCATTTTCCTATAAATAGGATGCTTAGGTTAGAATTAAAAATCACACCAGAATCTGAAGTTTTCTCTCTCTTTCTCTCTCTATATTATCGAGTGTATTCTTGTGAGTATTTTGATACTTTGAGTGTTGCTATACAGTGCAAGTTTTCTTCAGCACTATATCCAGTATTCCAATCAGAGTACTGTCTTTTCGAGGTAAGGGGTGTTATTTTTTTATAAATGATATTATTTCCTTCAATATCATTATACCGGAATATTGGTAAGATTTTTCTTGTGAAATTCTTATCTTTTCATGTCGGGGTTATTATTCATGAGTTACTATTCATGAGTTACTATTAACGAGTTACTATTCATGAGTTATTATTCATAAGTTACTATTCACGAGTATTATTCACGAAGCATGATGATTTTTCTTGTGGAATTTCTACTTTTTAGTGTCAGAGTTACTATTCACGTATACGTCACTATTCACGTATACAGCACTATTCACGAATACGACACTATTCACAGAAATATTAAATTTTCTTTTATGTGCTCAAGATTTTCTGTTATGGTTTTTATCTTTGATTGGATCTAAGTTTTGATCTTCATTTTTGAATTTTGCTCCACAATAGTTTTTTTATGGAGTATTATTGAACTTGGATAAAACTGTAATACGGATCCTTGATATTTGTTCTTTTGTTTCACTGGATTCGTTTTCCTTAAAATATTTTTCATCATCCTCAGTCCTAAATTATGATATTACTGAATATCTTTGGCCTGTAGTGCAAAGATGAATGATTTCTTGATGAATATCTTTGGCCCGTAGTGCAAAGATGAATAGGCGTTGAGATGAACATGACCAACTGATGAATATCTTTGGCCTGTAGTGCAAAGATGAATATTTGATTCTAGATATATGTTTATTGATATTACAGGGATAAAATATTGATGGACTTTTAAATTCATATATAGAAGATAGTAGATTTTATTCTCTATTTAACTCTTCTAATGAATTCTTGCTTTCCATTGCAGATTGTTGATCTAAAACTTGTTGTCTATTGTATTCTATCGATTTTTTCCTGTTGAAGACTAAGGATAATTTGTTGTACATTATCTTAGTCATAATATTCTTTTTACTAGGCTAGTTGAGCTCACCCTTTTCCTTTTGTTCCATTTTTCTTCTCGGGAGGCGAGAATATAAGCGGGAACTAGTTGGGGTGTGGAGTGATGGTTCAAGATGTTGTTTTAGTAGTCCTCGCCATTTTTTAAAATAGTGTATCAATAATTGTAATGAGGACTTATTTGAGTATGAATATTGTCTCAAAGACAATATTTGTATTTAAACTCACGATTTATGTGTTGTCGTATTTTTTGCATTTACACAATTGTATTAATGAAGTTGTAGTTATTTACGTATCATGTATTTGGCGACTCGTAATGGGTGTTGTATACCTATTTTGGGGGCGTCACCGCTTGATATCGAGCTAAGGGATATGATCTCTGGCGGAGATCGGGGAATAGAACTAGGAGGGGAGAGACGAGTAAATCCTTCGCTAGTGTGTCCTACCTAAGCTTATTTGTTGGTCGGTCATAATATAGGGGTATTATGTGATTTGTTAATTTGTTTAATTAACCCTTGTTTTATGGCAGTATATAAGAATGGCAAATGAGAATGTTAACAGTGGAGTAAATGAGACCATGGAGACACCTATACTCACCAACGAGGAGAATGTGCAACAGGCTGGCAATGTTCCTCCTGTAAACAATAATACCGACCAAATGACGAACGATGGTATGTTTAGGAACTTCCTAGAATTCATGCAAAACCAAACGATAGAGACTACTGTTCAAAATGCAGGTGGAAACACTGGCAACTCACGGATGGTCACCGCTAAGCAGTTCAAGGATTTAGGACCGCCGGAGTTTTTGGGAAAGCCAGAACCACTTACGGCAGAAACGTGGATAAAGCAGATCACTAAAATATTTGATGTCTTGGGATGCTCAGAGGAGAAAAAGGTTCATTTTTCCACCTTCATGTTGCGAGGAGAGGCAGATTATTGGTGGGAATCAGTAAAACGTACTCAGCCTGCCGCACTGAAGATGTCTTGGGAGAAGTTCCAGGAATTGTTCAACGACAAGTACTTTCCCAAAAGTATTCGTCACATGAAGGAGGTAGAGTTCATCAAGCTGGAGCAAAACAATATGAACGTGTCGCAGTACGAAGCTAAGTTTGCCGAGTTGTCCCGATTTGCATCCCATTTGGTTGATAATGAGGAGAGAATGACTCGAATGTTTCTGCGAGGTTTGAAACCCAAAATACGTCAATACCTCATTTCTCACAAACTTTGTTTATATTCAGATGTTGTGAATAGGGCTCAGTTATTGGAGCGCGATAATGAGTTGGCTCAACTGAAGAATAATGACCAATAACTCGATGATAATCGTACCGGTGGCGACGGTTATCGGAACAATGATAACCATATGGAGGAAATTATCATGCCAGAAATGGTAACCACTTCGGTGGTAATCATGGCCAAGATAATAGGAAAGGTGAGTCAAGTGGAAATTTCAAAAAGAGGAGATTCAACAATGACAATTTGAAGACGTCAACACCAGCAGCAACTGGTTCCAAGGGAGGAGAACGACCACCGGTCATAAGCTATAAGTGCGGAAAAGAAGGACATAACAACCCAAACTGTCCACAACAGTTTAAGGTATGTTATAACTGTGCAAAGGAAGGACATATTGCTCAAGATTACACTGTAGCGAAATCAAGTCCAATGGGGATGGTGACTCAAAATGCTGTCCCAGAAAAGTCAAAGTCAACGGTTCCTGGAAGAGCATTTTTCGTGACTGGTCAGAATGCGAGGAACCCGAACGAAGTTAGCACGGGTTAGTTAATTATAAATTCTTACAAAGTTTATACCTTATTAGATACCGGTTCTACCCATTCATTTATCTCTCCTGCTTATACTCTACGTTTAAACTTGACTCCGGAGAAAATTAAACTTTGACTTATCTGTTGAAACTCCGTTAGGAGAAACTTTCATTACATCCACTGTTTATAAATCTTGTTTGATCCAAGTTGGCATCATCACATTACCTGTTGATCTTATCTCTTTAAAGACACTTGCTTTTGATGTGATTTTAGGGATTGATTGGTTAACTACTCATCATGCCAAATTGATTGCTTTTGTAAGGTTGTTAGTTTTCATATTCCTAAGCAACCTGTTATTCAAATTCAAGCAACCAAACCATTGAAGCCGTAAAGTCATTCGTTTATTGAAAAATGGATGTCAAGCTTTCTTAGCTATGTTATAGACTTGAACAAAAATACGTCAAATTTGAATGATATTTCTGTTGTTAGTAAATTTCCTGACGTATTTCTTAAAAAATTTCCTGGCCTACTCCCAAAGCGTGATATTGAATTTTGTATCGACTTTGAACCCAGTACAAAACTCATTTCTAAAATCTAATATCGAATGGCTCCTATTGAACTTCAGGAGTTAAAAACCCAACTATAGAAATTGATAACCGAGCCTCTATCTGGTGACTTCTTTTGTGGAATGCACCGAAGCCAGACTCTCCGTAGGGGATGCCATATTCGTGCGATAGTAAACTGATAGGTGTCATTGTGACGTGCTATCCAAGGTTGGGATATGAGTCACAGTTGAGAGCAACCTAAGTCGGTAATTGAAATATGTAGCTTTCTAGGCTTAGTTGGTTATTATCGGAGATTCGTTGAAGGATATTCTCGAATCGCTATTCCATTAACGCAGCTGACTCGTAGAGATACAAAATTTGAATGGAGCAAGGAATGTGGGGAGAGCTTCGAAGAACTCAAGAGGAGACTCATTTCGGCACATGTTCTGACCATGCCATCCTGGAAAAACGAACGTGATAGCTGACGTGTTGAGTAAAAGATCGTATACGAGTACGAGTGCGATATTGTAAAAGACCCATTTCATATAACTTACAAATGATAGATATAGAGTTAAAGACTCTACAGACTCATGTGATGATATACGAGTAGAACCGACTTTAATTGATAAAGTTAAAACCGTTCAAGCTACACACCGGAGCTGATGAATATGAAGAAGGAGGTACAAGAAGTTGTTATTCCAAAAGCGAGAATTGGCGATGTGAGGAAAGCTCAAACCTTCGATTTATTATTCCATTTGAAATCCTCGATCGAGTAGGAACTGTGGCCTATAGACTCACTATACTGCCAAGTATGCCGCGTGTTTATAACGTTTTTCGCGTATCGATGTTACGTAAATATGTGGATAACCCGAACCACGTTATTAAGTTAGAACCAAACTAAATAGCCGAAGATTTAACGTACGAGGAGGTACCAATCAAGATCTTGGATAGGAAGGAGCATGTCCTACGCACAAAGGTTATACCACAAGTTAAGGTCTTGTGAAGGAACCATGCTATTGAAGAAATGACTTGGGAGTTGGAAACAGAAATGAAAGCGAGGTATCCTCGTCTTTTCGAAACACCAGGTACGTACGTCAATTTCGAGGACAAAATTTCATAAGGAGGGGAGGTTGTAAGATCCCAACTTATTATAAATGAAATTAAATTTCCTCTATTTATTATTTTGAAATAGAAAGGGTTAATTTGATTAATGTGGTTAGTTATGGGTAAAATGCGCAAATATTTCAAATAAGCATGTGGTTATAAAATATTCATTGTTGTCGGGGAATATTCGTTTGGTCGTGGAATATTCTTGCTGTCGGGGAATATTCGTACGACGACGCAGCCTTTTGTGGGCCCCATAACGAAAAGCGATTGGATGAAGAAAACAACAAGTATAAGTTTATAAAAAATGGCGTAGTTGTTACCGTTAATACTGTTGGAATACCCGGTGGTTAAAACACATTAATACGCGTTGTTGCACAGTAGCACACGGTATTGCACCAATTATTGATTCTTACGTGAAAGGCACTACTCAATAATTGTTACGATAATTATCGCTTGAAGATTTTATTTTATTGATTCAATAATTGCTACGTTGATATTTTATATTATTGTTGTTTTAATAATTGTCACTACAAAATATTTTCCATTATCAGATCAATGATTCATATTATCTGAATAATATTATTAGATAACATTATTGGCAATGTCTTGAAAGTTACGTCTAAAGAGAGGTTTGGTCACCTAATTGCGGCGCATGAAGAAGAGATCCTTATTGAAAGCCCTCTTTCTTGGGAACAGTGCAGTTTGCCCGATCTTGTGATTCTCAGTAATATATTTTTGTGAATAATTAATTATTGATTTATATGATGAGAAAAATGTTGATTTTATGTGGATATAGATGGAGAAAATTTTTAAAGTGACAATTGTTGAAAATCGATATTTTATCTTTTCTGATAAATAATATTTTATTATATTATTATAATATAATAATGATGATATTTTTACAATGAATGTGGGATATATGAGTATATGAGGAAAAAGAGTATTTTTGTTGCATTAAATGATTAACACATGTTTTGTGTGTCGGTGGACCCCATTTCTTGACTGAAATTTGATTATAGCTTGTAAAATCGCCCGTTTGTGGATTTCGGTCAATTTCTGTTTGGAATTTCGAAAAACTTTCTTCTGTAAAGTTGTATAGAATGAAATTTCCTATGGAAAAGACATGTGGTTTGAATTTTTCTGACAAAAGGGCTATTTATTATGAATTATTGATGTTTCGAAGTTCCGAAATAATTGATTTTTGGAAGTTTTAAATAATTATTTTAAGAAAAACGTTTTTTTTGGGCTACACATGTGATATAAATGTGCTGAATTCAGTTGGTCTAAGGTGGGCTTGAAATTGTTTAATTATAATATTATTTTATTAAATTTTCTTCTTTGGTGTTCTAAGCATTTTCCTATAAATAGGATGCTTAGGTTAGAATTGAAAATCACACCAGAATCTGAAGTTTTCTCTCTCTTTCTCTCTCTATATTATCGAGTGTATTCTTGTGAGTATTTTGATACTTTGAGTGTTGCTATACGGTGCAAGTTTCCTTCAGCACTATATCCAGTATTCCAATCAGAAGTACTGTCTTTTCGAGGTAAGGGATGTTATTTTTTTTATAAATGATATTATTTCCTTCAATATCATTATACCGGAATATTGGTAAGATTTTTCTTGTGAAATTCTTATCTTTTCATGTCGAGGTTACTATTCATGAGTTACTATTCACGAGTTACTATTCATGAGTTATTATTCACGAGTTACTATTCATGAGTTACTATTCACGAGTTACTATTCATGAGTACTATTCACGAAGCATGATGATTTTTTTTGTGGAATTTCTACCTTTTAGTGTCGGAGTTACTATTCACGTATACGTCACTATTCATGTATACGGCACTATTCACGAATACGACACTATTCATAGAAATATTAAATTTTCTTTTCTGTGTTCAAGATTTTCTGTTATGGTTCCTATCTTTGATTGGATCTATGTTTTGATCTTAATTTTTGAATTCTGCTCCACAATAGTTTTTTTATAGAGTATTATTGAACTTGGATAAAACTGTGAAGCCCCCAAAATAGGTATACATCACCTATTCTGAGTTGTCAATACATGGTACAGAAACAACTACAACTTTATTATTACAACAATAAAACTGTGAGTTTGAATACAAATATTATCTTCTAGACAATATCTATACTCAAATAAATCCTCATCACATTTATTGATACATTATTTTACAAAAATGGTGAGGATTACTAAACAATCCTTTCTAAAACCTTCATTCCATACCCCAGACTAAGTACTTCTCGCTATATTCTCGCCTCCCGAGAAAAATGGAACAAAAGGAAAAGGGTGAGCTCAACTTGCTCAAGAAAGAATATTATGACTAAGATAATATACAACAAATTATCGTTAGTCTTCAACAGGGAAAAATCTAATAGAATACAATAGACAACAAATTTTAAATCAATATTCGCAGCGGAAATAATAATTCATTAGAAGAGTTAAGTAGAGAATGCAAACTACTATCTTCTATGTATGAATTTAAAAAGTTCATCGCTCATCTTTTATCCCCGTAACATCAATCAATATACATCTGAATCAAATATTCATCTTTGCACTACTGTGCCAAAGATATTCATCACTTAATCATGTTCATTTAAACACTGCTCATCTTTTTGCACTACTGGGGCCAAAGATATTCTTCAAAATCATTCATCTTTGCACTATAGGCCAAAGATATTCTTAAGAAATCATTCATCTTTACTACAGTGCCAAAGATATTCCATAATATCATCATTTAAGACCGAGGATGATGAAAATATTTTTTAAAGAAACGAATCCAAAGAAACAAAATGACAAGGATTAAGGATTAAGGATTCGTACTTGGTTTTATCCACGTCCAAAAAAATACCTCAAAAATAATCATAGTGGTGTAAAATTCAAGAATGATCAAAACATGGATACAATCGAGTTAGTATCCGAATAGATGTTTTGACGAAAAAGAAGAAATTTTATTTTTCTATGAATAGTACCAGATCGTGAATGAATAGTGCCAGATATCGTGAATAGTCTTATATCGTGAATAAGTACTCTCAGACACCAAAAGATAGAAATTCCACAAAAACATCTTCACGCTTCATGAATAGTACTCGTGAATAGTAACTCGTGAATAAGAACTCATAAATAGTAACTCGTGAATAGTAACTCATGAATAGTAACCCATGAATAGTAACTCAGACATGAAAAAGTTCCAAATTTGATAAAAACTTCAGATCAACATTTCAAAGATAATGATATTGAAGAAATAATATCATTACAAAAAAAAATATCCCTTACCTCGAAAGATCAAGATTTCTAGCTAGAATAATGGGTATAGTCTTTGAAGGAACTTGCACCGTCTAGCAATACTCAAAGTATACTCAAAATACTCACAAGAATACGCTCGATAATATAGAGTGAGAAAACTTCAGTTTCTGGTGTGATTTTCAATTCTAACCTAAGCACCCTATTTATAGGAAAATGCTTAGAACACCAAAGTAGAAAATTTAATAAAATAATAATATTTCTTAAAAATATTCAAGCCCACCTTAGAAATTTGATTTCAGATCATTTATAACACATGTGAGCCACTCAATTACAACAAAAAAAACGTTTTTCTTACAAAAATATTTTAAACTCCCAAAAATCAATTATTTTGAGCTTCGAACTTCAATAATTCATAATAAATAGCCCTTTCATCAGAAAATTCGAATCTCGCGAGGTTTTATAGGAATTTCAATTCTCTACAACTTTGCAGAAGAAAGTTTTTCCAAATTCCAAATAGAAATTGACCGAAATCCACAAACGGGCGATTTTACAGGCTATAATCAAATTTCAGTCAATAAATGGGGTCCAATTTACATGTTTAACATATTTTAAACATTTATTGCAACAAAAATACTCTTCCTCCTCAGATACTCATATATCCCACATTCGTTGTAAAAATATCACCGTTAATATATTATTAAAATAATATATTTAAATGAATTATTTTATCAGAAAAAGATAAAATATTAATTTTCAACAATTGTCATTTTAAAAATTTTCTCCATCTATATCCACATAAAATCAATATTTTCCTCATCATATAAATCAATAATTAATTATTCACAAATAATATTACAGAATCACAATATTGACAACCGGCATACGCCTCCTGGAAAGAGGGGATTTCCAATAAGAATTTCTTCTTCATGCGCGCAATTAGGTGACCAAACCTCTCCTTAGATGTAACTTTCTAGACATTGCCAATAATGTTATCTAATAATATTATTCGATAATATGAATTATTGCTTCGATAATGAAAAATACCGTGTAATGACAATTATTGAAACAACAAAGAATATAAAATATCAACGCAAAGAATTATTAACTCAATAAAATATCTTAAAGCGATAATTATCAGAACCATTATTGAGTAGTGCCTTCTTCACGTAAGAATCAATAATTGGTGCAATACCGCAAAGCTACCTTGTCAACAACGCGTATTAGTGTGTTTTAACCACCGGGTATTCCAACAAAGATAATATGGTAATAACTACGCCAATATTTAAAAACAACTTATATTTATCGCTTTTCTTCATCCAATCGCTTTCACATGGGGCCCACACATGGTCATACTGGCGTCGTAAATATTCCCACAAAGATTTAATATTTCACGACCAAACGAATATTCCCCAAGCGATAATGAATATTTTACAACCACTTGCTTATTTTGAAATATTTACATGATTTAACCCTTAACTATCAACATTAATCAAATCAACCTTACTATTTCAAAATAATAAATAAAGGAAATTCCTTTTTTTTAAAAATTTCGGGTCTTACAACCTCCCTCCTTATGAAATTTCGTCCTCGAAATTGACGTCACGTACTGGTGTTTCGAAAAGGTGAGGATACCTCGCTTTCATTTCCGCTTTCAATTCCCGTGTCATTTCAGATATAGCATGATTCCTCCACAAAACTTTAACTTGTGGTATGACCTTGTAGCGTAGAACATGCTCCTTCCTATCCAAGATCTTGACAGTACCTCCTCATATGTTAAATCTTCTATTATCTCGTCCTGTTCTAACTCAATAACGTGGTTCGGTCTTTCACATATTTACGAAGCACGATATGTGAAACACATTATGAACACGAGACATACTTTGAGGTAACGCAATTCTATAGGCTACATTTCCTACTCGGTCAAGAATTTGAAATGGACCAATAAATCGTGGATTGAGATTTCCTCTCTTCCCAAATCTTGTAACTCCTTCCATGGAGCAACTCGCAACAATACATGATCCCCTACATTAAATTCCACGTCCTTTCGGTGAAGATCCGCATAACTCTTTTGTTGATCTTGTGCCGCTTTGTATACGTTAATCGAATCATTTGGATCTTTTCAGGTGAGTCATATCGTGCTAACTCGGGTCCCAACAATGTTGCTTCACCCACCTCATCCCAACATATTGAGAAACGACATTTTCGTCCATAAAATGCTTGAATGGAGCCACACCTATACTTGCTCGATAACTGTTGTTGTAGGAGAATTCCACCAATGGTAAATACTTATCCCAACTACCCTTGAAGTCTAGGACACGAGTCTTAATAGATCTTCAAGAGTTTGAATAGTCCTCTCTCGATTGTCCGTCTGCTTGGGGATGGTATGCTTAACTAAATCGCAAATCCGCGCCCATAGCTTTTTGCAAGCTAACCCAAAATCTTGAAGTGAATCTTGGGTCACGATCCAAACTATGGATACAGTATGCCATGCAACCTCACAATCTCATTCACGTACATACTAGCAAGACGCTCAAGGAATAAGTCTCCGTGTCGGCAAGAAATGAGCGGACTTGGTTAATCTATCAACAATAACCCAAATAGCATTGATGCCTTGAGAAACCGTAGGAAGACCCGTAACGAAATCCATAGTAATGTGTTCCCACTTCCATTCGGAATCTCAAGTGGTTGCAACGGACCCTTAGGTACAAGATGCTCCGCCTTTACACGTTGGTAAGTTAAACACATCGAGATAAACTTTGCAATCTCTCTCTCATATTGTTCCACCAAAATGTATGTCAAGATCACGATACATTTTAGTACTTCCGTGATGGATTGTAAATGGCGTATTGTGTGCCTCCATCATAATCTTGTACTTCAAATCGTAGTCGTTAGGAACACAAAGTCTAGAGTGGACTCAAGTATTCCTTCTTCATCAATTCTCGCCCTAATAGCTCCTTCTTGTACTTTCTTCTTCATACGCATCACTCTCAAGTTCGGTGGCTTGAGAAACCTTAACTTTTTCTATTAAAGTTGGCTCTATCGTATACTTGACATCATCGCACGTTCTCTCGCATATGATCTTCTACTCAATGCGTCGGCTACCACGTTTGCTTTACCAGTGATGGTATCAATATTGTGGTCGTAGTCTTTCAATAGCTCGAGCCAACGTCACGGCCGCATGTTGAGTTCTTTTTGAGTGAAGAAATATTTAAGGCTTTTATGGTCCGAATATATCTCCACTTTCTCCCCATATAGATAGTGCCTCCATATTTTTAGCGCTGCAACGATCACGCCGCTAACTCTAGATCATGAGTAGGATAATTCCTCTCATACTCTTTAAGTTGTCACGAGGCATAGGCTATGACTTTCCCACGCTGCATGAGAACACATCCTAACCCTTTGCTCAAGCATCATTGTGAGATAACAAATCCATCCGAACCGGATGGTATTGTTAGAACAGTCTTAAAATAAGTCTCCTCTTAAGCTCTTGGAAACTTTTCTCGCATTCTTCGCTCCAAACGAATTTTGTATCCTTCCGAGTTAGCCGAGTTAATGGAGTAGCGATTCGAGAAAACCCTTCCACGAATCTCCGATAATAACCAAATAAGCCCAAAAAGCTACGTGACTTGATCCACCGACTTCGGTTGCTCCCAACTTTGTATTGCTTCAATCTTCACGGATCAACAGATACTCCATGTTTCGACACCACGTGCCCAAGGAATGCTACTTCCTCAAGCCGAACTCGCATTTCTTCAATTTGGCATATAGTTGGTTTTCACGAAGCCTTTGGAGTACCAAATTTCAAATGGTGCTCATGATCTTCACGGCTTTTGGAATATATGAGGATGTCATCAATAAAGACAACAACGAATTAATCCAAATATTCCTTGAATACTTGGTTCATCATATCCATGAAAGCCGCAAGAGCATTAGTTAGTCCGAAAGACATGACTAAGAATTCATAATGCCCATACCGAGAGTTCTCAAGGCGGTCTTTGAATATCCTCGCTTCTAATCTTCAAATTGATATCCGTAACGAAGATCGATTTTGAAAAAGAATTGTGCCCTGCGGTGAATCGGTCAAACAAGTCATCAATACGAGGTAGAGGATACCTATTCTTGATGGTGACATGGTTCAATTCCGATAGTCAATACAAAGTCGTATACTCCTGTCTTTCTTCTTTACAAATAAAACAGAGCACCCCAAGGAGATGTACTAGGATTTATGAAACCGATGTCCAACAATTCTCGTAGTTGGACCTTTAACTCCCAAGTTCAATAGGAGCCATTCGATATGGGGTTTTAGAAATGGGCTTTGTACCGTGTTCAAGATCAATAAAGAATTCAACTTCACGCTTACGGGGGTACCGGAAGTTCTTCGAAAATACGTCCGGAAAGTCAATAACAACAGAATATTATTCAAATTTGACGCGTCTTTATTCAAATCCATAACATGGGCTAAGAAAGCTTGACATCCGCTTTTTAATAAACGAATAGCTTTATGATTAGATATGATGTGATCGATTTTAATGGTTTAGTTGCTTGAATTAAATATAACAACGGTTGGTTAGGAATATGAAAACTAACAACCTTACGAAAACAATCAATTTTGGTATGATGAGTAGTTAACCAATCAATCCCTAAAATCACATCAAAAGCAAGTATCTTTAAAGAGATAAGGTCAAGTAAGGTAATGGTGCCAACTTGAATCAAACAAGATTTATAAACAAGTGGATGTGATGAAAGTTTCTCCTAACGAGTTTCCACAGATAAAGTCAAAGTCTAATTTCTCCTGAGTCAAGTTTAAACGTTGAGCACATGCAGGAGAGATAAATGAATGGGTAGCACCGGTATCAAGTAAGGTATAAACTTCGCAAGAATTTATAAATAGCTTACCCGTGATCACCTCGTTTGGGTTCCTCGCATTATGACCGATCCACAACAAACGCTCTTCTTCCCGTAATCGCTGACTTTGACTTTTCCGAGATGATCTTTTGAGTCACCGTCCCTCATTGAACTAGGTTTCGCCATCGTCTAATCTCAAGCGATATGTCCTTCCTTTCCACAATTATAGTATACCTTGAATCGTTGTTGGCGGTTTGGACCGATATATGTCCCTCTTTTTCGCATTTGTAGCAGATATGACCGGTGGTCGTTCTCCTCCCTTAGAACCCGATTCTTTGCAACCTTTGCCATCTTCACATGGTCGTTGTTAAATCTCCTCTTTTTAAAATCTCCTCCCGACTCGCTTCTTCTATTTTCATGGCCATGATTACCACTAGAGTGGTTACCATTTCTGTCCATTCTGCTTTTTTCTCCGCAGTTATCATTATTCTGCTTATCGCTATCTCTACGATCGATCCTCGGTTGTGGTCCCTCAGTTGACTGTACTTTCGTTATCTTGCTCTAATAATTGAGCCTGCTTTAACATCTGAATAAAGAGAAAATTTATGAGAAATGAGATATCGACGTATCTGGGTTTCAAACCTCTAAGAAACATCCGCGTCATACGTTCCTCATTCTCCACCAAATGAGGTGCAAACACTCGGATAACTCGCAAACTTTGCCTCGTACTAAGACACCGCCATGTTGTTTTGTTCCAATCTGATGAACTCCACTTCCTTCATACGACGAACACTTTCGTGAAAGTATTTGTCATTAAATAGCTTCAAACGTCTCCCAAGACATGCCGAGTGCGGACGGATGGAGTACGCTTCACGACTCCCACCAAGAAGATCCCTCGCCACTTTAACATAAAGGTGGCGAATGGAACCTTCTGTTCCTCCGTGCATCCCAAGACATCGAATATCTTGGTAATTTGTTTGACCCATGTTTCCTCCATGATCGGATCGGCTTTCCCTAAATTCGTGGTCCCAACTCTTTGAATCGCCTTGGTTTGTGATAACCCGTGAATTGCTATCATTTCCTCCTCAGATTTTGAACACGAAGTTTCCTCGTCTGATTTTGCATGAACCGCAAAAACTTCTAAACATCCCCTCGCTCATCATCTCGCTTAATGGTGTTGTTCACAGGAGGAACATTGCCAAATTTGTTGCACGCTTCTCCTCGTTGGTGAGTACAGTATCTCCACGGTCTCATTTCCATTGTTAATATTCTCAATTCGACATTCTCAAATCTTTGCCATAAAACAAGGGTTAATTAAGGAAATCAATATATCACATAATATCCCTATATATCTTGACCAACTAACAAATAAGCTTAGGTAGGACACACTAGCGAAGGATTTACTCGTCTCTCCCTCCTAGTTCTATTCCCCGATCTCCGCCGCAGAGATCATATCCTAAGCTCGATACCAACCGTGACGCCCCCAAAATAGGTATACATCACCTATTCCGAGTTGTCAATATATGGCACGTAAACAACTACAACTTTATTATTACAACAAGAAAAACTGTGAGTTTGAATACAAATATTATCTTCTGTATAATATCTATACTCAAATAAATCCTCATCACATTTATTGATACATTATTTTACAAAATGGTGAGGACTACTAAACAATCCTTTCTAAAACCTTCATTCCATACCACCTAACTGCACTCGCTATATTCTCGCCTCCCGAGAAAAATGGAACAAAAAGGAAAAGGGTGAGCTCAACTAGCTCAAGAAAAGAATATTATGACTAAGATAATATACAACAAATTATCGTTAGTCTTCAACGAGGAAAAATCTAATAGAATACAATAGACAACAAATTTTAAATCAATATTCGCAATGAAATAATAATTCATTAGAAGAGTTAAGTAGAGAATGCAAACTACTATCTTCTATGTATGAATTTAAAAAGTTCATCGCCTATCTTTTATCCTGTAACATCAATCAATATACATCCGAATCAAATATTCATCTTTGCACTACAAAGCAAAGATATTCATCACCGGTCATGTTCATTTAAACACATTCATCTTTGCACTACGGGCCAAAGATATTCTTCAGAAATCATTCATCTTTGCACTATAGGCCAAAGATATTCTTAAGAAATCATTCATCTTTGCACTACAGGCCAAAGATATTCCATAATATCATCATTTAAGACTGAGGATGATGAAAAATATTTTTTTAAAGAAACGAATCCAGTGAAACAAAATGACAAGGATTAAGGATTAAGGATTCGTACTTGGTTTTATCCACGTCCAAAAATACCTCAAAAATAATCATAGTGGTGTAAAATTCAAGAATGATCAAAACATGGATACAATCAGAGTTAGTATCCGAAATAGATGTTTTGACGAAAAGAAGAAATTTTATTTTTCTATGAATAGTCTTGCCATCAATAAAATGCCGAATAATAACTCACACCAAAAGATAGAAATTCCACAAAAAATCTCTTCACGCTTCATGAATAGTACTAAGTGAATAGTAACTCGTGAATAAGAAACTCATGAATAGTAACTCGTGAATAGTAACTCATGAATAGTAACCCATGAATAGTAACCCCGATATGAAAAAGTTCCAAATTTGATAAAAACATCGATCAACATTTCAAAGATAATGATATTGAAGAAATAATATCATTACAAAAAAATAATATCCCTTACCTCGAAGATCGATTACTTACAGCTAGAATACCTAGATATAGTCTTTGAAGGAACTTGCACCGCTAGCAATACTCAAAGTATACTCAAAATACTCACAAGAATACGCTCGATAATATAGAGAGAAAAACTTCAGTTTAAATTGTGATTTTCAATTCTAACCTAAGCACCTATTTATAGGAAAATGCTTAGAACACCAAAGCGTAAAATTTAATAAAATAATAATATTTCTTAAAAATATTCAAGCCCACCATAGAAATCTGATTTCAGATCATTTATAACACATGTGAGCCACTCAATTACAACAAAAAACGTTTTTCTTACAAAAATATTTTAAACTCCCAAAATCAATTATTTCGAGCTTGAACTTCAATAATTCATAATAAATAGCCCTTTCATCAGAAAATTCGAATCTCATGAGTTTTTATAGGAATTTCAATTCTCTACAACTTTGCAGAAGAAATCTTTTCCAAATTCCAAACAGAAATTGACCGAAATCCACAAACGAAGCGATTTTACAAAGCATAATCAAATTTCATCCAATAAATAGGGTCCACCGACATGTTTAACATATTTTAAACATTTATTGCAACAAAATACTCTTCCTCCTCGTATACTCATATATCCCACATTCGTTGTAAAAATATCACCGCTAATATATTATTAAAATAATATATTTAAATGAATTATTTTATCGTAAAAAGATAAAATATTAATTTTCAACAATTGTCATTTTAAAATTTTCTCCATCTATATCCACATAAAATCAATATTTTCCTCATCATATAAATCAATAATTAATTATTCACAAATAATATTACAGAATCACAATATTGACAACCGCATAGCCTCCCAGGAAAGAGGGGCTTTCCAATAAGAATTTCTTCTTCTTGGCGCAAGAATTAGGTGACCAAACCTCTCCTTAGCGTAACTTTCTAGACATTGCCAATAATGTTATCTAATAATATTATTCAGATAATATGAATTATTGCTTCGATAATGAAAAATACTGTAATGACAATTATTGAAACAACAAAGAATATAAAATATCAATGCGTGAATTATTAACTCAATAAAATAATCGAATAAAGAATTACACGTAACCATTATTGAGTAGTGCCTTCTTACGTAAGAATCAATAATTAGTGCAATACCGCAGCTTCTTGTTCAACAACGCGTATTAGTGTGTTTTAACCACCGGGTATTCCAACAAAGATAATTCAGTAATAACTTCTACCAATATTTAAAAACAACTTATATTTGTCGTTTTCTTCACCCAATCGCTTTCCGTTATGGGGCCCACATTATAATATTCCCCGTAAATACGAATATTCCACGACAAAATGCGAATATTCCACGGCGATAATGAATATTTTATAACCACTTTCTTATTTTGAAATATTTGCGTGATTTAACCCTTAACTATCCACATTAATCAAATCAACCCTTACTATTTCAAAATAATAAATAAAGGAAATTCCTTTTTTATTTAAAAATTTTGGTCTTACAACCTCCCCTCCTTATGAAATTTCGTCATCGAAATTGACGTGACGTACTGTGTGTTTCGAAAAGGTGAGGATACCTCGCTTTCATTTCGCTTTCCAATTCCTGTGTCATTTCCTCTATAAAGCATGATTCCTCCACAAAACTTTAACTTGTGGTATGACCTTCAAGTAGCGTAGAACATGCTCCTTCCTATCCAAGATCTTGATGTACCTCCTCATACGTTAAATCTTCGGCTATCTCGTCCGGTTCTAACTCAATAACGTGGTTCGGGTCTTTCACATATTTACGAAGTATAGATATGTGAAACACATTATGAACACGAGACATACTCGGAGGTAACGCAATTCTATAGGCTACATTTCCTACTCGGTCAAGAATTTGAAATGGACCAATAAATCGTGGATTGAGCTTTCCTCTCTTCCCAAATCTTGTAACTCCCTTCCATGGAGCAACTCGCAACAATACATGATCCCCTACATTAAATTCCACGTCCTTTCGGTGAAGATCCGCATAACTCTTTTTGTCGATCTTGTGCCGTTTGTATCGTTAATAGAATCATTTGGATCTTTTCGGTGAGTCATACGTATTAACTTTCGGGTCCCAACAATGTTGCTTCACCCACCTCATCCCAACATATTGGAGAACGACATTTTCGTCCATATAATGCTTCAATGGAGCCACACCTATACTTGCACTTCGATAATCATTGTTGTAGGAGAATTCCACCAATGGTAAATACTTATCCCAACTACCCTTGAAGTCTAGGACACGAGTCTTAATAGATCTTCAAGAGTTTGAATAGTCCTCTCGATTGTCCGTCCGCTTTGGGGATGGTATGCCGAACTAAATCGCAAATCCGCGCTCCATAGCTTTTTGCAAGCTAACCCAAAATCTTGAAGTGAATCTTGGGTCACGATCCGAAACTATGGATACAGTGCATGCCATGCAACCTCACAATCTCATTCACGTACATACTAGCAAGGCGTTCAAGGAATAAGTCTCCGTGATCGGCAAGAAATGAGCGGACTTGGTTAATCTATCAACAATAACCCAAATAAGATTGATGCCTTGAGAAACCGTAGGAAGACCCGTAACGAAATCCATAGTAATGTGTTCCCACTTCCATTCCTAATCTCAAGTGGTTGCAACGCAGACCCTTAGGTACAAGATGCTCCGCCTTTACACGTTGGCAAGTTAAACACATCGAGATAAACTTTGCAATCTCTCTCTTCATATTGTTCCACCAAAATGTATGTCAAGATCACGATACATTTTAGTACTTCCAGATGGATTGCAAATAGCGTATTGTGTGCCTCCATCATAATCTTGTACTTCAAATCGAGTCGTTAGGAACACAAAGTCTAGAGTGGACTCAAGTATTCCTTCTTCATCAATTCTCGCTTAGGAATAGCTCCTTCTTGTACTTTCTTCTTCATACGCATCATTTCGGCCTGGGTGGCTTGAGAAACCTTAACTTTTTCTATTAAAGTTGGCTCTATGCGTATACTTGACATCATCGCACTCGTTCCCGCATATGATCTTCTACTCAATGCGTCAGCTACCACGTTTGCTTTACCAGGATGGTATTGAATATTGTGGTCGTAGTCTTTCAATAGCTCGAGCCAACGTCGCTGCCGCATGTTGAGTTCTTTTTGAGTGAAGAAATATTTAAGGCTTTTATGGTCTGAATATATCTCCACTTTCTCCCCATATAGATAGTGCCTCCATATTTTTAGCGAAACGATCGCGCTAACTCTAGATCATGAGTAGGATAATTCCTCTCATACTCTTTAAGTTGTCACGAGGCATAGGCTATGACTTTCCCACGCTGCATGAGAACACATCCTAACCCTTTGCACGAAGCATCATTTGAGATAACAAATCCATCCGAACCAGATGGTATTGTTAGAAACAGTCAAAGAAATAAGTCTCCTCTTAAGCTCTTGGAAACTTTTCTCGCATTCTTCGCTCCAAACGAATTTTGTATCCTTCCGAGTTAGCCGAGTTAATGGAGTAGTGATTCGAGAAAACCTTCCACGAATCTCCGATAATAACCAATAAGCCCAAAAAAAGCTACGTGCTTGATCCACCGACTTGGTTGCTCCCAACTTTGTATTGCTTCAATCTTGGCGGATCAACAGATACTCCATGTTTTCACACACGTGCCCAAGGAATGCTACTTCCTCAAGCCGTAACTCGCATTTCTTCAATTTGGCATATAGTTGGTTTTCACGAAGCCTTTGAGTACCAAATTCAAATGGTGCTCATGATCTTCACGGCTTTTGGAATATATGAGGATGTCATCAATAAAGACAACAACGAATTGATCCAAATATTCCTTGAATACTTGGTTCATCATATCCATGAAAGCCAGCAGGAGCATTAGTTAGTCCGAAAGACATGACTAAGAATTCATAATGCCCATACCGAAGTTACAAGGCGCTTTTGGAATATCCTCGCCTCTAATCTTCAATGATGATATCCGAATCGAAGATCGATTTTTGAAAAGAATTGTGCCCTCGTAACAGTCAAACAATTCATCAATACGAGGTAGAGGATACCTATTCTTGATGGTGACATGGTTCAATTCCCGATAGTCAATACAAAAGTCGCATACTCCTGTCTTTCTTCTTTACAAATAAAACAGGAGCACCCCAAGGAGATGTACTAGGATTTAATGAAACCGATGTCCAACAATTCCTCGTAGTTGGACCTTTAACTCTGAAGTTCAATAGGAGCCATTCGATATGGAGTTTTAGAAATGGGCTTTGTACCGTGTTCAAGATCAATAAAGAATTCAACTTCACGCTACGGGGTAGACGGGAAGTTCTTCTTGAAATACGTCGGGAAAGTCAATAACAACAGAATATTATTCAAATTTGACGTGTCTTTATTCAAATCCATAACATGGGCTAAGAAAGCTTGACATCCGCTTTTTAATAAACGAATAGCTTTATGATTAGATATGACGGTGATCGATTTTAATGGTTTAGTTGCTTGAATTAAATACAACAGTTGGTTAGGAATATGAAAACTAACAACCTTACGAAAACAATCAATTTTGGCATGATGAGTAGTTAACCAATCAATCCCTAAAATCACATCAAAAGCAAGTATCTTTAAAGAGATAAGGTCAACGGTAAGGTAATGGTGCCAACTTGAATCAAACAAGATTTATAAACGATGGATGTGATGAAAGTTTCTCTAACGGAGTTTCCACAGATAGGTCAAAGTCTAATTTCTCCGGAGAGTCAAGTTTAAACGTTGAGCACATGCAGAGAGATAAATGAATGGGTATACCCCAGATCAAGTAAGGTATAAATTTCGCAAGAATTTATAAATAGCTTACCCGTGATCACCTCGTTTGGGTTCCTCGCATTATGACCCGTCCACAACAAACGATCTTCCTAATCGTTGACTTTGACTTTTCTCGGGACCGATCTTTTCGAGTCACCGTCCCATTGAACTAGGTTTCGCTCATCAGATAATCTCAGCGATATGTCCTTCCTTTCCACAATTATAGTATACCTTGAACTGTTGTGGGCGCTTTGGTGATATGTCCCTCTTTTTAGCATTTGTAGCATATACGACCGGTGGTCGTTCTCCTCCCTTAGAACCGATTCTTTCACGCAATCACTCGCTCATCTTCATACATGGTCGTTGTTAAATCTCCTCTTTTTAAAATCTCCTCCCGACTCGCTTCTTCTATTTTCATGGCCATGATTACCACTAGAGTGGTTACCATTTCTGTCCGTCTGCTTCTTTCTCCGCAGTTATCATTATTCATTGATCGCTATCTCCGATCACGATCCTGGTTGTGGTCCCTCGATTGACCGTACTCGTTATCTTGCTCTAATAATTGAGCCCTCATTTACAACATCTCGAATAAAGAGAAAATTTATGAGAAATGAGATCTTGACGTATCGGGTTTCAAACCTCTAAGAAACATCCGCGTCATACGCTCCTCATTCTCCACCAAATGAGGTGCAAACTCGATAACTCTGCAAACTTTGCCTCGTGCTAAGACACCGCTCGTCATGTTTTTTGTTCCAATCTGATGAACTCCACTTCCTTCATATAGACGAACACTTTCGTGAAAGTATTTGTCATTAAATAGCTTCAAACGCTCTCCCAAGACATGCCGAGTCGGGTGGATGGAGTACGCTTCACGAGACTCCCACCGATGAGTCCGCTTCGCCACTTTTAACATAAAGGTGGCGAATGGAACCTTCTGTTCCTCCGTGCATCCCAAGACATCGAATATCTTGGTAATTTGTTTGACCCATGTTTCCGCCATGATCGGATCCGCTTTCCTTAAATTCGTGGTCCCAACTCTTTGAATCGCTTGGCGTGACAACCCGTGAATTGCTATCATTTCCTCCTGTCAGATTTTGAACACGAGTTTCCTAAATGCGATTTTGCATGAACTACAAAAAACTTCTAAACATCCCCTCGCTCATCATCTCGCTTCAATGGTGTTGTTCACGGGAGGAACATTGCCACTGTTGTCAGCACGTTCTCCTCGTTGGTGAGTACAGAGCATCTCCACGGTCTTATTTCCATTGTTAATATTCTCAATCGACATTCTCAAATACCGTAAATAAAACAAGGGTTAATTAAGGAAATCAATATATCACATAATATCCCTATATACTTGACCAACTAACAAATAAGCTTAGGTAGGACACACTAGCGAAGGATTTACTCGCCTCTCCCTCCTAGTTCTATTCCCCCCATCTCCGCCAGAGATCATATCCTAAGCTCGATACCAACCGTGGCGCCCCCAAAATAGGTATACATCACCTATTCCGAGTTGTCAATACATGGTACGTAAACAACTACAACTTTATTATTACAACAAGAAACTGTGAGTTTGAATACAAATATTATCTTCTGCATAATATCTATACTCAAATAAATCCTCATCACATTTATTGATACATTATTTTACAAAAATGGTGAGGACTACTAAACAATCCTTTCTAAAACCTTCATTCCATACCCCGACTCATACTCGCTATATTCTCGCCTCCTGAGAAAAATGGAACAAAAAGGAAAAGGGTGAGCTCAACTAGCTCAGTAAAGAATATTATGACTAAGATAATATACAACAAATTATCGTTAGTCTTCAACAGAAAAAATCTAATAGAATCTGAATAGACAACAAATTTTAAATTAATATTCGCAATGAAATAATAATTCATTAGAAGAGTTAAGTAGAGAATGCAAACTACTATCTTCTATGTATGAATTTAAAAGTTCATCGCTCATCTTTTATCCCTCGTAACATCAATCAATATACATCCGAATCAAATATTCATCTTTGCACTACAGTGCCAAAGATATTCATCATTAGTCATGTTCATTTAAACACTGCTCATCTTTTGCACTACGGGCCAAAGATATTCTTCAAATCATTCATCTTTGCACTACGTGCCAAAGATATTCTTAAGAAATCATTCATCTTTGCACTACAGCCAAAGATATTCCATAATATCATCATTTAAGACCGAGGATGATGAAAATATTTTTTTAAAAACGAATCCAATGAAACAAAATGACAAGGATTAAGGATTAAGGATTCGTACTTGGTTTTATCCACGTCCAAAAATACCTCAAAAATAATCATAGTGGTGTAAAATTCAAGAATGATCAAAACATGGATACAATCGAGTTAGTATCCGTATAGATGTTTTGACGAAAAGAAGAAATTTTATTTTTCTTGAATAGTATCAGTATATCGTGAATAGTCTTCAGTATATGTGAATAGTAACTCAAACACCAAAGATAGAAATTCCACAAAAACATCTTCACGCCTTCATGAATAGTACTCGTGAATAGAACTCATGAATAAGTAACTCATGAATAGTAACTCGTGAATAGTAACTCATGAATAGTAACCCATGAATAGTAACCCCGACATGAAAAAGTTCCAAATTTGATAAAAACTTCAGATCAACATTTCAAAGATAATGATATTGAAGAAATAATATCATTACAAAAAAATAATATCCCTTACCTCGAAAGATCAAGACTTAAGCTTTAGAATAACGTATATAGTCAAGGAAACTTGCACCGCCTAGCAATACTCAAAGTATACTCAAAATACTCACAAGAATACGCTTCGATAATATAGAGAGAGAAAACTTGAGCTTACGTGTGATTTTTCAATTCTAACCTAAGCACCCTATTTATAGGAAAATGCTTAGAACACCAAAGCGTAAAAAATTTAATAAAATAATAATATTTCTTAAAAATATTCAAGCCCACCTTAGAAATCTGATTTCAGATCATTTATAACACATGTGAGCCACTCAATTACAACAAAAAACGTTTTTCTTACAAAAAATATTTTAAACTCCCAAAAATCAATTATTTCGAAGCTTCGGAACTTCAATAATTCATAATAAATAGCCCTTTCATCAGAAAATTCGAATCTCGCGAGTTTTTATAGGAATTTCAATTCTCTACAACTTTGCAGAAGAAATCTTTTCCAAATTCCAAATAGAAATTGACCGAAATCCACAAACGGGCGATTTTACAGGCTATAATCAAATTTCAGTCAATAAATGGGGTCCACCGACATGTTTAACATATTTTAAACATTTATTGCAACAAAAATACTCTTCCTCCTCGTATACTCATATATCCCACATTCGTTGTAAAAATATCACCGTTAATATATTATTAAAATAATATATTTAAATGAATTATTTTATCAGAAAAAGATAAAATATTAATTTTCAACAATTGTCATTTTAAAAATTTTCTCCATCTATATCCACATAAAATCAATATTTTCCTCATCATATAAATCAATAATTAATTATTCACAAATAATATTACGTAATCACAATATTGACAACCGTGCGCCCTCAGAAAGAGGGGCTTTCCAATAAGAATTTCTTCTTCTTGGCAATTAATTAGTGTGACCAAACCTCTCCTTAGATGTAACTTTCTAGACATTGCCAATAATGTTATCTAATAATATTATTCGATAATATGAATTATTGCTTCGATAATGAAAAATACCGTAATGACAATTATCAAAACAACAAAGAATATAAAATATCAACGCAGACAATTATTAACTCAATAAAATCTTGAATAAAGAATTATCAGAACCATTATTGAGTAGTGCCTTCACGTAAGAATCAATAATTGGTGCAATACTGCAGTGCTACCTTGTTCAACAACGCGTATTAGTGTGTTTTAACCACCGGGTATTCCAACAAGATAATTCAGAATAACTACGCTGTTATTTAAAAACAACTTATATTTGTCGTTTTCTTCATCCAATCGCTTTCACATGGGGGGCCCACACATGGTCATAGCTGTCGTATTTAAATATTCCCACAAAGCATTTAATATTCCACGACCAAACGAATATTCCACGACGATAATGAATATTTTATAACCACTTTCTTATTTTGAAATATTTTGCGATTTAACCCTTAACTATCCACATTAATCAAATCAACCCTTACTATTTCAAAATAATAAATAAAGGAAATTCCTTTTATTTAAAAATTTCTGGTCTTACAACCTCCCTCCTTATGAAATTTCGTCATCGAAATTGACGTCGTACTGGTGTGTTTGAAAAGGTAAGGATACCTCGCTTTCATTTCCGCTTTCCAATTCCCGTGTCATTTCTCTATAAAGCATGATTCCTCCACAAAACTTTAACTTGTGGTATGACCTTCATGCGCGTAGAACATGCTCCTTCCTATCCAAGATCTTGACAGTACCTCCTCATACGTTAAATCTTCTATATCTCATCCCGGTTCTAACTCAATAACGTGGTTCGGTCTTTCACATATTTACTTAAGTATAGATATGTGAAACACATTATGAACACGAGACATACTTTGAGGTAACGCAATTCTATAGGCTACATTTCCTACTCGGCCAAGAATTTGAAATGGACCAATAAATCGTGGATTGAGCTTTCCTCTCTTCCCAAATCTTGTAACTCCCTTCCATGGAGCAACTCATGAATAATACATGATCCCCTACATTAAATTCCACGTCCTTTCGGTGAAGATCCGCATAACTCTTTTGTCGATCTTGTGCTTGCTTTGTATACGTTAATGAATCATTTGGATCTTTTAGGTAGTCATACGTACTAACTTCTCGGGTCCCAACAATGTTGCTTCACCCACCTCATCCCAACATATTGAGAGAACGACATTTTCGGCCCATATAATGCTTCTAATGGAGCCACACCTATACTTGCTCGATAATCTGTTGTTGTAGGAGAATTCCACCAATGGTAAATACTTATCCCAACTACCCTTGAAGTCTAGGACACGAGTCTCTAATAGATCTTCAAGAGTTTGAATAGTCCTCTCTGATTGTCCGTCCGTTTGGGGATGGTATGCCGAACTAAATCGCAAATCGTGCCCATAGCTTTTTGCAAGCTAACCCAAAATCTTGAAGTGAATCTTGGGTCACGATCCGAAACTATGGATACAGGTATGCCATGCAACCTCACAATCTCATTCACGTATATACTAGCAAGACGTTCAAGGAATAAGTCTCCGTGACGGCAAGAAATGAGCGTACTTGGTTAATCTATCAACAATAACCCAAATAGCATTGATGCCTTGAGAAACCGTAGGAAGACCCGTAATCGAAATCCATAGTAATGTGTTCCCACTTCCATTCCTAATCTCAAGTGGTTGCAACGGACCCTTAGGTACAAGATGCTCCGCCTTTACACGCTGGCAAGTTAAACACATCGAGATAAACTTTGCAATTTCTCTCTTCATATTGTTCCACCAAAATGTATGTCAAGATCACGATACATTTTAGTACTTCCAGGATGGATTGCAAATGGCGTGTTGTGTGCCTCCATCATAATCTTGTACTTCAAATCGTAGTCGTTAGGAACACAAAGTCTAGAGTGGACTCAAGTATTCCTTCTTCATCAATTCTCGCTTAGGAATAGCTCCTTCTTGTACTTTCTTCTTCATACGCATCGATCTCGGGCTTCGGTGGCTTGAGAAACCTTAACTTTTTCTATTAAAGTTGGCTCTATCGATACTTGACATCATCGCACTTTCGTTCCGCATGATCTTCTACTCAATGCGCCGCCTACCACGCTTTGCTTTACCGGATGGTATTGAATATTGTGGTCGTAGTCTTTCAATAGCTCGAGCCAACGTCATTTGCCGCATGTTGAGTTCTTTTTGAGTGAAGAAATATTTAAGGCTTTTATGGTCCGAATATATCTCCACTTTCTCCCCATATATAGATAGTGCCTCCATATTTTTAAGCGCTGAAACGATCACCGCTAACTCTAGATCATGAGTAGGATAATTCCTCTCATACTCTTTAAGTTGTCACGAGGCATAGGCTATGACTTTCCCACGTTGCATGAGAACACATCCTAACCCTTTGCTCGAAGCATCGTCAGAGATAACAAATCCATCCGAACCGGATGGTATTGTTAGAAACAGTCTTAAATAAGTCTCCTCTTAAGCTCTTGGAAACTTTTCTCGCATTCTTCGCTCCAAACGAATTTTGTATCCTTCCGAGTTAGCCGAGTTAATGGAGTAGCGATTCGAGAAAACCCTTCCACGAATCTCCGATAATAACCAAATAAGCCCAAAAAGCTACGTTTCTTTCATCCACCGACTTCGGCTGCTCCCAACTTTGTATTGCTTCAATCTTCACGGATCAACAGATACTCCATGTTTCGACACCATCGTGCCCAAGGAATGCTACTTCCTCGCTTTAAACTCGCATTTCTTCAATTTGGCATATAGTTGGTTTTCACGAAGCCTTTGAGTACCCAACTTCAAATGGTGCTCATGATCTTCACGGCTTTTGGAATATATGAGGATGTCATCAATAAAGACAACAACGAATTGATCCAAATATTCCTTGAATACTTGGCTCATCATATCCATGAAAGCCGCGGGAGCATTAGTTAGTCCGAAAGATACATGACTAAGAATTCATAATGCCCATACCGAGTTCTCAAGGCGCTTTGAATATCCTCGCCTCTAATCTTCAAATTGATGATATCTAGAATCGAAGATCGATTTTTGAAAAGAATTGTGCCCCTTGCAAATCGGTCAAACAAGTCATCAATACGAGGTAGAGGATACCTATTCTTGATGGTGACATGGTTCAATTCCCGATAGTCAATACAAAGTCGCATACTCCCGCTCTTTTCTTCTTTACAAATAAAACAGAGCACCCCAAGGAGATGTACTAGGACGAATGAAACCGATGTCCAACAATTCCTCGTAGTTGGACCTTTAACTCCTGAAGTTCAATAGAGCCATTCGATATGGGGTTTTAGAAATGGGCTTTGTACCAGTTTCAAGATCAATAAAGAATTCAACTTCACGCTCGGGGTAGACCGGAAGTTCTTCTGGAAATACGCCGAAAGTCAATAACAACAGAATATTATTCAAATTTGACGTGTCTTTATTCAAATCCATAACATGGGCTAAGAAAGCTTGACATCCGCTTTTTAATAAACGAATAGCTTTATGATTAGATATGACAAATGATCGATTTTAATGGTTTAGTTGCTTGAATTCGCATAATAGGTTGGTTAGAATATGAAAACTAACAACCTTACGAAAACAATCAATTTTGGCATGATGAGTAGTTAACCAATCAATCCCTAAAATCACATCAAAAGAAAGTATCTTTAAAGAGATAAGGTCAACAGTAAGGTAATGGTGCCAACTTGAATCAAACAAGATTTATAAACAATGGATGTGATGAAAGTTTCTCCTAACGGAGTTTCTGACATACAGGTCAAAGTCTAATTTCTCCTGAGTCAAGTTTAAACGCTGAGCACATGCGCAGAGAGATAAATGAATGGGTAGCACCCAGATCAAGTAAGGTATAAACTTCGCAAGAATTTATAAATAGCTTACCCGTGATCACCTCGTTTGGGTTCCTCGCATTATGACCAATCCACAACAAACGCTTCTTCCCGGAATCGTTGACTTTGACTTTTCTCGACATCTTTTTGAGTCACCGTCCCATTTGAACTAGGTTTCGCTCTCAGTATAATCTCAGCGATATGTCCTTCCTTTCCACAATTATAGTATACCTTGAACTGCTGTGGGCGCTTGACCGATATGTCCCTCTTTTTCGCATTTCTAGCATATGACCGGTGGTCGTTCTCCTCCCTTAGAACCGATTCTCACGCCGTGACTGCATCTTCACATGGTCGTTGTTAAATCTCCTCTTTTTAAAATCTCCTCCCGACTCGCTTCTTCTATTTTCATGGCCATGATTACCACTAGAGTGGTTACCATTTCGTGTCCGTCTGCTTTTCTTTCTCCATGAGTTATCATTATTCTGCTGATCGCTATCTCTCGATACGATCCTCGTTGTGGTCCTCAATTGACCGTACTCGTTATCTTGCTTCTAATAATTGAGCCCTGCTTACAACATCCTAATAAAGAGAAAATTTATGAGAAATGAGATACCGACGTATCCGGGTTTCAAACCTCTAAGAAACATCCGCCATATCGCTTCCTCATTCTCCACCAAATGAGGTGCAAACTCGATAACTCTCGCAAACTTTGCCTCGTACTAAGACACCGCCATGTTGTTTTGTTCCAATCGATGAACTCCACTTCCTTCATACGAGCGAACACTTTCGTGAAAGTATTTGTCATTAAATAGCTTCAAACGCCTCCCAAGACATGCTTTGAATGCGGCCGGATGGGTACGCTTCACGCACTCCCACCAAGAGTCCGCCTCGCCACTTTTAACATAAAGGTGGCGAATGGAACCTTCTGTTCTCCTCCGTGCATCCCAAGACATCGAATATCTTGGTAATTTGTTTGACCCATGTTTCCGCCATGATCGGATCGCTTTCCTTAAATTCGTGGTCCCAACTCTTTGAACCGCTGGTCATTTGTGACAACCCGTGAATTGCTATCATTTCCTCCTCAGATTTTGAACACGAAGTTTCCCTCGTCTGATTTTGCATGAACTACAAAAAACTTCTAAACATCCCCTCGCTCATCATCTCGCTCAATGGTGTTGTTCATGGGAGGAACATTGCCAAACTGTTGCACGCTCTCCTCGTCGTTGGTGAGTACACAGCATCTCCACTGTCCTATTTCCATTGTTAATATTCTCGATCGACATTCTCAAATCACCGCTATAAAACAAGGGTTAATTAAGGAAATCAATATATCACATAATATCCCTATATACCGACCAACTAACAAATAAGCTTAGGTAGGACACACACTAGCGCCAAGGATTTACTCGCCTCCCCTCCTAGTTCTATTCCCCGATCTCCGCCAGAGATCATATCCCTAAGCTCGATACCAACTCGTGACGCCCCCAAAATAGGTATACATCACCTATTCTCGAGTTGTCAATACATGGTACGTAAACAACTACAACTTTATTATTACAACAAGAAACTCGCGAGTTTGAATACAAATATTATCTTCTGACATAATATCTATACTCAAATAAATCCTCATCACATTTATTGATACATTATTTTACAAAATGGTGAGGACTACTAAACAATCCTTTCTAAAACCTTCATTCCATACCCCAACTCATACTCGCTATATTCTCGCCTCCCCGAGAAAAATGGAACAAAAAAGGAAAAGGGTGAGCTCAACTAGCTCAAGAAGAATATTATGACTAAGATAATATACAACAAATTATCGTTAGTCTTCAACAGAAAAAATCTAATAGAATACAATAGACAACAAATTTTAAATTAATATTCGCAGCTGAAATAATAATTCATTAGAAGAGTTAAGTAGAGAATGCAAACTACTATCTTCTATGTATGAATTTAAAAGTTCATCGCTCATCTTTTATCCTCGTAACATCAATCAATATACATCTGAATCAAATATTCATCTTTGCACTACAAAAGCCAAAGATATTCATCATTAATCATGTTCATTTAAACACTGCTTCATCTTTGCACTACGGGCCAAAGATATTCTTCAAATCATTCATCTTTGCACTACAGTGCCAAAGATATTCTTAAGAAATCATTCATCTTTGCACTACAGCCAAAGATATTCCATAATATCATCATTTAAGACCGAGGATGATGAAAATATTTTTTTTAAGAAACGAATCCAATGAAACAAAATGACAAGGATTAAGGATTAAGGATTCGTACTTGGTTTTATCCACGTCCAAAAATACCTCAAAAATAATCATAGTGGTGTAAAATTCAAGAATGATCAAAACATGGATACAATCGAGTTAGTATCCGTAATAGATGTTTTTCGACGAAAAGAAGAAATTTTATTTTTCTATGAATAAGTACAGTATACGTGAATAGTCCGTGCATACGTGAATAGTAACTCACACCAAAAGATAGAAATTCCACAAAAAACATCTTCACGCTTCATGAATAGTACTGCGTGAATAAGAACTCGTGAATAAGTAACTCATGAATAAGAACTCGTGAATAGTAACTCATGAATAGTAACCCATGAATAGTAACCCCGACATGAAAAAAGTTCCAAATTTGATAAAAACTTCAGATCAATATTTCAAAGATAATGATATTGAAGAAATAATATCATTACAAAAAAAAATAATATCCCTTACCTCGAAAGATCAAGATTTAGCTAGAATCTAAGATATAGTCTAAGAAAGGAACTTGCACCGCCTAGCAATACTCAAAGTATACTCAAAATACTCACAAGAATACGCTCGATAATATAGAGAGAAAAACTTCAGCTTCGGTGTGATTTTCAATTCTAACCTAAGCACCCTATTTATAGAAAATGCTTAGAACACCAAAGCGTAAAATTTAATAAAATAATAATATTTCTTAAAAATATTCAAGCCCACCTTAGAAATCTGATTTCAGATCATTTATAACACATGTGAGCCACTCAATTACAACAAAAAACGTTTTTCTTACAAAAAATATTTTAAACTCCCAAAAATCAATTATTTCGGAGCTTCGGAACTTCAATAATTCATAATAAATAGCCCTTTCATCAGAAAATTCAAATCTCACGAGTTTTTATAGGAATTTCAATTCTCTACAACTTTACGAAGAAAGTTTTTCCAAATTCCAAATAGAAATTGACCAAATCCACAAACGGGCAATTTTACAAAGTATAATCAAATTTCAAATAATAAATGGGGTCCACCGACATGTTTAACATATTTTAAACATTTATTGCAACAAAATACTCTTCCTCCTCGTATACTCATATATCCCACATTCGTTGTAAAAATATCACTGCTTAATATATTATTAAAATAATATATTTAAATGAATTATTTTATCAGAAAAAGATAAAATATTAATTTTCAACAATTGTCATTTTAAAAATTTTCTCCATCTATATCCACATAAAATCAATATTTTCCTCATCATATAAATCAATAATTAATTATTCACAAATAATATTACAGAATCATAATATTGACAACCAGGCAGTTCCCAGGAAAGAGGGGGCTTTCCAATAAGAATTTCTTCTTACTGGCGCGCAATTAGGTGACCAAACCTCTCCTTAGACAGAACTTTCTAGACATTGCCAATAATGTTATCTAATAATATTATTCAGATAATATGAATTATTGCTTCGATAATGAAAATACTTGTAATAATGACAATTATCAAACAACAAAGAATATAAAATATCAACGCAAAGAATTATTAACTCAATAAAATACTCGAATAAAGAATTATCGTAACCATTATTGAGTAGTGCCTTCTTCACGTAAGAATCAATAATTGGTGCAATACCATGTGCTTCTTGCTCAACAACGCGTATTAGTGTGTTTTAACCACCGGGTATTCCAACAATATTAATTCAGAATAACTACGCCATTATTTAAAAACAACTTATATTTGTCGCTTTCTTCATCCAATCGCTTTCCGTTATGGGGCCCACACACGGTCATTTGCGTCATTTAATATTCCCCGACAATCATTTAATATTCCACGACCAAACGAATATTCCCCGATGAATAATGAATATTTTATAACCACTTGCTTATTTTGAAATATTTGCGTATTTAACCCTTAACTATCCACATTAATCAAATCAACCCTTACTATTTCAAAATAATAAATAAAGGAAATTCCTTTTTATTTAAAAATTTTGGGGTCTTACAAAAACTGTAATACAAATCCTTGATATTTGTTCTTTTGTGTCATTGGATTCGTTTTCTTTAAAATATTTTTCATCATCCTCAGTCCTAAATGATGATATTACTGAATATCTTTGGCCTGTAGTGCAAAGATGAATGATTTCTTGATGAATATCTTTGGCCCGTAGTGCAAAGATGAACAGGTCTTGAGATGAACATGACCAACTGATGAATATCTTTGGCCTGTAGTGCAAAGATGAATATTTGATTCCAGATATATGTTGATTGATGTTACAGGGATAAAATATTGACGATGGACTTTTAAATTCATATATAGAAGATAGTAGATTTTATTCTCTATTTAACTCTTCTAATGAATTGTTGTTTCCGGTGCAGTTGTTGATCTAAAACTTATTATCTATTGTATTCTATCAGATTTTTCCCTGTTGAAGACTAAGGATAATTTGTTGTACACTATCTTAGTCATAATATTCTTTACTGGGCTAGTTGAGCTCACCCTTTTCCTTTTTGTTCCATTTTTCTTCTCAGGAGGCGAGAATATAGCGGGAACTAGTTGGGGAGTGGAGTGATGGTTCAAGATAATTGTTTTAGTAGTCCTCACCATTTTGTAAAATAGTGTATCAATAATTGTAATGAGGACTTATTTGAGTGTGAATATTGTCTAGAAGACAATATTTGTATTTAAACTCACAGTTTATGTGTTGTCGTATTTTGCACGACAATTGTATTAATGAAGTTGTAGTTGTTTCTGTACCATGTATTTGGCGACTCAGAATGGGTGTTGTATACCTATTTTGGGGGCGTCACATGCTCACCCTTTTGCTTCACAATTCCTTTCAGGTAATAAGAGTGTAGCTGGGTCGAGCGGGGGTAACAGGGGAATAGAACGGTTGTCTCTAGCTATGGAGGTTCTCCCTAAATAGTATAGAAAAGTGGGTTATATTTTATACATCATTTAGTAGTTACATTTGGTGAACCAAATAGGGTGAGGCGAACCCAACATTTGGAAGGGTGTTTTGCCACTATCATACAAGATGTCTAAGGACATGCGACTTCGTGTTATCATAAGACAAGGTTATACACATCCACTTGCTGAGTATATTTACAAGCACTACCTATATGATCTTAGAGTCTGGTTGAAGTATAATTCTCAATTAGAGACGGTGGAGATAATGATATGTCAAGAGAAGACTCACCATTGGAAAGAATATGATAGTAATCTTCTCGTTTTTCTTTGGGGTTTATTGGGTCAACCAAGGATAATTCTATGGGCATATGATATCTATCATAACCTAGACGCATGGCCTCCCATGTACGAAGGTTTCCTCGAGCACCTCCCAAAGATTTTAATTTCTAAAACAGTTATTGAATGTACCTTTATGTAAGGTGCCATTGTTACGTACTATCCAAGGTTGGAACATGAGTCACAGTTGGTATATATTTGTATCAAAACTCACAACATATGTGTTGTTATATTTTGCACGACAATTGTTGTAATAAAGTTATAGTTGTTTTCAGTACCATATTTTTGGTGACTCATAATAGGTTGGTTGGATTTGACCTATTTTAGTGGCGTTACATACAGGATTTAAAATATTAACATATTCCTTCATTCATAAACACATAATAATTTACATATAAAAACTAGTTAAGTCTTACACATAATTAAACAAATTCTATCACTGTCTGTCAAGGCGCTAAATAAATTTTAATCGCTCCTCTTCCATGATACGAGACATCGTCCTGCGATCCAAAGATATACGATGGAAGTCCTTCGAATCGATGGGGTACCTCAAAACTCGATCCTGGGCCTCATCTATTGCATGATTAAGTGTAGAGTATGTCTCTCCAAGCTTTACCTTCTTTGCACGACCATCCTCTTCCGCAAGATCAGCACGACGTGACTCTCTCACCCAGCCTTCCTCTGCTATGATCAGCCTTTCAGAGCTTTCCTTCAGTTCCTTCTTCAACTTTTCTATCTCTGCGGTCTTATCTTCGGTTTAACCCTTCTCGTGGACCAAATCCCATTCTACATTTCCTAGTCGTTAGTGAAGAGTCGAAATCTCCCTCTCCTTTTCCTCGAGAGTAATCTGTAATAATCGCCTCGCTTCGATCAAATCCACACACCTCATCTCGTAACTCTACATTACGGTCGTATAATGTGTCATACATCTCATCATCAATGGAGTGCTGTGGAAACTCCTCTTCTTCCTCTTTCTCTTCCTCGTCAAATTCCTCCTCAGGATCCTCCTCAGGATCAGTCTCAGGTTCATGCTCCTGACCAACAACGGTGATCAATGGAGATGACTCCCTCTATACCAACTATTCCCTAACGACATGAATGTCTCGGGGCTCCTCCTCTATAGGTACTGTAGGTACTCGGTGTTCCTCCTCCCCTGTTCGACTAGCTCCTCCAACATCCAAAATCCTGACAACAAAATTTTTGAGTTTTAGTTACTAAGTCGTACTAGTGAGCACATAATTTAACACATAAGCACATAAAGTCTTTTATTATCTTCAATGAATTACAAAAATTCATTTCCTCGAACTCGATAAGAGTTTTCCATTACTATATTCTTTCTATAAGGCTACTACCTAAGGTTGTTCCCCCCACCTAAGGTTCATAACCTACAACTTTGATACCAACCTGTGACACCCCCAAATCCGGGTACTTCAATTCCACGGGATTTGGTGTTCACTATACAAATATCATCCATCTATCTACCCATAAATAAATACAAACCATGCAATAGATAGAAATAATAATAAATCTCCCCTTATGGGGTTACATCAACTACATAATAAATAAATCCCAGGTTACTCTAACCTTAAATCATCTGTGCGGAAATATAAACAAATAAGTCTTAAGTAACATCAATTCTAATCATCATTACATAACCATATAAATAATAAATCTTCATTACTTGCTAAGCTTGCCCTTTCCTTTACTAGTGGAAATTTCGTCAGCTCTTTCATTCTTAACTGCAATGTTATTATTACGCAAGAGTGAGCATGATTGCCCACCAATAAAATAATGAAGTAACAATGTATAATAACCTGCGAGTGAATCAAAGACTTCTGAAATAAAAGCTCAACTTTTGAATCAAGAATGAATAACAAGAATCAAAAGATTTATGAGGGTCATAAGACCTTGAACTATGTCCTAGGTTATCAAGGGTTATACTTGAAACCTTTAACAGTCATAAGACTATGGACTCTTCTTCTCGTACTTAGGGGGATCAGCCCTTAGTACCATACTGTGCACAATATCTTAACGCTAACGCATAAGTAAATCCCTTTGCAGGGTTGTCAACTCCGTTTGACATTGGAGTCCGCACCCAAAGGAAGTTTGGTTTGGATAATTCAATAAGGGTTCTGAAATTTAGAATGTTCATCAACTATGGACTAGTCGAATCAATAAGGTTCACTAGTCTAACAAGGTTCAACAATAATGATATTTAAATTGAATAATAATCTCAAGAAGTATACAATAGAACATATATTGTATAACAAATTCATACTTTGAAAGGATAATAAATCTTTAATATAACAATTTGAACTTGAATAATAGTAATGAGATTTTAATCAAGGTAAATAATAAACTTGAACAATGATAACAAGTAGGAATAGGAAACTTGCCTCGTGCATAGATTACACTTTAATTAAACTCGTTCTTTGATTTAATTCCTACATATCATTTACATTCACAACTCTAGTTAATTATAATATAATTAATCATCATAAATTCATTCTTTTATCTAAACTTTGGTTATGACTATACTTAGTCAAATATCACACTTATTGTCACATAATAACACTTCATGAATAATAATCTACTTATTTATTGCATAACTCAATCCACATGCAATTATGTTATTTACATGTTAAGTATCTATTTTAATATCTCATTATACTTCTAACATATTTTTATGTTCATTACATTAAGTTGTTATCACATTGCTAGATTTGAACATTTAAAAATAATTCATTTTTGAATATTCGAGAGTGGTATTATTATTTATTTCATTGTATTATTACTTACTACATGGCTATTTGGACTCTTATATGCAAGGCCGGATGTTAAGGCATTTAGTCCGGCATCACACGCCATGGCGAAGAACTGCTCGCAATTCATGAAAATTGCGTAACACGCCCAAAAACTCCAATTAAAATTTTACTACACAAATTTAATCATACCCATTCATAATAATACACATATAATTACTACTTAACCCTCCTAGCATGATTTTAACATGTTCAAACACCTAATTAACAGGATTAAAACATGAAATTTTCACTGTTCTTTGTGTTCTTGAAGGTTTTGAACAAAAACCATGAAAATTAATACTACGGATTCGTTATAACGCCGAATCCGTTCATTTAAGGTTTGGTCTCTTCGTAACAACATGCATAATCAAATAAGAGTGGGAATTTTACAAAAAAAATTATGTTTGACATATTAAAATCACGTATAAGGGCCATATGGCCAAAATCCATACTCTGTAAGTTTTGAGCAACATATACGACATGTTTTATGACACTGAAGCTATGGTCTACATAATATATATATAATCAAATACGATATGGTAATATTTAACACATACATAAACTCATAATCATACCCTTTCTCAATTACAGAGACTTTACAAAAGCTTCGAAAGCCATTTTTACGGAAACTAAATGACGTAAAAGAATTTGGGTTTGGAGAGTTTACCGAGAGTCTAGTTTAGAAGAGATGATCACATATGATCCTTTCACCAAAAACTTGTTGATAAACACTCACAATTCCTCTCAAACTTCTCAATTCTCTCTCTGTGATTTACTTGTTAACTTAGAAAAAAATGAAGAAAATAGAGAAGACGTCGAATATATCAAATAAACTGACGCGCATTATGGTTAGTTACCCATCATGGGTTAACTGCCCATAACTCCCACTAAGGCCAAGTTTGGCTAGGCTTAATAGATTTCAAAACCATTTAATTTAATAAAGCTTTATCATATAGTTCAATTAATGTCACACTCCTTTATAAAATAAATCAATATTTAATTTAATTTACTTTAAATAAAATATAATAAATTCTCATAAATTCACATAGTCACATAATTAAATTTCTCATTAATAAATAATGTCAAATTATTAACTCTCTAATTAATACTTAAATTAAAATATCAATAGGCTTATTAAATATTTCTTTTAATACAATAAGCTCACATAATCACATACTTCGATAATAAAATTCTCCACATTAATTTAATAAATGTAACACATATAATTAAATTAATCTACCACAATTTCATCAATTAATTATTTAATCAAATAATTAAATCATCGAAAATATTTATTTACTTCAATAAATATTAAAATTAAATTACAAAAATCTCATTCGTCACAGCCTCAAGTGTTGGTCATGATCTTCACGGCTTTTGGAATAAATAAGGATGTCATCAATAAAGACGACCACAAAGTGATCCAAATATTCCTTGAATACTCGGTTCATCATATCCATGAAGGCAGCAGGAACATTAGTCAATCCAAAGGACATGACTAGGAATTCATAATGCGCGTATCGAGTTCTGAAAGTCGTCTTTGGAATGTCATCGGTTCTGATCTTCAATTGGTGATATCCGGAATGAAGATCAATCTTTGAAAAGAATTTGGCTCCTTGCTTATCGGGTCAAACAGTCATCAATACGCAATAATGGGTACCTATTTTTGATGGTGACATGATTCAACTCCCGATAATCACTACAAAGTCGCATACTCCCATCTTTCTTCTTCACGAATAGAACAGGAGCACCCCAAGGAGACGTACTAGGACGAATGAAACCAATGTCTAACAATTCTTGCAATTGGGTCTTTAACTCCTGAAGTTCAATAGGAGCCATTCGATATGGGGCTTTGGAAATGGGTTTTGTACCGGGTTCAAGGTCGATACAAAATTTAATTTCACGCTCTGGGGGTAGGCCAAGAAGTTCTTCAGAGAATACAATCAGGGAATTTATTAACAATAGAAATATCATTCAAAACTGACGTATTTTTGTTTAGATCTGTGACATGAGCTAAGAAATCTTGACATCCGTTTTTCAATAAACGAATAGCTTTATGGCTTGAGATGACCGTAATTGATTTTAATGGTTTGGTCGTTTGAATTTGCATAATAGGTTGATTAGGAATATGAAAGCTAACAACCTTTCGAAAACAATCAATTTTAGCATGATGAGTAGTTAACCAATCAATCCCTAGAATCACATCAAATGCAACTATTTTCAATGAAATAAGATCGACAGGTAATGTGAGGGTATCGATTTGAACCAAACAAGACTTATAAATAGTGGATGTAATGAAAGTTTCTCCCAACGGAGTTTCCACAGATAAGTCAAAGTCTAATTTCTCCGGAGTCAAATTTAATCGTTGAGCGCAAGTAGGAGAAATAAAAGAATGGGTAGAACCGGTATCAAATAAAGTATAGACTTCGCTAGAGTTTATGATAAGCTTACCCATGATGACCTCATTCGGGTTCCTTGCTTTATGGGAGGTCACAACAAACGATCTCCCTTGCGCTATCGGCTTTGACTTTTCTGGGACGGCCTTTGGTGCCTCCATCCTGGCTGAACTTGTCTTCGGTGAACGACAAAATCGGGCTAAGTGACCTTCTCTTCCATAATTATAACATGCTTTGGACGACATCGCGTAGTTTGGACTGATGTGTCCCTCCCCTTCGCATTTGAAGCATATGATAGATGGTCATTCTTCTTCCTTAACAACGAGTGCTAGTGCTGACGTCTTTCCATCATTATTGAATCTCCTCTTCTTGAAATGTCCATTCTTAATGTTTTGGCCCTGATTACCACCGAAGTGGTTACCACTTCTGGCCTGTTGATTCCCTCATTGCTTGTTGTCACCGCTTCGATGACTGCTCTCACTGGTATTATCATTTTGCCGACTGCTCTCTTTTGGTTGCGTTGACTCGTTATCGCGCTCTACTAACTGAGCCCTATTTACAACATCTGAATACAAACACAGTTTATGAGAAATAAGATGTTGACGTATCTCCAGCTTTAAACCTCTTAAAAACATCTGCATCATTCTCTTTTCATTATCCACCAAGTGGGACGCAAACCGAGACAACTCGGCAAACTTAGCTTCGTATTGCGACACGGTCACATTATTCTGCTCCAACTTGATGAACTCTACCTCTTTTATGTGATGAATACTTTCGGGAAAGTACTTGTCGTTGAATAGTTCCCGAACTTCTCCCAAGACATCTTCAAAGTCGGGCAGTTGAGTACGCTTTACTGATTCCCCACCAAAGAATCTCCTCTCCTCGCAACATAAAGGTGGCAAGGAACCTTTTGCTCCTCGAGCATCCCAAGACATCAAATATCTTGGTGATCTGCTTTATCCATGCTTCCGCCTTAAGTGGTTTTGGCTCTCCAATAAACTCTGGTGGTCCCAGCTCCTTCAACTGTTTAGCGGTGATCGTCCGAGAGTTTCCAGTGTTTCCACCTACATTTTGGACAGGAGCCACTCTCGCCTGCTCTTGCATGAATTGCATAAAGTCTCTGAACATTCCATCATTCATCATTTGGTCAGTGTTATTTTTTGCATGAGGATTGTCGCCTTCCTGATGCACATTATCCTGATTAGTGATATGTGGTGAATCAACGGTCGCCTATGCTCCATTGTTATTCTCAACATTCTCGGATGTCATTTTCAGATACTACCACAAAACAAAGGTTAATTGACATGTAACATATTATCCCTATATTCTAACCGACCAATTAAATACTAAATAAACTTAGGTAGGTCATACTAGCGAAGGAATTCCCCGTCTCACCCCTCCTAGTTCTATTCTCACATCTTAGCTAGGGATCATATCCCTAAGCTTTGATACCAATTGTGACGCCCCCAAAATCGGTATACATCACCTATTCTGAGTCCCCAAATACATGGTACAAAATTCAAATACAACTTAATTATACAACAGTCGTGTAAAATACGACTAAACATATGCTGTGAGTTTTAATACAAATATTATCATCTAGACAATATACAAACTCAATGGGGTCCTCATTACATTTATTATCACACTATTTCATAGAATAGTGAGGACTACTAATGCTATTATCTGGACCATCACTCTGTTCCCCGACTAGTCCCTACTACGTTCTCATTTCCTGAAGAGAACAATGAAAGCAAAAGGGTGAGCTCAACTAGCCCAGTAAGAAATATTATGACTAAGATAATGCAGAATAAATTATTATTAGCCTTCAATAGTGTTAAACTGATAAAATATAACAAACATCAAGTTTAACCACGATGAACAAGCAATCCATTAGAAGAGTCAAGTAGAGAATAAAATCTACTATCTTCTATGATTTAAAAGGTTTTTCATGACTTTTATTGCTGAGACTCAACTTAATAAATAATCCACATCATCCCTGTACTACGGCCAAGGATATTCATTAGTATCGCAACCACAAATTATCCATGCACCACAGCCAAGGATATTCATGTATTCATCAATGGTCATGATCATGCCAACAACTGTCCATCAATGCACTACGGGTCAATGAGGACTTTTTCCACATCATTTGTAACATTACGGTCATGATTACACCGAATAATCCCTTGTCTTAATCATACCAAGTCCATCTATGCACTACAGGCCACAGATGACTTTCAACATAATATAAACATGAGGATGATGACAATGATATAAGAATTCAATAAAACAAGTTCAAGAATTAATTTATCCAGGAACAAATAATGTCCAAATTGTCAACATGATACTTCTTTGTAGAGTGACACTCAAGAATGCTCAGAAGAATGTTTACATGAAAAGATATTGGATGAAGTGCAAATATCAAGGATATTCCACTAATTTCATGGAGTATAGAAGTCAAAACTTTAACCAACTGAGTATAATAAAGAATGGAACAACAAAAGAAATCACCAGGCATGCGATAGACCACACAGACAGGTTATTCCAATAGAATAATAAATAATGGAACCAGGTCATGCGTAAACGCACCTGGCTGTGGATATTTCAATGAATAATAAATAATGGAACCAGGTCATGCGTAAATGCACCGACAGGATATTCCAACAGAATAATAAATAATGGAACCAGGTCATGCGTAAACGCACAGACATGATGTTCCAACAGAATAATAAACAACAGAACTAGGTCATGCATAAACGCAAAGATAGGATGTTCCAATAGAATAATAAATAATGGAATAACAGAAGAATTTCACCAAATATAGGGTATCCCGCGTATACAAGTTATTCCAACAGAATAATAAAAAATGGAATAACAAAAGAATTTTACCAATAAGAAAGAAGGAATAACCCTAACGAGTACAACAAATAATATCCCTTACCGTAAAAGAAGAGTATTTTGACTGGTAGGGCGAGGATATACTCAAAGAAAACTTGAACTATGCTCAAAGCTTTCTTAAACTCTAAAGAAATACGCTAAAGATTATAGAAGAAGAACTCTCTCTATAGTTTCTCTCTCTAGAGTTTCAGTGAATTCGTATGAAATAATGAAGGAATGAGTTTCTATTTATAGAAGAATGGACTGCATAGTAACTAATTCATGAACGATCCAGATTGATTTACTTTAAATGGACGGTCCAGATTGGTTTACAATAAAATATAATATATTCTATTTATAATCTAATAAAATGAATAACTTTATAAAAAGATTTTACTATGCAAATACTATGCAAGCACTATGCAAACACTATGCATAATAAAATATAATATATTCTAATTATTGTCTAATAAAACAGATAACTTTATAAAAGTATTCTGTTTTATATAAAAAACTTTTCTTTTTTATTACATTAATAATACTAATAAAACAAAACTCATCATCATTATTATAATTCACAATATTAATCGACCAATCGCTCCTGTGAAAGAGGGCTTTCCAATAAGGATTTCTCCCATTGGCGCATGCAATTAGGTGACCAAACCTCTCCTCGATGTAACTTCTGACATCATTAATATTGCAAATAATAATATTAATAACTTTGTCATCTCAATTATTGATTATAAAATATTGACAATAATTGAATCAAATAACGTGAGATACTATGTCTTTGCAATTCTCGTAAAAATAATTGAACAAAACTTAGTGACTTCTCACGTAAGCATCAATAATCAATACCGTGTGCTACTCGCGTGCGACTCTGGCCAGACATCGTACTTTTTAACACCGGGTGTTTCAACAGTTAACGGTAAAACTTCCGTCGTTATTTTCATAAAGTATTTTTGTCGTTTTCTCAATCCGACAATAATTCCGTTGTGGGGTCCACCAATGATTGTGCCGTTGTACGAATATTCCCTGTTAAAATGAATATTCCCCGACCAATCGAATATTACATAACAACTTGCGTACTTTGCAAAATTTATAAATATTACCCACAACTATAACATTATATCAAATTCATTCCATAATATTCAAAAATGATATTTATAGAAAATTCATCTTTATTCATAAAAGTTGGGGTCTTACAGGGTTCACCTCACCCTATTCAGTTCACCAAAATTAAATATCAAATGACGTATACAATACGACACACTTATCTAAAGTTCTCAATAAAATTATTTTCATACTATTTAGGGAGAACCTCAACAGCTATAGACCACCGTTCTAATCCTCTTAATACCCCGCTCGACCCAGCTACACTTTTATTACCTGATAGGAATTGTGAAGCAAAAGGGTGAGCACAACTAGCCCTGTAAAGAATATCATGATTAAAGATAATTAAATTATCAATAGCTTTCATCAATAATAAATCAGAGATTTAGAACATATGGTAGATAATAAAACTTTTCAATTATAGTTGCAATGAACGAAGCAATCCATTAGAAGAGTCAAATAGACCATAAGGTCTATTATCTTCTCTATGTTAAAAGTCCACCAATAATATTTTATCCCTGTAACATCAATCAACAATTCCCGTCCACGATCATGTGAATAACTCATAATCACAATTGTGATTCTAAATTCCTCATCGCACCTAGGACGAAGATAATTTTCATCACATGTCTTCACCTGAAACATCAAAAATCATGGTTATACCAAATCACAATTCTGCGTTTCAGAATCATTAAATCATCTTTGCACTACGGCCAAAGATATTCATTATTATCACAACCATGAATTAATATTTCATTGCTGAGACTCAGCTCAATAATTAATCCACATCATCGAATCATCCCTGTACTATAGACCAAGGATATTCTTTAGTATCACGACCACGAATTATCCATGCACTATGGGCCAAAGATAATCGTGTTTTCATCAACGGTCCTGATCATGCCATAAAATAATTCATCTTTGCAACCTTGGACGAAGAGAATCCATAGCCATAATCATACCAAAAACTGTCCATCAATGCACTACGGGCCAATGAGGACATTTTCCACATCATTTATAACATTACTACCATGATTATGCCAAATAATCCTCGAGTCATAATCATACCAAGTCCATCTATGCACCACTCTGAATACGTATTGACTTTCAACATATTATAAACATGAGGATGATGACAATATTATAAGCATTAGTCAAACTAAATCAAGGATAAATATTAAAGACTTTAAATTTATCCAAACATTATCAATCACTTAATAAAATCATAATCTAATATTGTTAATATTATAACAATATTTTAATCACTCCTTAAACTTATAAACAATTTAATTTAATTATTTACACATTTCCAAATAATGCATTTAATCATTCAAAATTGCCATACTCATAAGATTTCATCACCAATAATCAAATTACTCATCAAAAATCTGCATATACCTTATATAGGATTTTCAAGTCATAAAATTATATTTACCAATTTTTTAACTTCACATAACATATTTAATTCATATGTTCGTAACTAAACAATTTTCATGAAAAATACCAAATCAGTCCCAAAAATTATTCTTTTCTGGGATTAAGCAGAATATAGTCCCATATTGAACATATATATTTCTCGGAATTTTTAAAATTCATTTATTATTTTTCAAAAATCAATTTCTAATTAATTCCTAAAGAAATTAGCTACCTCAAGGTTAACTCCAGAAATTCCCAAATCTTGGCAAGATCTTACACATGTTAACATGAGCTTCCCGTTTAAATTTCATGGTCATCGGAGTTATAGAACTCCGATTATTGCATTTTCCGTCGGAAAAACCTAAATATTGAAATAGTCATAACTTGCTCATTTTACGTCGGAATGAGCTCATTTTCGGACAGGAGGTACTTTATACCATATATTTTCATGTCCCAATAGGCCGGAATTTTTTCTCACAATTTAAGTGGCCGAAAATGCCCTTTTAAAATTTTGGACAGTAGCCTTTTTGGAAATTTTGGTTTTTGACTCCTTTGCTAAAATCAATCCACACAAAAATCTACAACACCTTTTCTAGTGATTCCACTTGGATAAGTTAGAAAACTCATAGATCTAACTCTAGAACTTGACCACACTCAAAATTTTGAAATATAATAGGAGATATGGTCAATTGAATTTCATACTCCATTTTCACCAAAATCTGATTTTCAAACCTTTGTGATTTCTAAGAAACTTTCATGTTTTCACATAATAACCAACATAACTCATCATAACACTTACTAATACTACATATACCCATGATTTTCATCAGTCCAATGCTTTTATTATGACTTTCATCATAATCCACGTAAACAGATCATTTCCACAATTTAATAAGAAAGGAATACAAAGGATCCTTCACCATGCATGTGATAATCCACATAGACAGGTTATTCCAACAGAATAATAAAGAATGGAATAACAAAAGAATTCACCATGCATGCGATAGACCGCACAGACAGGTTATTCTCAACATGATAATAAATAATGGAACCAGGTCCGGCATAAAAGCACAGACAAGATATTCCGACAGAATAATAAATAATGGAACCAGTCCCAAGCGTAAATGCACGTATGATATTCGGCGAATAATAAAGAATGGAATAATGTAAGAATTTCACCAAGTATATGGTAGCTTCACAGATACAAAGTTATTCTAATGAATAATAAAGAATGGAATAACAGAAGTTCTCTTCATGAATAAGAAAGAAATAATACCCCTTACGAGTACAACAAATAATATCCCTTACGAGTATTGAAAGAAATAATTCTCTTCATGAATATGAAAGAATAATAACCCTTACCTTTATAAGAAGAGTATTTCGACTGGTAGGGCGAGGATATACTCGAAGAAAACTTACACTACGCTCAAAGCTTTCTTAAACTCTAAAGAAATACGCTCAAGACTATAGAAGAAGAACTCTCTCTATAGTTTCTCTCTCTAGAGTTTCAAAGTGAATTCGTAAGAAATAATGAAGGAATGAGTTTTATTTATAGAAGAATGGACCGCATAGTAACTAATTCATGAACGGTCCAGTTGATTTACTTTTTAATCGCATTTATCCATATTTAAAGCAAAATCTTTTAAATAAAATATAATATATTCTATTTATAATCTAATAAAACGAATAACTTTATAAAAGTATTCTGTCTTACATAAAAAGATTTTACTATACAAAATACTATATAGACACTATGCAACACTACTATGCATAATAAAATATAATATATTCTATTTATAGAATAACTTTATAAAAATATTCTATTTTATATAAAAAGATTTTACTATGCAAAACACTATGCATAATAGAATATAATATATTCTATTTATAGAATAACTTTATAAAAGTATTCTGCTTTTATATAAAAGTTTTTTCTGCTTTTATTACATTAATAATACTAATAAAACAAAACTAAGTGACTTATCATGTAAACATCAATAATCAATACTGTGTACTACTGCAAAGCACGCCAGACATCGCACATTTACTACCGAGTAGTTCAACAGTTTTAACGGTAAAACTTCTGCCGTTATTCTCATAAAAATATTTTTGTCGTTTTCTCCATCCGACAATAATTCTGTTGTGGGGTCCACCAATGATTGTACCGTCGTACGGACATTCCCCGATAAAAAGAATATTTTATATCAACTTGCTTACTTTGCAAAAAAATTTCACATATTACCCTTAACGTTAAACTTTTATCAATTTAACTATTTACCAAAATAGAAAAAAATTGAATACTTTTATTTCATAAAATTCGGGGTCTCACAACATTGTCAGAATAATGTCAGGCATACGCGTCATTGTCTATGATAAACATACAAACAGATACACCCCTGACGATGATTGCCCAGACGTAATGGTCATCATTCGGGAGAAGGAGGATGATGACAACCCCTCCATCACTGCAGTCCATCAGGACTTTGCCCTTGACAATTGGAGCAGCACTCCTTGCATTGGTCGACGAGGGTAAAGCGGGCAGAAACTCATTTTGCCCTGTAGATATTAATAATTGCTTACTTTTTTTGTACAGTATTAGCAGTTACTTTTGTCATTACATGCTAACACTTTGTGTGATTGAACAGTTTCATATATCAAGTGAGAGCATGTTGGTTCAGGACTCTAAAATTAGATGTGCCTAGACTTGCTGATGAGGTGTTTATTCTCCACAAGGACTGTAACTTTGATGTAAAGTTGGACTCAGACTTGATGGAAATACAAGAGGACTATAAGATACCTCAGGAGATCAAAGAATGGGTCGAAGACAAACCCAAGCTGAATCTTGATCAAACCACCTCTTTTGAACCGCGAAAACCCCAAACAAATCCAAATTGGTACAGACCTCACTCCAAACCAAAGGAATGACATGGTTAGTCTATTGACCCTATTCCAGGATGTGTTTGCATGGTCTCACGAAAACATGGCCGGTTTATACACGGACATTGTCATTTATCGCCTTCCCATCAAAGGGGGATTCAAGCCACTCAGGCAGAAGCTCAGGCGATTAAAACCTGAGTGGAAGTTAAAAGTTAAAGAAGAAATTGTGAAACAATTTCAAGTCGGCATCACCATGGTGTCAACATACCCAGAATGGCTATCCAACATAGTCCCCATGCCGAAACCCAGAGGAGAGGTGCGAGTTTGCATGGATTACAGTGATCTGAATAAATCTTGCCTCAAAGATAGCTTTCCCGTTCCATTCATCCAAATACTCATTGACAATACGACTCAGTATGACATATACTCCTTTGTGGATGGTATTGCGGGATACCATCAAATCATGGTTGCTGAAAAGGATCGTGAGAAAGCTGCATTCATCACTCCTTGGGGAACCTTTTGCTACAGGCGATTGTCATTCGGCCTCATCAATGCCGGAGCTACCTATCATGAGCCATATGGCTCTTTTCCACGATCTAATGCATAAAAAAAGGAAAAAAAGAATAGAAAGAAAAATCTCTTCAACAGGTTCTACAGTTGCTGCCTTACCATCGGCATGTTCTACAGATGGCTTCGGAGTTTGAAGAAAAAATCCTTCCTCCACATTCCTCAAAATAAGAATGATTTTCAGATGCGCTAGCAACCTGGGCCTCTTTGATCAACATACATGACAAGGAAGACATGCCAACCCTCACATTTTCCCAACAAAAGGCTCCAGCCTATGTGAATTATATTGGAGAAGTATCAGATGAGCTACCTCCCATCCAGCATCCTTGATATCAACATGTCTATGAACACTCACAAGATAGATCTACACCCACTAAGGCGAGCCCGACTGAGAAAAGGCGGATCCATCGACTTGCTATGAAATTCTACCTGAGCGGAGATGTACTCTACAAAAGAGATGCAAGACGAGGTCTCCTCAGATGTCTGGACGAGGACCAAGCTTAAAGGCTCATGGACGAAATCCATGGGGTAGTATGTGGCCCAGACATGAGCGACCCTCTACTTGTAAAGAAGATCCTACAACAGAAAAGTCTGACTACGGCAGTTCAAACAACATGACTTGGTTTCGAAGAAGATCATTGACAACCAAGATAAGTCTAAAGGAAAATTCGCTCCAAACTGGGAAGGCCCGTTTATTGTCAAGGAGGTATAGACAGGAGGCGCTTTCAGATTACAGGAAATGGACGGCGATAAATTTTCGCAACTAATCAATTCGGACACCGTGAAACGGTACTATGTCTGAGGTTACCATCAAGTGAACATCTTGGTTTTGGATCATCAGATCAATAGTCATTTCAGGTTCTTTAACCCTCACTACATACAACCTTTCCTTTTTACCCATCTGCCCCTTAGGGAAAAACACACTTTTCAAACCAGCAGCCTGGTTTCACTTCATTTCACACTTTCAGTTTATCCCACCAGGGATTAAACCTTTCACACCTTCAATTTATCCTGTACATATGATTAAACTTTTCACCTGCAATCCGCCCTATAACAGGGCGAACTACGTCGACCTGATCTCCCCAATACACGGGAGTACGTAGGCAGCCATGTTTAAATGGTCCGGTCTCACCACAGAAAAAACAAAAATAGACACACTCCTATCCATAGCCACATACAGAAACCAGTCCCAATACACCATAGATGGTAGGGAATACACACATATCGATGATCCATTCTGAAAATCCTGAGATATCTCACTGTCCATCCATCAAGGAGGAGTTCAGAATACATCCAGATCACAAAGTCCTGGAGAAACAAGCAAATATCAAGCAAGTAGCAAGGCACAACTAAAAGGGAAGTGAATCAACATATATTTCTCTGCCATATATAATGTTGTTTGATATATACAATGTGTATTATACATGACAAAATGGCTAAACTAGTCTGTGAAGGAAAATACAAGCCCATCTACAAATCAGTGTATATGCGGGCTATCAAGTCCATCATGGATTCCCTCTCAGAAGAAGGAGGTAACACTGTGATCTCCTGCCCAAGGGTTTCTACACGAGCTAACAGATCCACCGCTAACTACATGTGATATCTCGGGTAGATATAGCGTCATCCCGCTCAACAATAGCGATATACCTATGTGTTAGAGCATCATCTCTCTAACAAAGCGACATCTCTACCAGAAAGAGCTATCAACATCAAAGCCCACATCCACTACCTGTTCACCAGATGGTACAGAAGTAAAAGCCTCTTGCGATCTTGGCGTCTTATCAGCTCATCTGTCAAAGCAACTATCCCAGACAACAAGCAAGGCTGGGGAAATTTCAAAATTGACGACAACCGGATATTGGGTCCCTTACAACAATATTGGGAGCAATCTCGGAAGCAGTGACAACTCAACACTGGGGCATTTATCAACCATCCTAAAGTGCAAAATGCACCAGTCAGTGCCATCAGCATGGTCCATCATCATCTCAATGATGATTCAGATATTATTCACTCGCCATGTCATCAACAAAGAGAGTTTCTTATATGAACCCTCGGCATCAACATGCAAAAGGACTGGGGTATTTTTCCAAATTCCAAGAAATGGAAGGAGCTTAAGGCGAGATCAAGCTTCTCATCAAAATGAAAGGGGAGAACTCCTGAAAGAAATTATAGCGACATAGGCGTGCCCCTACGAAGGAATGGGAAACTTCTCAAAAAAAAAGTTCTTAACATAGAAGCAGAAGGTCAACGACGAAAGGCCTAGCGAATGAAATCTACACCATCAACATGCGTCAAGTCCTCACGAGTTGAGACCTCTACACCGAAGTTTAAATTTGAGCAGCAAAAGAGCGAGTTGTATCCTCCAGGGATGTCAGCGGTATTCAGGTCATCAGTTCAGTCGGGTTACGAATCAAACGCTCAAGAGAAATAGGGCACAAGCACCTAACAGCGAAAGAAAACTCCAAATCACTCAAAAAGGGTGAGATATCTGGTGGTTATCATCAATCTAGCGTAACATCAGGCGAAGTCTAGTGAAGTAATCCATGGAATATTACTTCAGCGAAGGTATCGGAAGATCTGGTATTCTAAACCATTGGAATTAAGCGCGACATCGAGACAGTTCAATGATGAAAGCTTCATATACCACCGTTCGAGTGGGAACCCAAAACAGGTTGGCAATCAACAGGGTAGGTACCGTTGCAAACTACCAGCGTATACATCAGGAGGGTCCAGTGATTTCAGAATGTCATCCCCATCAGAGATATAGAAAACATCTAAACTTATCTTCATCAAACAAGCATCAGCGATTACATGCCAAAACATTGGAGTTAACACCAGCATAGGCATAAGCAATAATCGGTAAAGGTAAAGAGATTTGCGAAAACATTTTAACATTCATCATAACATTCATTACATTGCGATTTGCGATATGCAATTTACGATGCTATATGCGAAATGTGATGTGCGATGTGCGAGTTGCGATGTGCGATTTGGCCAAATGCGAAAAGCGAAGTGCAAAATACGATGTGCGATTTGCGAACTGCGATTTGCGAAAACATTTTAACATTCATCATAAACATTCATTACATTGCGATTTTCATCATTAGAAATACCTTGTCATATTTTCAAGTGTCTACTAATCTTTATCATGTCCATTCCATTGCATTACATGAACATGATAAAGAAGGGCATCTGTAGACACTCGAAATTTTCTTTTTCTGTTACTAACTATGCAGGAGGACAAAAGTGTCTTTTTCACACTCTGGAGATAACCCTGGAGACCTAAAACATCAATTTTAACCCTGAAGATAGTCATAGGAGATCAAATTTTCAACCTCGGAGATAACCCCGGGAAAACAGTTTCCAACCCCGGAGATAACCCCGGGACAGTCAGTTTCAACCCTAGAGATAGCCCCTGGGGATCAAGATCAAAGCCTGAAGATAGCCTCAGGAGGTCAAACCAACCTCAGAGATAACCCTGAGGACAGTCAGAGTTAACAGCAGTCCAACTTCAGAGATAACCGTGAGAAAAGACTGTTACAACTGCGAGAAAACCGGGGATAACCCCGGGAGGGGCAAAATGGTCATTTTGCTAACTCAACTTCAACTCACATCAAATCAACTCATTTCAACCCACATTACTTCAATAGAAGTCCCACAAGAACCATATCTTAACTTTCGAGTGCAAACTACGCAAAACGGCTCAACGGACTACTTGACGAAAACCCAGGAATACCATTTTGGTCATTGACCCATCTTCCTGGAATCAAAAATAGACAAATCCTATGTTATTGTGTAGCTCTCGGAAAGGGCTTTTCGGAATGGTATGGCATGCTTCCATCGGACTCCCAGATTTAAAGTTATGAACGACCGAGCGAACAGCACGTTGTCCGAGTGTATGTTCTTTGACACGGTGGGACCCACACTATCTGGGGCACCCTAGCCAACCGCAGGTACACCTGCTGCTGAGCCACAGGTACACACCTGCGGCTCCCCCCTCTATATATAGAGGGCTTGGGATGGCCATATTTGCAAGAGAAAGAGCGAGGAAGCCCTGTCAAATTTGCTCCGTACTTGCAATATACTGAGTGCTTTCCCATTTTAAACACTTGTGAGCTCATATGTAGCTACTTTTGTACCTACAAAAGCCAGTGTTTACCTACTTTAAAGATATAGAAGTCTTCTTTGGCAGCCCACTGTAAGCCTCCTCACACACTTTAAAGTCTTTCTCTTCATCTCTGCACACACCCTTCTTCACGTTGAGAGTCGTGTTGCGTGAGTTTGCCCGGACTTCGGTCCGTGGTTTTATTTTAGTTTGTATATACATATATATTTATATATATATATATATGGACTAACATTATCGAGTTATGCCTCGATTGAGCCTGAACTTGATGCAGGCGTTACTTGCATATATATATATATATATATATATATATATATATATTTGTTATCGAACTACGTTCGATGAGCCTGGATTTTACATCCGGTGCGTTTATTAGTTTATATATATATATATATTTATATATATGAACTGTTGTCGAACTCTATTCGATGAGCCTGGATTTTATATCTGGTGCGTTTACCGCTTTTATATATATATATATATATATATATATTTTCGTCCCACACAGAGTTTACTTAAGTGGTGGTTGATCGCTTCTGACTTTCTTTACGTTTAAATCTGCTTGGAGTTCACTTCGTGGCGCGATTGCTTTGTACAACTTTATTTACATTTTTTCCCGCTTGGAGTTTCCTCCGTGGTAGTTGATAGCTTTACAGCTTTATTTACGTTTCGTCCCGCCTAGAGTTTCCTCTATGGCGGTTGATAGCTTTTACAGCTTTATTTACATTTTCTGATCCCCCACGGAGGTGCTTCGTGGCTGGTGATCATGTCAGTATATATATATTTATAGTTTTTATATATATACCTGCTACTGCTTTCATATAAATTGCGGTATCATGTGCGCCTAGGAATCATGTGATCACAGATTCAGCCTATTGGATCTAAATTCGGTTCCCGTGATGGACATTTTCAGTTATAAGCAGCTTATAAATTATTCTGCAGTGTCTGAATTTCCTCAGATGGTTTCCATTCCCACGAGGAAGTCGGCATTATTTTATATATTATTTGTGTACGGATGCCTCGCATCTGTAAAATAAAATCAATCAAGCCGAACACTTAATAAAATGGAAGTGTAAAAGGTCTCAATTACTATTGAGCATCAGGGTTTGAAAAAACCTTTTTATAAAACATCATTGCTATATCTTGCTAAAAACTGAATTTTAACATAAATTCAATCCCTGTGTATATAAGTACGAACGAGGCCTCGCACTACTTCCAAATAACAGCACATTGACCCACACACACACATTCAGATAATAGTTTCTTGAAAAGAGGCGGTCACTGTGGTAACACGGATGTCGGGGTGTGCCTACCACCTTCCCTCCGCATAATCAAGTCCCCGGACCCCAATGAATCTCGGTTTCACCGAATTGTTTAGCGATGTCACATCATCATCGGGTCAATGTGCAAACCTTTTCTCGGTTGTGTTGGTACAACCATTTAAAAAACCAACTGGCGACTCGTAACAGTCCATCGTCGACATTATACATGTTGGACATTTTTCACTTGTTTTTTCAAACAAATCTCACCTAAAATGAGAACACCAAAGAACAAGTAACGGAAAGGGACATTCAAAAATCCCGACGTCGACACCGCCACCTTATTGTAGAGCCAGTGTTTTAAGCCCAGCTTAAACCTCCTTACCTTCCTTGCCTCCGTATCAACCTGATGCGGAGCAAACCTAGCTAATTCATTGAACTTTGCGGCATACTTTGCAACTGTCATGCAACTCTAAAAACTTCACCTCCATAATAGCCTGCACACTTGATGAGAAATATTTCTCAAAGAACAGCGTCTTAAACCTAGTGCATGCTATCACTCCTTCTCTTGCCCTAACATGATTTGCCTCCCACCAGAAATTCGCCTCTCCTTTCATCATATAGGTGGCAAAAGCTGTCTTTTGCCCCTCAGCTACCCTAGCGACTACAAACGCTTTTTTTATTTCCTTAACCCAAGTTTGGGCTTCTATCAGGTCAGTGGTACTTCTAAATTCTGGCGGTCCTACGGCCTTAAAATCTTTGAAGTTTGCAAATCGATTATCTGGTTAATTTCCCACGGCCGGCATTCCATTCTGCATGGCTTGAGCTACCATGTTCGCAAAATTCTTCAACAGGTCTGGTTGTTGTCCTCCAGCATTGTTGACAGATTCTTCTGCCCTTTGGTTCCGAGTTTGACGTCTTGGCGGCATTATCTGGTTATGTAACAATCCGATATTTTATGTATAAATAAATCAGAAATTTTGCATATAATTTTTTTTTTATTTTAAGGATGAGGATTTGTACAAGATAATGTATGTATGTAATTATGTAATAAATAAAAATATATTTATTACATGAATTTTTACAGATAATTTTATTTTAGAATTATTGATTATTATAAAGTATATTCTTATAATAATTAATTTTATAGTGAAAATATTTTTATTAATTATTTTCTATGAAAACATGATTATTATATTATTTAAATAATATATGAAATGATTATAGAATGATTATAATAATTATTTTATTATATGAATTTATTTCGTATTAATTAAGTTATTTATTTTTAACTTAATTATTAATGTTATATATGACAGTTAAAATCAGATATGGAATCCAAAACCCTAATTTTGGATTTTGATTAAGGAATGAGAATAATAATATTATATTATTATTTGTCAGTATTATAATTAGGTATGCTATGTGTGTAAGGTTAATGTAAGGATCAGTTTTGATGGAACAATTTTAATGTTACGGATAAACCCTAGTTTGAAGTCAAATGAGACTTTAAAATCTGTTTAGTAATTATATTATGTGATTAATGATATTTATTATAATATTATTTTATTTCAGTGCCGTAAATATGCACTGTATGTGTGTGGACTAATAATGTCGGTCGAATTATGTGTATAATGTCAAAACCCTAGTTTTAAGCTGTTAAACCCTAATTTAAAACCGAATGCCAGTTTAAGACTGTTACGTAATCAGGTTAATGAGATTTATGATCGGTGTTATAGATATTAACTCTAATTAGGGAGAATCTTAATTATTCAAAATCCTAATTAATTTTTAGAAATATTAATGTCTAGAAACCCTAATATTTATATTATAAACCCTAATTTATATATTGCAAACCCTAATTGCTAAATTTGGAAGTTTAATACTAATTAGTGTATCTTAAACCTAATTAGTAAGGTGTTAAGTAATTAAAAAACCTAAACTATTTCAATTAACCCTAATTACAATTTTAGAAATAAAAATTTATTTATTTATTTATTTATTTATTTTTTTGTACAAAACCTAATTGGAAATCCTACTGTAACGCCCTCAAAATAGGTCCAATCCAACCAACCTATTCTGAGTCGCCAAAAACATGGTACAGAAAACAACTATAACTTTATTACTACAATTGTTGTGCAAAATATAACAACACATATGTTGTGAGTTTTGATACAAATATATACCAACTGTGACTCATGTCCCAACCTTGGATAGTACGTCACAATGGCACCTTACATAAAGGTACAATCAAAAATTGTTTTAGAAATTAAAATCTTTGGGAAGTGCTCAAGGAAACCTTCGTACATGGGAGGCCATGCATATAGGTTATGATAGCTATCATATGCCCACAGAATTATCCTTGGTTGACCCAATAAACCCCAAAGAAAAACGAGAAAATTACTATCATATTCTTTCCAATGGTGAGCCTTCTCTTGACATATTATATCTCCACTGTCTCTAATTGAGAATTATACTTCAACCAAACTCCAAGATCATATAGATAGTGCTTGTAGATATACTCAGCAAGTGGATGTGCACAACCATGTCTTATGATAACACGAGGTTGTATGTCATTAGACATCTTGTATGAACGTTGGGTTCGCCTCACCCTATTTGATTCACCAAATATAACTACTAAATGATGTGTAGAATACAACACACTTTTATATATTGTTTAGTGAGAACCTCCACAACTAGAGACCACCATTCTATTCCCCTGTTACCCCCGCTCGACCCAGCTACACTCTTATTACCTGAAAGGAATTGTGAAGCAAAAGGGTGAGCACAACTTAGCTCAGTAAAGAATATTATGACTAAAGATAATTAAATTCTCAATAGTCTTCATCAATAATAAATCAGAGATTTAGAACATATGGTAGATGATAAAACTTTTCAACCATAGTTGCAGCGGAACGAGCAATCCATTAGAAGAGTCAAATAGACTATAAAGTCTATTATCTTCTCCATGTTAAAAGTCCACCAACAATGTTTTAACCTCAGTAACATCAATCAACAGCCTCTCATCCCACAATCATGTGAATAAATCATAATTATAAGTGTAGTTCTAAATTCCTTTTCGCATTCAGGACGAAGATAATTTTCATCACGTGTCTTTACCTGAAACATCAAAGATCATGGTTATACCAAATCACAGTTCGTGTTCATAATCATACTAATAAATTCATCTTTGCACCACGAGCCAAAGATATTCATCAACAGTTCATCTTTGCACTACATGCCAAAGATATTCAACAACAAGTCATCTTTGCACTACATGCCAAAGATATTCAACAACGGGTCATCTTTACACTACAGACCAAAGATATTCATCAACAATTGATCTTTGTACTACAGTCCAAAGATATTCATATCTCAAAGAAATACATAATCATTTCAGAATTTATATAAACCATAATTATAACCATATATGATGATCAATTCACCTTTGCACTTAAGCTAAAGATATTCAATTATAAATTCAATGGTCATGATCATACCAGTCAACAATTTAACTTTGCACTATTGGCCAAAGAGAACCTATAGTCACGATCATACCAATAATCTACCCATTTTTACACTCAAGTTAAAGAGAAATATCATCATTAGGGTTATATGAATGTTATATATAATAATAAAAACAATATAATCAACATATAAATTTAACTCAAGAGTAAGATTCATAAATCAATGATCTCATAACACCTTAATCAAAATGTTATAAATCACTTAATAATCTCATAATCTAATATTATTAATACTACCACAATATTTTAATCATTTCTTAATCTTATAAACAATTTATTTTAATTGTTTACACTTTACTAATAAATGCATTTAATCATCCTAAAATGCCAAACTCATAAGATTTCATCACCAATAACCAAAACCCTCATCAAAAATCTGCATATACCTCATATAGGATTCTCAAGCCATAAAATCCTTTTTCCCAATTTTCTTACTTCACATAACATATTTAATTCATTTACTCATAACTAGTCCATTTTCATGAAAACTACCAAATCAGTACAAACAAATTTTCTTTTCTGGGATTTAGCATAATATAGTTCCATATTGAACATATATTTTTCTCAGAATTTTAAAAATTCATTTACTATTTTTCATATATTAAAATCGCCAAATATTTAGACATTTATCATAAATTGTAATTTTATCCAAAAATTCTGAAATTTACAGAGTATACTGATATTTTATAGATGTACTCTCAATAAAAATTTCATCACTTTTGGAGTTAATCACAAGGAGTTATAAGCAGTTACTTTTAAAATAGTCTTTTCTCATAAAATCCATAACTCCTAATCTATACATCCAAAAATCGTCATTTCTGGACACAATCTATAAAACTCATCAAAATATCATTTCAAATTTTTCCAGAATTTTTGATGGTTCGCAAAAAATTCGAAACTGAAAAACATAATAACCCTTAAAATCCCTTACTATCCCTTACCTCAAAAGAGCAGTACTGGAATGTCGGATATAACGCTGAACGAACTTGCACCGTAAAGCAACACTCAAGATATCTAAATACTCATAAAATACTCTCGATAATATAGAGAGAGAAAACTTCAATTTCTGGTGTGATTTTCAATTCTAACCTAAGCACCCTATTTATAGGAAAATGCTTAGAACACTAAAGTAGAAAATTTAATATAATAATATTATATATATTATAAATTCTTACGCCCACCATCAATAACTGAATTTAGCCATTTCAACAATCAATGGGGCTCACCAAACATATCAAAAACGTTTTTCTAACTATAAATATTTTAAACTTCCAAAAATAAATTATTCTGGAACCTCAGAACTTCAATAATTCATAATAAATAGCCCTTTTGTCAAACAAATTCAAACCACATGTCTTTTTTATAGGAAATTATATTCTCTACAACTTTTTAAGTTTAAGTTTTTCCAAATTCCAAACAGAAATTGACTGAAATCCACATACGGACGATTTTACAAGCTATAATCAAATTTCAGTCAACAAATGGGGTCCACCGACACACAAAACATGTGTTAAATATTTTTTGTAACAAAAATACTCTTCCTCCTCATTTACTCATATATCATACATTCATTGTAAAAATATCACCATTATTATATTATTAAAATATAATAATATATTTAAATGAATTATTTTATTAGAAATGATAAAATATCAATTTTCAACAATTGTCACTTTAAAATTTTCTCCATCTATATCCACATAAAATGAATATTTTCTTAATCATATAAATCAATAATTAATTATTCACAAATAATATTACAGAATCACAATACTTACAACCAGCGGCTTCCTCAGAAAGAGGGAGCTTTCCATAAGGATCTCTCCTCATGGGCGCCTTGATTAGGTGACCAAACCTCTCCTTGAAGCGTAACTTTCTAGACATTGCCAATAATGTTATCTAATAATATTATTCAGATAATATGAATTATTTCTCCGATAATGGAAAATACTGTGTAGTGACAATTATTGAAACAATAGTAATACAAAATATCAACGTAGCAATTATTGAATCAATAAAATAAAATATTGAACAGTAATTACTGTAACAATTATTGAGTAGGGCCTTCTTTAAAAAAAATATCATGCTTCGTGAATAGTACTGGTGAATAGTAACGCGTGAATAATAACTCGTGAATAGTAACTCATGAATAGTAACTCATGAATAGTAATTATAAGAAAAATTGAATATTTTTATTTCATAAAATCCAGGGTCTTACAATCTCCCCTCCTTATGAAATTTCGTCCCCGAAATTTACGTACCTGGTATTTCAAAGAGTTGAGAATACCTTGCTTTCATTTCAGATCCCATCTTCCCTGTCATCATGATTTCTCCATTGCTTATCTCCTGTATTTCAGATATCATTCTAGAATACAACTTCAAAACAAAGGTTAATTGACATATCACAATTTGTCAACTTAAGTAAAAAAATTCAGCTTAGATAGGACACACACTAACGAAGGATATTACTCGTCTCTCCCTTCCTAGTTCTAATCCCGGATCTCCGCCAGAGATCATATCCCTAAGCTCTGATACCAAATGTAACGCCCCCAAAATAGGTCCAATCCAACCAACCTATTATGAGTCGCCAAAAATATGGTACAGAAAACAACTATAACTTTATTACTACAATTGTCGTGCAAAATATAACAACACATATGTTGTGAGTTTTGATACAAATATATACCAACTGTGACTCATGTCCCAACCTTGGATAGTACGTCACAATGGCACCTTACATAAAGGTACAGTCAAAAACTGTTTTAGAAATAAAAATCTTTGGGAAATTCTCAAAGAAACCTTCGTACATGGGAGGCCATGCGTATAGGTTATGATAGATATCATATGCCCACAGAATTATCCTTGGTTGACCCAATAAACCCCAAAGAAAACCGAGAAAATTACTATCATATTCTTTCCAATGGTGGGTCTTCTCTTGACATATCATTATCTCCACCGTCTCTAATTGAGAATTATACTTCAACCAAACTCCAAGATCATATAGATAGTACTTGTAGATATACTCAGCAAGTGGATGTGCACAACCATGTCTTATGATAACACGAGGTTGTATGTCATTAGACATCTTGTATGAACGTTGGGTTCGCCTAACCCTATTTGATTCACCAAATATAACTACTAAATGATGTGTAGAATACAACACACTTTTATATATTGTTTAGGGAGAACCTCCACGACTAGAGACCACCATTCTATTCCCCTCATTACCCAGCTCGACCCAAATTACACTCTTATTACACCGAAAGGAATTGTGAAGCAAAAGGGTGAGCACAACTTCGATCAAGAAAGAATATTATGACTAAAGATAATTAAATTCTCAATAGCCTTCATCAATAATAAAACAGAGATTTAGAACATATGGTAGATGATAAAACTTTTCAACCATAGTTGCAGCGGAACGAGCAATCCATTAGAAGAGTCAAATAACTATAAAGTCTATTATCTTCTCCATGTTAAAAGTCCACCAACAATGTTTTAACCCTGTAACATCAATCAACAGTTCATGTCCACAATCATGTGAATAACTCATAATCATAAGTGTAGTTCTAAATTCCTTTTCGCATTCAGGACGAAGATAATTTTAATCACCTGTCTTTACCTGAAACATCAAAGATTAAGGTTATAACAATTCATAGTTTCTATTCATAATCATACTAATTAATTCATCTTTGCACCACAGGCCAAAGATATTCATCAACAGTTCATTTTTGCACTACATGCCAAAGATATTCAACAACAAGTCATCTTTACAATACATGCCAAAGATATTCAACGACGGGTCATCTTTACACTACAGACCAAAGATATTCAACAATAATTAATCTTTGTACTACAGGCCAAAGATATTCATATCTCAAAGAAATACATAATCATTTCAGAATTTATATAAACCATAATTATAACCATTATGTTGATCAATTCACCTTTGCACTTAAGCTAAAGATATTCAATTATAAATTCAATGGTCATGATCATACCAGTCAACAATTCAACTTTGCACTACTGGCCAAAGAGAACCTATAGTCACGATCATACCAATAATCTGTCCATCTATACACTCAAGTCAAAGAGAAATATCATCATTAGGGTTATAAGAATGTTATATATGATAATAAAAACAATATAATCAACATATAGATTTAATCTCAAGAGTAAGATTCATAAATCAATGATCTCATAACACCTTAATCAAAATGTTATAAATCACTTAATAATCTCATAATCTAATATTATTAATACTACCACAATATTTTAATCATTTCTTAAACTTATAAATAATTTATTTTAATTGTTTACACTTTACTAATAAATGCATTTAATCATCCTAAAATGCCAAACTCATAAGATTTCATCACCAATAACCAAAACCTTCATCAAAAATCTGCATATACCTCATATAGGATTCTCAAGCCATAAAATCCTATTTTCCAATTTTCTTACTTCATATAACATATTTAATTCATTTACTCATAACAAGTCCATTTTCATGATAAATACCAAATCAGTACAAACAAATTTTCTTTTCTGGGATTTAGCATAATATAGTTCCATATTGAACATATATTTTTCTCAGAATTTTTAAAATTCATTTACTATTTTTCATATGGCCAAAACTGCCAAATATTTAGACATTTATCATAAATTGTACTTTTGTTCAAAAATTCTGAAATTTACAGAGTATACTGATATTTTATAGATGTACTCTCAATAAAAATTTCATCAATTTTGGAGTTAATCACAAGGAGTTATAAGCAGTTACTTTTAAAATAGTCTTTTCTCATAAAATCCATAACTCCTGATCTATACATTCAAAAATCGTCATTTCTGGACACAATCTACAAAACTCATCAAAATATCATTTCAAATTTTTCCAGAATTTTTGATGGTTCGCAAAAAATTCGAAACTGAAAAACATAATAACCCTTAAAATCCCTTACTATCCCTTACCTCAAAAGAGCGATCTTTGGAATGTTTGGATATAACGAATGAAACGAACTTGCACCGTATAGCAACACTCAAGATATCTAAATACTCAAAAAATACGCTCGATAATATAGAGAGAGAAAACTTCAGTTTCTGGTGTGATTTTCAATTCTAACCTAAGCACCCTATTTATAGGAAAATGCTTAGAACACTAAAGTAGAAAATTTAATATAATAATAATAATAATATATATATTATAAATTCTTACACCCACCATCAATAACTGAATTCAGCCATTTCAACAACCAGTGGGGCTCACCAAACATATCAAAAACGTTTTTCTAACTATAAATATTTTAAACTTCCAAAAATCAATTATTAGAACCTCGGAACTTCAATAATTCATAATAAATAACCCTTTTATCAGAAAAATTCAAACCACATGTCTTTTTCATAGGAAATTCCATTCTCTACAACTTTGTAAGTTTAAGTTTTTCCAAATTCCAAACAGAAATTGACCAAAATTCACATACGGACGATTTTACATGCTATAATCAAATTTCAGTCAAGAAATGGGGTCCACCGACACACAAAACATGTGTTAAACATTTTTTGTAATAAAAATACTCTTCCTCCTCATTTACTCATATATCACACATTCATTGTAAAAATATCACCATTATTATATTATTAAAATATAATAATATATTTAAATGAATTATTTTATCAGAAAAGATAAAATATCAATTTTCAACAATTGTCACTTTAAAAGTTTTCTCCATCTATATCCACATAAAATGAATATTTTCCTCATCATATAAATCAATAATTAATTTTTCACAAATAATATTACAGAATCACAATACTGACAACCAGGCAGTTCCCAGGAAAGAGGGGATTTTCCAATAAGGATCTCTCCTTACTAGCGCGTAATTAGGTGACCAAACCTCTCCTTAGACAGAACTTTCTGAACATTGCCAATAATGTTATCTAATAATATTATTCAGATAATATGAATTATTTCTCCGATAATGGAAAATACTGTGTAGTGACAATTATTGAAACAATAGTAATACAAAATATCAACGTAGCAATTATTGAATCAATAAAATAAAATACTGAACAGTAATTACTGTAACAATTATTGAGTAGTGCCTTCTTTAAAAAAAATATCATGCTTCGTGAATAGTACTCGTGAATAGTAACTCGTGAATAGTAACTCATAAATAGTAACTCGTGAATAGTAACTCATGAATAGTAACTCATAAATAGTAACTCGTGAATAGTAACTCATGAATAGTAATTATAAAAAAATTGAATATTTTTATTTTATAAAATTCAGAGTCTTACACTTATAAATTATTTGTGCTAAATCTTAGGGTTAAACCCTAAGGGGTTACTAAGTTACCAAAGTGCCATTAAATTGGAAAATCAAAAGACCAAACTACCCTTTTTGTATTATTTAGTAAGTTGCTTGCAAGACTAACCAAAACTTTAGTTGGTAAACCAACTCTTGACTTTCCCACATGTTCAATAACTCCAAAGAATCAAATTTCATTCAAATGAGATATCTGAAGCATTACAACACATTATATATAGATTTAAGAGAGAGAAATGTCATTTTTAAGCCATTTGATCACCACACTCATCCTAGAACTTCTCTCTCTAAAAACCCAAGAATTATATATGTATATCAGTCCCATAATCATGCCCCACGATTACCATTAACAGATCAGAAGGTCAGAATCAAAATCAAAGCTTAGAAAAGGTATAAACCCTAGAATTCAAAAATCTTTTGATCTGATGTTAGATTTTGTTGTTTGTTATTTAATGTTGTGTAATAAGATGTTATTTAGTGATCTGGGTTGTTTTATCCCAGATCCATAACATCAAAATGCTCAAAATTGAAGTTTTTCAAAATCTGGAAATTTTTGTTTTTGAGTCTGACAGTCAAATGTCAGTCCTCCTAGATCTTTGTATGTTATGTGTTTTTGTTGTTTAAAGGTTTCATCTTCTAGTATGCTATGAGTTCTTTAATCTTGAACTTGATTCAGAGTTAGATCTGTTGTAGATTGTAAGTTATTCATGGTCAAAGGTCATTGACCGACCATGACTTTCTAAAATTTGGGTAACCCAGAAAGTCTTTAGCAGCGTTTGACAACGTTTTCTAATGCCTTGATCTGTCAGGTTATATGTGTATTGTTAATGTTATTGTGATAAGATTGTAGTGTGTTGTCTGTACTATAGATCCATAATTTAATATGTCTTATATCATAAGCCAGATCGATATAGCAGGAGGTCAAACTGGGCAAAACGATCACGAGGACGGGTTTCTGGAATTCCCAGAAACCGTAAGAGCATTGTTTCTGACAATGTTTGACTTGCTTAAATTTTGTTCTTTTGTCATTATTAATATGATCTGATGATACAAAGTTGTTCCTTGACATCTCTACTGCAATTATGAACCTTTATATTACACTATGTAGAAACAGAATGCAAGTTATAAGAATCAACAAGAAGGTACCTTGACTGTTCTTCATTTATGGAAAACCCAGAAATTGAAGAACAGTCCTGACAAGGTTTTTGATGGGCCAGAACTCACTGTTATGATGATCTATGGACATAAAAATTGTTGGTAATTGTAGTATTACATTAATACTACAATCATAAACCATTATCAAACCCAGAAACATGTAGATCCGTAATCTAGACTTGGTCAAAGCAGGTACTCGGTTAACAGACTTTGAAGATTCTAACAAGCTCAAGAATACCTATAGCGACAGTTTCGTCGCTATAGGGCCCTTTAGTGACATATATTTTCGGAAATTAATTATTTTAATAAAATAAATAGAAAAAAATAGTTTTAAATTACTAAAAATACAAAATAAATTATTAAAAATTATTTTAAAATCCAAAAATTAGTTTTTAATTATTTTGAATATATTTCATAAATATTTAAAATTTTTAGAATATTAAAAGTATTTAATTTATTTAATTATAATATTAAATAAATTATTTAAAAATGATTTTAATACATGAAAAATCATTTAAAATTATATTAATGGTATAAGAAAATAATTTAAGTTATTTTTGATAACTTTTAATATTTTGTGATGAATTTCATTAATTAATTAATATTAATGGTAATTAAAGTTATTTAATAAATGTATTAAATAAATTATGAAAAATAGAATTAATGATTTATAAATCATATTAAAATGATTTAAAGGTTATAAAAGTATTTTAAGTTATAAATATAACTTTTGATATTTTGTCAAGAAAAATATTAATATTTTAATATTAAATAATATTAAATTTATTTAATAATTATATTAAATAAATTAGTTTAAAAATGATTTTAATATTAGAAAAATCATTTTAAATGAAAATAAATAGTTTAAAAATATTTTAAGTTATAAAATATAACTTTTAATATTTAAAGGTAAATTTCATTAATTAATTATTATTAATGATATTAAAGTTATTTAATAATTATATTAAATACATTAGTTTAAAAATGATTTTAATATTAGGAAAATCATTTTAAATGAAAATAAAGTGTTTAAAGATATTTTAAGTTATAAAATATAACTTTTAATATTTAAAGGATAATTTCATTAATAATTTAATATTAATGATATTAATTTAATAATAAATGATATTAAGTTTATTTAATGATTATATTAAATAAATAGTTTTAAAATGTTTTATTTATTTAAAATTATTTAATAAGGGTATTAATGAATTAAAAAAAATTAAGTTATGATTAAGGACTTTTAATATTTTGATAAGTAATACATTAATACTTTAATATTAATGATAATTATTTAAAATGATTTCAAATGTTTTAAAAATCATTTAAGGGTAATATTAATACTTTAAAAAGTATTTTAAGTTATTATAAATAACTTTAATATTTTGGCAATGGTTTCATTAATGGTTTAATATTAATTAAATATTAATGATAATAGGATTATTTAATATTTAAATCATTTAATAATGATTCCGATATTTGAAAATTTATGATAAATGATAATAAATGTTTAAAAATTATTATAAGTCATTTAAAAATAATATGACTGTTACTTAAATAGTCTTAATAGATATTGAATTTCGATATAGAGTCTTAGACTCGATAATTACCCGATAAAGCCGTCGGTACACCGACATATTTCAGAAATTGATCTGAACATTAGATATTTTGACTGTATTAATGTTCGTTTGTGATTCTATAACTGTTGAATATGTGACGCCCCCAAAATTAGGTATACATCACCCATCTTGGGTCGTCAAATACATGGTACAGAAAACAAATACAACTTAATTATACAACTATCGTGTACAATACGACAAAACATAACTGTGAGTTTGAATACAATTATTGTCTACTAGAGATTATACAAACTCAAAAGGAGTTCTCATTACAATTATTAACACACTATTTAACAAAATAGTGAGGACTACTAATGCTATCCTTCGGGCCCAGTCACTCAGTTCCCAGACTAGTCCTCGTTATGTTCTCATTTCACAAGAGAACGATGAAAGAAAGGGTGAGCTCAACTAGCCCAATGAAAAATATTATGACTAAGAAAATGCGAGAATAAATTATCGTTAGCCTTCAACGGTGTTAAACCGATAAAATATAACAACATCAAGTTTAATCTGCAGCGGATCAAGCAATCCATTAAAAGAGTCAAGTAGAGAATAGAATCTACTATATTTTATGTTTTAAAAGGTTTTCATCACTTTTATCATTGAGACTCGACAATAAATAATTCACATCATCCCCGCACTACGACCAAGGATATTCATTAGGTCACGACCACAAATTCCATGCACTACAAAAGCCAAGGATATTTGTGTATTCATCAATGGTCATGATCATGCCAACAACTCGTCCATCAATGCACTACGGGCCAATGAGGACTTTTACCACATCATTTGTAACATTACTGATTACCATGATTACAATCAATAATCCCTAATCATAATCATACCAAGTTCATCTATGCACTACAATACACGATGACTTTCAAAAAATATAAACATGAGGATGATGACAATGATATAAGAATTCAATAAAACAAGTTCAAGAATTAATTTATTCAGGAACTAATAACGTCCAAATTGTCAACATGATACTTCTTTATAGAGTAAAATTTAAGAATGTTCAGAAGAATATTTTCATGAAAAGATACTGGATGAAGCGCAAATATCAAGGATATTCCACTAATTTCATGGAGTATAGAAGTTAAAACTTTAACCAACTGAGTATAATAAAGAATGGAATAACAAAAGAAATCACCATGCATGCGGTACTTCACATAGGCAGGTTATTCCAACAGAATAATAATAATGGAACCAGGTCGGGTGAAAATCACACCGACAGGATGTTCCAACAGAATAATAAAGAATGAAATAATAAAGACGGAACCAGGTCCGGCGTATAGCACAGACAGGATGTTCCAACGGAATAATAAAGACATGATAATAGAAGAATGTCACCACGTATAGGGTATTCCGCGTATACAGGTTATTCCAACAGGATAATAAAGAAATGGAATAACAGAAGTTCTCTTCTCAAATACAAAAGAATAATATCCCTTACCGTAAAAAGAAACCTAATATAAAAGTAGTTAAGTAGCGAGAATACTTTTCTTCTATCTCTATAGTCTCTCTCTATAGTTTCTCTCTCTAGAGTTCAAAGAATTAAGTAAGAAAATAATGAAGGAATGAACTTCTATTTATAGGAAAATGGAATGCATAGTAACTAATCCATGAACGGTCCAGATTGATTTACTTTAATCGACGGTCCATAATTAAAAGCAAAATCTTTTAAATAAAATATAATATATTCTATTTATAATCTAATAAAACGAATAACTTTATAAAAGATTTTACTATGCAAACACTATGCGCGGCACTATGCAAACACTATGCATAATAAAATATAATATATTCTAATTATTGTCTAATAAAATAGATAACTTTATAAAAGTATTCATTTTATATAAAAGATTTTACTATGCAAAACACTATCTGAGACATTATGCGACACTATGCATAATAGAATATAATATATTCTATTTATAGAATAACTTTATAAAAGTATTCTGTTTTATATAAAATGATTTTCTGTATTATTACATTAATAATACCAATAAAACTGAGTGACTTATCACGTAAACATCAATAATTAATACCGTGTGCTACTATGCAACCACGTGTATTACTGTACTTTTAACACCGGGTGTTTCAATAGTTAACGGTAAAACTTCCGTTGTTATTTTCATAAAGTATTTTTGTCATTTTCTCAATTCGACAATAATTCCGTTGTGGGGTCCACCAATGATTGTGCCGTTGTATGAATATTCCCTGTTAAAACGAATATTCCCCGACCAATCGAATATTATATAACAACTTGAATACTTTGAAAAATTTATAAATACTACCCACAACTATAACATTATATCAAATCCACACCATAATATTCAAAAAATTATTTTGAGAAAATTAAATCTTTATTCATAAAATCTGGAGCCTCACAATCTCCCCTCCTTATGGAATTTCACCCTCGAAATTTACGTACGTACCTGGTATGCTGAACAGGTGAGGATACCTCGACTTCATTTCAAATTCTAACTCTTGAGGTATAACCTTTGAGTGTTGAATACGATTCTTCTTATTCAAGATTTTAAAACGTATCTCCTCATACGTTAAATCTTCTGCTATCTCATCCAGTTCTAAATTAATAATATGGTTCGGTCGTCCACATATTTATGTAACATCGATACGTAAAAAAAAATGTTCTGAACACGCAACCTACTTAGCCGTAAAACGAGTCTATAGGCCACAGTTCCTACTTCATCGAGGATTTCAAATGGGCCAATTAAATCGAGGGTTGAGATTTCCTCTCTTCGTCGATTCTTGCTTCTAGAATAACGCCCTCTTGAACCTTCTTCTTCACATTCATCAACTCTGAGTATGTAACTTGAGCGGCTTTAACTTTATCGATTAAAGTCGTTTCTACTCGTATATTCGTTATCTTCACTTGGGTTCCTAGAGTCTTTAACTCTATCTTCATCATTTGTAAGTCATACAAAATGGGCATTTGTGTTAACAACATCGCACTCGTAAACGCATACGATCTTCTACTCAACGCGTCAGCTACCACATTCGTTTTCCCATGATGTTATTGAATGGTACGATCGTTATCTTTAACAGCTCGAGCCAACGTCTTTAGCGCATGTTACGTCTGCTTTAGTTGAAGAAATATTTAACGGTTTTAGAAATGGGTTTTGTACTGGGGTCAATACAAATTTCGATTTCACGCTCTAGGGGTAGGCTAAGAAGTCTTCAAGAATACGTCAGGAAATTTATTAACAATAGAAATACCATTCAAAACTGTGACTCTCGTCCAAGACTTGGATAACACGTCACATTGATACCTATTAACTTGTCACCGTTATTCACAACATCCCCTACGGAAAGTTCGGCTTCGGTGCATTCCACACAAGGAAGTCAACAACGAAAAGATCGGGGCTCTTTACTTATGCCTTGATATGACAATGATTAACTTTAGTGGTTTGGTTGCTTGAATTCGCATAACAGGTTGGTTAGGAGTATGAAAGCTAATCAACTTTACAAAAAGCATGATGAGTAGTTAACCAATCGATTCCTAAAATCACATCAAAAGCAAGTATTTTCAAAGAGATACGATCGACAGGTAACGTGAAAGTGTTGATTTGAACAAGATTTATAAATAGTGGAGGTAACGAAGGTTTCTCCCAACAGATATATCAAAGTCTAACTTCTCTGAAGTTAACTTCAAACATTGAACACAACTAGGTGAAATAAAAGAGTAAGTAGAATCGGTATTTAACACGGTATAGACTTCGCAAGAGTTTATGACTAACATACCCGTGATAATTTTATTCAGGTTCCTCGTCACGAAAAAAAAAATGCTCTCTCTTAAACTATCGGCTTTGGCTTGTCTGGGACATCCTTTGACATCACTATCCCAGCTGGAATTTACTTCACCATACGACAAAATCGAGCTAGGTGACCTTCTCTTCCACAATTAAAACACGTTTTGGATTGATCCATACAGTTTGGACGGATGTGTCCCTCCTGTCCGCATTTGAAACATACGACCGGTGGTCGTTCTTCTTCCTTTGAAACGGGTCTTTGGTCTTGGCGTCTTTACGTCATTGTTGAACCTTCTCTTCTTGAAATGTCCATTCTTATTGTTTTGGCCATGATTACCACCGAAGTGGTTACCATTTCTGACATGTTGATTCCCTCCATGCTTATTGTCACCGCTTTGATGACTGTTATCACCGGTATTATCATTTTGCCAGCTGCTCTCTTTTGGTTTGGTTGACTCATTATCGCGCTCCAATAACTAAGCCCTATTAACAACATCTAAATACAAACACAGTTTATGAGAGATAAGATATTGATGTATCTCCGGCTTCAAACCTCTTAAAAACATTCGCGTCATTCGCTCCTCATTATCGACCAAATGGGATGTAAACCGGGATAACTCCGTAAGTTTAGCCTCATATTGCGACACGGTCATATTGTTTTGTTCCAACTTGATAAACTCTACCTCCCTCATGTGACGAATACTTTCGGGAAAGTACTTGTCGTTGAACAGCTCTTGGAACTTCTCCCAAGACATCTTGAGTCGCCAGTCGGGATGCGTTTCTGATTCCCACCAGTGATCTGCCTCTTCACGCAACATAAAGGTGGAAAAAGGAACCTTTTGCTCCTCGGAGCATCCCAAGACATCAAATATCTTGGTGATCTGCTTTAACCACGTCTCCGCCTTAAGTGGTTCTGGCTTTCCCAAAAACTCCGGTGCTCCCAGCTCCTTAAATTGCTTAGCGGTGACCAATCGTGGGTTGCCATTGTTTCCTCAGTATTATGAATGAGGGCCCTTCTCTCGATGTTGCATGAATTCTAAAAAGCTCCTAAACGTACCGTCGTTCATCATTTGGTCAGTGTTGTTATTTACAGGAGGATTATCGCCATCCTGTTGCACATTGTCCTGATTATTGATCTGTGGAGACTCAACGGTCTCTTGTGCTCCATTGCTATTCTCAACATTTTCGGATGTCATTTTCAGATACTGCCACAAAACAAAGGTTAATTGACATGTAACATAATATCTCTAAACTCGGACCAACCAATTTATATACAAAATAAATTTAAGTAGGTCATACTAGCGAAGGAATTCCCCGTCTCTCCCCTCCTAGTTCTAGTCTCACATCTTAGCTAGGGATCATATCCCTAAGCTTTGATACCAATTGTGACGCCCCCAAAATTAGGTATACATCACCCATCTTGGATCGTCAGATACATGGTACAGAATACAAATACAACTTAATTATATAACTGTCGTGTACAATACGACAAAACATAACTGTGAGTTTGAAGACAATTATTGTCTACTAGAGATTATACAAACTCAAAAGGAGTCCTAATTACAATTATTAACACACTATTTCACGTAATAGTGAGGGACTACTAATGCTATCCTCGGACCATCACTCCGCTTCCTCGACTAGTCCTCGCTATGTTCTCATTTCACGAAGAAAAAAGAAAGAAAGGGTGAGCTCAACTAGCCCAAGAAGAAATATTATGACTAAGATAATGCGTAATAAATTATCGTTAGCCTTCAACAGTGTTAAACTGATAAAATATAACAACATCAAGTTTAACTGCAGCGGATCAAGCAATCCATTACAAGAATCAAGTAGAGAATAGAATCTACTATCTTTTATGATTTAAAAAGTTTTTCATCACTTTTATCGCCGAGACTCGACAATAAATAATCCAAATCATCCACCACTACTGACGAGGATATTCATTAGGGTCACGACCACAAATTCCATGCACTACGGGCCAAGGATATTTGTGTATTCATCAATGGTCATGATCATGCCAACAACTGTCCATCAATGCACTACAGGCCAATGAGAACTTTTACCACATCATTTGTAACATTACGGTCATGATTACACTGAATAATCCCTGATCATAATTATACCAAGTACATCTATGCACTACAGGCCACAGATGACTTTCAAAAAATATAAACATGAGGATGATGACAATGATATAAGAATTCAATAAAACAAGTTCAAGAATTAATTTATTCAGGAACTAATGACCTCCAAATTGTCAACATGATACTTCTTTATAAAGTAAAATTCAAGAATGCTCAGAAGAATATTTTCATGAAAAGATACTGGATGAAGCACAAATATCAAGGATATTCCACTAATTTCATGGAGTATAGAAGTCAAAACTTTAACCAACTGAGTATAATAAAGAATGGAATAATAAAAGAAATCACCATGCATGCGGTACTTCGCATAGGCAGGTTATTCCAACAGAATAATAATAATGGAACCGAGTCGGTGAAAATCACAAGCAAGCGGGATGTTCCAACGAATAATAAAGAATGAAATAATAAAGATTTTAACCAGTCCGGCGTAAAAGCCTGAACGAGGATGTTCCAATGAAAAATAAAGATAGAATAATAAAAAAGCGGAACCCGGTCCGGTGTATAATGACATGTGATGTTCCAACGGAATAATAAAGACGAGGATAATAGAAGAATGTCACCATGTTTAGGGTATTCAAGCGTGATCTGAGTTATTCCAATAGAATAATAAAGAAATGGAATAACGAAGTTCTCTTCTCAAATACAAAAGAATAATATCCTTACCGTAAAAAAGAAACCGAATATAAAAGTAGTTAAGTAGCGAGAATACTTTTCTTCTATCTCTATAGTCTCTCTCTATAGTTTCTCTCTCTAGAGTTCGGTGAATTAAATAAGAAAATAATGAAGGAATGAACTTCTATTTATAGGAAAATGGAATGCATAGTAACTAATCCATGAACGGTCCGTATTGATTTACTTTAATCGGCGGTCCATAATTAAAGCAAAATCTTTTAAATAAAATATAATATATTCTATTTATAATCTAATAAAACGAATAACTTTATAAAAGATTTTACTATGCAAACACTATATGAGCACTATGCAAACACTATGCATAATAAAATATAATATATTCTAATTATTGTCTAATAGAATGAGATAACTTTATAAAAGTATTACATTTTATATATAAAAAAGATTTTACTATGCAAAACACTATGCATAATTATCATGCAACACTATGCATAATAGAATATAATATATTCTATTTATAGAATAACTTTATAAAAGTATCCCGCTTTATATAAAAAAGATTTTCTACAGTATTATTACATTAATAATACCAATAAAACTTAGTGACTTATCACGTAAGCATCAATAATTAATACCGTATTACTACTTATGCTACCACGCCAGTATTCTTTTACTTTAACAAGGGTGTTTCAACGAGTTAACGGTAAAACTTCCGCCGTTATTTTCATAAAATATTTTTGTCGTTTTCTCGATCCGAAATGATAATTACATTAATGGGGTCCACCAATGATTGTGTCGTTATACTAATATTTCTGTTAAAACGAATATTCCCAGACCAATCGAATATTATATAACAACTTGCATACTTTGCAAAATTTATAAATATTACCCAGAACTATAACATTATATCAAATCCACACCATAATATTCAAAAAATTATTTCGAGAAAATTAAATCTTTATTCATAAAATCTGGAGCCTCACAGAATATGTGTGACAATGTGATTAGGTTATGTGCTGACTGCAATAAGCAGTGCTATGTGTTATAGTATGTTATTCTAATCAATCAAATGATCTTATTAATGATAGGTTTCGATATAAAAGATAGAATTAAATTACTGATCGTAAGCGTAGATCAAAAAGTATCTTACCTTTGCATTTCCTTTATCTGATGGACATGAGTAAGAAGTTTCGAATTATATTATTATTATGCTATATTATTAACCTATTGTGATATATTCTATATCCGATCATTGTTTATCAACATGTTAGTATATGATAATTCAGATATATATATTCTGTTCGTTAATTTCTATATATGGTTATACAAGTGTCCCCACTTGGATAATCATTGTATTTAATCACATGTTGATATATATATATATATATATATAAGCCGTCTAAGCTATTTGATCAGCTAGACATATATTTCGAAATGTCGTTGAATATGATAAAACCTTTTTGTATCCAATCAAATTGTTTTGGTTCAGATTCTAGTCTAAGTATGAACATCCCGATCATGGGAAAATTTTTATGCGCTCAGGCGGACAAAGGATGAATGATAATATCGTTCTAGCAATGTAGTATTGATCAATACAGGGCACATTGGGCAGATCACCCTCGTGCCTGTAAGTTATGACGGTTTGCAGATGATGTTCTGCTAAACCTTATCGAAAATTGAAACAATGTTCATAGTATGTCGACTACCCTATATATATAGTCTATACGTAGTTTCAAAAATTTGAGATAGAATTGTTATGTTGTTATTATCGATTCAGTTTACTTCACAACTATAAATTCCTTGTAGAAGTGATGTACAAAGAAAACATTTATATCTTTTAGCTAATTATATTTCTAAATGTTATTACTTGCTGGGCACTCAAATGCTCACCCTTGATTAATTTAAATATTTTCAGCTAAGCGTGATCAACCTGAAGGTTCAGACAAGAACAAGTGAAAAAGGAAAGCAATCTGAATATGTGTAATGGTATCTTTTGTAATAGTTAGACAGTATTAAGGCAATGATACATATATTATCTATCATATAAGGAATTATAGAAAAGGTTGCGCACTTAGGATTAGACTCTGATAAATGTAAATTAAGTTTGATTTTTATATTATTGTTATTATTATTAGTATTATTCCGCTCATAGAAATGGTATCGTGAAGCACCGAGTTCGGGTTGTAAGTACCTGAATTTGGGGGTGTCACATTATGGTATCAGAGCTTAGGGTTAAAAACCTTAGGTGGGCTAGACCTTAGGCTATAACCTTAGAACAAAGGGAAACGTTGAAAATATAAATAACTCATATAGAGTTTATAAGGAGATGAATTGAATAAATTCATCGTTAAACGAAATAAAAGATAACTTATATAAAATTATTATTTGTTGTGTATATATATTATGTGCTAATCAAGATAGCTGGTGTGTAGGTGTCAGATAGAAACGAATTAGAATACCCTCAGATTGTAAAGAAGAAACCGATCTCCATAACCGAGCCAATATCAAAGCCAATAGCTGAAATAGAGGCTCACATTGAAAGCTACCTCAATGAGGTGGTTGTCTTGAAAAGTATAGTACCGGACCCTGAAACGATAGTATGACTGATAGATAAAGTATAGTTAAAGAATATGTGGTCAATGTCGAGTTTTTAAACTCATAATGTGTTATAAGTTGGACGAATTAGGTATAGTTAGGTGTGAATGGATTATTGAGGATGATGGGAATATATAGAATACTAAGCAACCGATCCTTAGTGAAGGTGTAAGTAAATAAGTAGTTTTAGTATTAGTGGATTATGTATGATTATATGTTGTGTAAATGATAGGTATTTCTGTATAAGGTAATATTTTTCAAATTTTATATAAGTTGTGGCAGCGATTCCTGACTTTTGAGTCACAAAGGGATAGCTAATGTTTAAAGCAGTATGTGCAAAGGTATGTCAAGTGTTATGAATATATGTCTATGAAGGATTAACGAAATAAGTTGGTGTAAAGATAGTAGTTAATTATATGAGTACTGGTTAATGCAGAAAACCAAATTTTCAAAATCTAATATTTTGAGTACATGATTATTCGAATAGAATGTTTTGTGTTATATGTTAAGCGTATACGATAAGGTTTAGAATGTAAGTTAATAAGAATAATTGATGATAATGTCGCCAATACGAAAATGAAACTAAAGGCCAAAAAAACCTGTCAACAAAGCTGGAGGACAACCAGACCTGATACAGAATTTTGTGAATATGGACGATCAAGTTATGCAGAACAGAATACCAGTCGTGGGAAGATCAGCTAGATAATCGAACGACAAACGTCAAAGACTTCACTACAAAAAAATAGGGTTTCAGCAACAATCAATTTTCATTGCTAAATGTGCCAAATTTTGTTGCTAAAGGGTTTTGGCAACGACTTTCTTTATCGTTGCGTCTTTCGTTCACATGAACGAAGCGTTGCTAATTGTTCATGAATGAACGTATTTTTTCGTTGCCAAAAGTAATACATTTTGCAACGAAATTTGGCTTTCGTCACGGAGACATCGATCATTTAGCAACAAAATATATTGTTGCAGAATAATTAAAATGTCGTTAAAAAACCCCATTTTGTTGCAAAAGCACTCGCTAATTGGCAACGAAATGAACTCTTTTTTTGCAACGACCATGCATTTTCGTTGCAATTGACACCATTTTGCAACGACATTTTTTTCGCTTCAAAGATAAATTATGAAAATTGTTGCCTAAGCTTGTTTTCGTTGCGGAATGTAAACTTTTTAGCAATGATTTTTGTTGCTGATTATATTATTTGGCAACGACATTATGCTGAATCAGCAATGAAATTGTTTGTTGCTGGTTATTTTTTAATAGCAAATAACAATGAAAGTCGTCCATTAGCAACGATATTACATGTTGTCGTTTCTTTATATGTGAAACGAAAGTTGATATGATTTGCAACGATAAAAAATGTTGTGTTTTATTTTAGTATTAGCAACAATATCCTCTCCGTTGTTATTAGGTTAATTTTTCGTTGCCAAATATTATATTTTTAATGCCATTAGCAACGAAAATTTGTTGCTAAATGTATAAAAAATTGTTGCTATATTAAAACTTGTTCAATGCTTTGGTAATCTAATTATATTGTTGCCAAATCAAAATTTGACATTCTTTTTGTGTACCTGGTTGGCTCAATGTCCCCATAGCAAATAATGGCAAAAATACAAAAAACTAAAATATTATTATCTTAATAAAATCATCCACTACATAATCATTCATTATCTTTACAATTAACCATCTAAAAGTACCAAAGTTCTTCAATCAAAGTATATATCTACATATATAGAGAGAGTACACTTTATTTTCGTCCCTTGTCTTCCGTATACGTAGCACGAAAATTTGATACCCAATATTGTAAGGCAGGTCGTAGAAGCAGTCTTCCTGCACATTTAAAAATAATAACAAGTCAGGAAAATGAAGCAAATAGGTCACCAGAGGCACTTGCCTCTTACTGCCAAAATCAATACACAAAGACAATAGAGTTGCTACGTGGTACAATGTAAAGGATTGGCTCCTATTTCATAATACTTTAGAATACCACCAATTTCTTGTTCAATTTGAGTGAATAAACAATAAATATGGTTGGCACATCAATGCATAATCACTCTCCAACCTGGTTATAGCACAAGTTAGAACAAGTACTCCACTTTCCATTGCCAAAAGTATTTCCCAGATGACTTTGCATCATCTTCCTGCGATAACAGAAAAATATTTCTAAGTACAAGGTTTTTCTGCCTCAAAGGTGAATGCATGACTACATGAAACAAATCAAGACTCCTACCTCCTGTTCTGATGTCTCTAGAAGAGTCTTTGCCCACATGTCATCATAACTCATTGAAGGTCTAGAAATAATGTTCTCCTCAACGTCTGGAACATCAGTACCAGCGCCAGCAAGAAACTCATTAACCTAGTGTGAACTATAGATGAAAGAGTAAGATGTTACAAATGATCATATTACATCATTTATTTTATTTTATCGGGTGGGAGGGAAAGAGTTCATGCAACACAGACTTGTCAAGAAACATACATCATAGACCTATTAAAACAAGAGATATAAACATAAAGCATGATATTCCTTTCAATTTTTTATTATGTTTAAAGCCCTATCTTCGGATGACAACTTTCAAATAAAATGAATGGGTAACCAATTTCATTTTTGAAAATGATTAATTAAACACTTTAATCTTGGTACCAGATCAATAATAACTAATAAGTTTAAATTTTCTAGAGCATTACTGATCTGTAATAAGACCAAGTGGAATACAACTGATAGCAAGTAGAAATATAAACTCAGTAAAGCAATTCAGAAAACATTCCACTATGAAAGGAACTGTCTTAGGCTAACTAAGTTGGAATGAACCTGCCAAATGGTGAAAATTCCTATCATGGTATGTAAGCATTATGCCTGCAACTATAATAGAAGAAAACAACCAACCTTATAATTTGTTTTTATTACCAATCAAAACGAGTTTAATTGCAATCCTGGAAATTTCTTACCCTATTCATTGCAGGTGCATTGTTTCCCCACAAACCATCGTCGCCAAGGTTTGCTACCCAAGCATTCACAAGGTCGTCGTCAAGGGAATCAGGCTCAGCAGGCGTTTCTTTAGTAGTTTCATAAATGTGTTCAGAAATCCATGTAGCAACAGCTGGATCATTCATCCCAGTAGATGCATTTATGTTATGTTGAGTGCGATAGATGTCAATAAGTTTTGCACTGTTGCAATATTTCAGACAAAACAAAGTGAGAAAAGACGTGCAACGAGAAATAAGACGCATTAATTGTGAATTAACAGGGGGCAAATCCTCTAAGATTTCTAATAACATGGCTATTCTACAATTTAACAATTAGATAAACAAACACTACTACAAAACAGTAAATAGATAACGCGGAAAAAACGTTGTGGTTTCAGTCAGAAAAACGTCGTGGTTAAGGGTGTCATCTATTTGACACCCTTACACAACGTTTTTAAAACGTTGTAGTTAAGCACATTACACAACATTTTTTATGGAAAAAACGTTGTAGATTTGTTTTCCGTTAATTAACAGATGCTTAAAAACGTTGTAGAAGGTATGATTCCACAACGTTTTCTGGATAAAAACGTTGTAGAAAGCAACAACAGACAACGTTTTTAACCAATTTATACAACGTTTAGAAGGTGTCATTTATTTATACAAATATACAACATTTTTAAAATGTTGTAGATAAAGAAAAAAAAAAGGTTGTGGTTCACCTATATTACCAATGCACCTGCAATATGCTAATGCCATAATATATAGCTAAAAGGTCTAAATTCTCATTTAAATTTAAAGCCAAATGTATATAGAGTGGTGTTAATGGTGTTTATTACAAATTTCAGACAATCTTCTTAGAATTATAAAACTCATGAATCCTTGTTAAAGTCAATAAAATACCAAACAGAACTACTATATATTGCATCAGAGAAATAGCAATACAATCCAAGCAGTATAGAGTATGGCAAATGGCAACACGTCCAATCGCCATGGCAACTTCCTCTCTCAACTACCAGCAACTTGTCACTATAATTGGTGAGCTGTGAAAACATGTTTGAAAATCCCTAAAGATATTAGTGTCAAGTATTTCTAAGACAGAGTATATTAACATCAATTATAACTTAACTTATCATTCCCACCTTCTTCTCTCTCCTGCTTATGCAACTTTTCCTTTGGTGCAGAATTGACTGGAGCTGCTTCAATATAAAAATCAGTGAGTTTTCTACAGAGTGGAATTATTTAATATAAAGATACTCGGCAAAAACAGGTCAAACAAAATGCTCAGTTGGGTACTCATGCTCATATCCATTGTAATTATAGTACAATCTCTCCCCTTTGAATATGTCTCTGCTTGCAATCAGTAAAACCCGAGACTCGCCTTTGACATCAAACCTCACACATTTTACATTCTGCTTCTTTTTCCCACCCCTGAATCAAAAAAAATTATATGTCAGTATCACATCACATCTAAACACTTGTTTGTTTAAAAATTCAATTGACAAAAAGGAATGGTTCTCACGCCGTGTGGTTATTGATGCCATTAATGAAGCGTGCAATGTTACTACGCTTATCAGGACAGATCACTAGACTTTTCAAAGGATCAGCAGAAGAAATAAGGGTCATCATGCTATCTCCATCATCATTGTCTTGCTTGGTTAAGTAATCAACATCACCAACATATTCTGATGCTACTGTAGATACTATCTGGAGGAGATATCCATCCTTTATCTTGCAAAGACAGTCAAGTCATGCCTATGAAATCCTCATCATTCTCGTCATCAGATTTAGAGAAAATACAATTTATCAGTAGAGAAGAAAACTAAAACTGAACATCTTGATACATGAAAGAAGAGCAGAAATATATCTGAATATAAGGCACTGGGCTTGAACCAAGAAGTACAAACTGTCTTCCCAGCTCAACTGTCCAATATATTGCGTGTCAGTTAACAGTCTCAGTTAACTGAGTAAGAATCATTCCATGATTGATGCATTCCAAACTCAACGTCTGTAATTTATGATTAGCAGGACAACCGCATTGAAGACAAAAGGTCAAAATTAATTCAATAATTATGCTATAAGCATAAATAAATGCATGCATCCATAATTTTATATATACCAGACTTTGAGTAAGTGGAAGTTTGTAACAATCTGATTCTGGTCAACTGTGTCAACAAGAGGTTCCATCATGGATTACTTCCTGATGCAGCTCATGTCGAAGCCATACACATTCTTCCAAACTGCAAATGCCCGGGAGTGTGCCAAGAACAAAGATTACTAACTAATGCAGTAAAATAACATCACTAATATTGATATAAGGTAAAAAGTAGTAGCTCACATTCAATTTTTTCATCTTTGTAATCAGCATCCTCAATCGCCGTTAAATAGAGAGAAGCTTTATCAGGTAGCACAAGTCCATACAGAGAGGAAACAGTTACAAGAAACAAAAAAGACAGCACCATTGCGTGAATACAATAACAAAGCCATATGAGATATAGGCAATGTTACCTAAAGCCATATGTGATATAGGAAATGTTACCAAAAACCATACAAGATGTAGGCAATGTTACCTACTTACCTCCCATTACCAAGGTAGCATCCTGCATAGGTGTAGTCACCAGATCTGAGTAAAGTAATCCCTTCACCCCCAAGAAAAGAAATAAAATAAAAAAAGATCCTAACACAATGCCTTTATCTAACCCAAAGAAAATCATGAACTCAAAATTATATACCAATTAATAGGGAAAGGGCAAAAAGAAATGGAAAGCACCATAACCAATGCATTTTAAGGACAGTGTTCAGTGCTAACTACAGTAACTTAAATAAATATCGTACTCGTATGTAAACACGTAGTATTTTATCAATTTATGTTAGGGACCTTCATGTCCTAGATATAAAATACAGACAGTGGCAGCACCGATGTTAGATCATGTATGGTAGAAGTACAGAAGGAGATGCTAAGAAATCTATTAGGTCCAATTCTCTGTTTTCATGGAAGATGTTGGGGAATTTTATAAAACTTGTGTGTTCAATAGTACAAATTGGGGGACTTTAAACAGACGGTCTCGTTAACTCCAAAAACACACAAGTTTTTGAAAGTACTAATGAAAGAAGGCTCCAGGAAACACTACAGCAGAACAGAAATGACAAGGCTTGAGCTAACCACACATCTGCAAACTGAATCAAATGCAGATGTTCTTCCCTTCTAATCCGAAATAAAGCATAAAACTGGAACCATAAAAACTTCAGTTGATGCAGGGCAACCATTGTAGGAATTGCAACCAACACACAAGACATCATTTCTAGTATCAATCTGTACATAGAATTCTTTTGGGGGAGAACCCAATTGAACTCTTATAAAATAAAGCCTATAGAAAGATAATAAGCTCCAATAAGAAATACAACAATCAAAGCAATATCAAGAAGTCAGATACCAACAACAGAGTTTAAAGGAAACTAAACTCAGATGCAACATCAAGATAAAAAAAGAAATTAGATAACTAACAGATAAACTTCATTGGCCCAAAAAAGGAAGAAAATGAAAACGAAAATGAAAAGGACAGCTGAATAGATGTAAATGAAAATATTTATATAGCAAAGGTCAATAAAAAGGTAGGAATACTCTCTTTTCTTTCCAGACAGAGGGAGAACTTGACTTCTTCCACTATCCTGATTAACATACCTAAAATAGAGTGGGGAAAGTAGAAGGAAAACTAAGCATCTTATCCTTATTTTACATCACAATTGAAGAAATATCACTAAAAGATCTAGATTATGCTATCAAAATTCTTTAGAAAAATTACTTACCACCCTTTGTACAGCGGTTGAGGCATGGAGCAAGTTCTCTGGTTTAACTCATATAGGGGAGGTAAGCACAAGCCTTATGCCATTGAAAAACCTAAACTAAAATCTCAAGAGCTCAATAATACGAAACAGATTTAAAACTTTCGAGTTGATCTAACCCAATAGATGAAAAACCACTATACAAATCATACCCAAAGCGAGACGGATTTAAATCCGACGAAGGGGATATTCAAAACCACTATGTAAATCTAACCCATAGCCAGACGGGGAGAGAGCTAGGTTAGGTATACTGAGGAAGATGAGTTTGGGGAGAAGAGAGAGCGTTTAATTTTGCTGAGAGAGTTTTTAGGATGGGTATCGGCATAAAAGTCTGTGTAGTTTCATTTATCAAAATCTCCGTCTTTTTTTTAAAATAAAATTTATCAATAAATGAATGTTAATTTTATTATTTTTAATAAATATAATGATTAATGTTTTAAATTATAATTCGAGTAAGTTTTTATTATTTTGAAATATTAAATTTTAAAATGAATACTTTGATTACAACTATAGCTAGAATAAGAAAAAAAATAATGAGTTTTAAAGTATAGTATTAATGAATGAATGTTAATTTATTTATTTTTAATAAATACAATAATCAATAATCTAAATTACAATTCAAATAACTTTTCATTATTTTTAAAATTCTAATTTTAATTTTAAAATAAATATTCTAATTAAAATTATAAATAGAATAAGAAACAAATAGTGAATTTTAAAGTATAGTTCATTAATTTTAAATTAATTCTAAACTAACACATTTTAATAATAAAATTATATTATCCATTGATAAAATTTGAAAGTACAAAATTTGTAACAAGCTAATACCTATATATATAATTAATTTAAATATATGTGACTTATTAATTTTTGAATATAAGTTATTAATATATATATATATATATATATATATATATATATATATATGTTTATAATTAATGGCAACCGATCATTATTAGAATCTTATTCCAAAGAACCATCATCTCCATCGTTTTTCATCATTGATCAATATAATTAATGGTTATATCATCTGTTTATATCATCTGTTTAATTCTGGATTGTTTTGTTCTTCTTTTACTTTATTTATTATATGAATTTCGGTTTATTTATTAAGGTTGTTGAGGTTTAACAATGAAATAAAAGATTTGAAGGCTTCAATCAAGTAGTAAGATATCGTCTCATTTTTTTTATTTAATTTGATGATAAATATAAAATGAAATAATATTCTTAATTTTTTTCATCATAATTTTATTATCATACTACTAAGTAAACAATAAATTATTTTAAAGATAAATATATACTAATAATTATTATTATTATTTAAAATTTATTATTATTATTATTGTTATTATTATTATTATTTTGAAATTATTATTATTATTTTGAAATAATAATAATTATTATTATTTTGAATGATGGGCGGACCTACATTGGGGTTGTCGGGTCCACGCTCTTAGGGGCTTTGAATTTTTTTGTATATATATTAGGTGCTTTTTTTGCATATTTAAAAAATATATATTCTTAATAAATAATATTTTGTTTATTTCACTGAATGAGTTTCATTTTGACTTTTTGGAATATATTTCAAAAATGTAAAATTTAAAACTATGGGAATTAATTTAAATCAGACATTATAATCATAAATATTATTCACTCTATTTCACAAAAAGATTCTTCTTTGCAAATTTTATGAATTTTAAGGATATATTATTTCACGTATTTACTAAATTATAGAGTATTTAGTCTTGTATTGATTGTATGAATTTAAAATACAGTATCATATTTTATGCATTAAAATCTTATTTATTTCTATTTTTTCTTTTAATTTTTTTTTATTAAAACCAATATTTTATGCATTAAAATCTTATTTATTTAGTCTCTTTATATACTGAGGTAATTATGTTTTTTTTTTCTTTTTAACTTAAAATATGTTCTATTTTTTTAAAAAAAACTCGCTCCTATAACATAAAATAAAAGTCCCCGCTGATTGAATGTATAGTAGGACTCAACTTTGAATAGCAAATCTATACATTCAATCTCATGTTGTGATATAAATATTAATTCTTGCAAATTACTAACAACTAGGCCTGTGGTGCTTGGGTGGTCATATGACCAATGTTCTAATTAAGAGGTTGCAAGTTCAAATCTAAGGAGAGACAATTTTTTGGTTAAAATTTAACAGACGCCACGTTTGTAAGACCCCAAATTATTAATAAATAAAATTTATTTTCCTCTATTTATTATTTTGAAATAGTAAGGGTTGATTTGATTAATGTGGTTAGTTATGGGTAAATGCGCAAATATTTTAAGTAAGCAGGTGGTTATAAAATATTCATTTTTGTCGGGAATATTCGTTTGGTCGTGGAATATTCTTCTTTGTCGGGAATATTAAATGCTGCAGCCATAGCGATCTTTTTATTGGGCCCCATAACGAGCGGTTGGATGAAGAAAAACGATAAGTATAAGTTGTTTATAAATAACTACAGCGTAGTTATTATTCAGATTAACAACTTGTTGGAATACCCGTTGGTTAAAAAACACGATGTCGTGTTGTTGCCAAAGATATTACCTGGTATTGCACCAATTATTGATTATTTACGTGAAGAAGGCACTACTCGATGATTATTCACGATGAATTCTTTATTCGAGTATTTTATTTTATTGATTCAATAATTCTTTGCGTTGATATTTTATATTCTTTGTTGTTTGATAATTTTCACTACACGATATTTTCCATTATCGAAACAATAATTCATATTATCTGAATAATATTATTAGAAAACATTATTGGCAATGTCTAGAAAGTTACATCTGGAGAGGTTTGGTCACCTAATTGCGTGCGATGAGGAGAAATTCTTATTGGAAAGCCCCCTCTTTCCTTTAGCGGCACGGTTGTCGATCTTTGTGATTACATAATATTATTTGTGAATAATTAATTATTGATTTATATGATAAGGAAAATATTGATTTTATGTAGATATAGATGGAGAAAATTTTTAAAGTGACAATTGTTGAAAATCGATATTTTATCTTTTCTGATAAAATAATATTTTATTATATTATTATAATATAATAATGATGATATTTTTACAATAAATGTGGGATATATGAGTATATGAGGAGGAAGAGTATTTTTGTTGCAAAAGTTGTTTAACACATGTTTTGTGTGTCGGTGGACCCCATTTCTTGACTGAAATTTGATTATAGCTTGTAAAATCGCTCGTTTGTGGATTTCGGTCAATTTCTATTTGGAATTTGGAAAAACTTTCTTCTGTAAAGTTGTAGAGAATTGAATTTTCTATAAAAATTCGCGAGATTCGAATTTTATGATAAAAGGGCTATTTATTATGAATTATTGAAGTTCCAGAGTTCCGAAATAATTAATTTTTGGAAGTTTAAAATACTCTAAATAACAAAAACGTTTTTTTCATTATGGTGTGTTCCACATGTTTGTTGAATGGGCTGATTTCAGATTTTCTAAGGTTGGCGTAGGAATTTAATTTTAATATATTAATATTATATTAAATTTTCTGCTTTGGTGTTCTAAGCATTTTCCTATAAATAGGGTGCTTAGGTTAGAATTGAAAATCACACCAGAAACTACAAATTTCTCTCTCTTTCTCTCTCTATATATCGAGCGTATTTTTGTTAGTATTTTAGTACTTTGAGTATTGTTATACGGTGCAAGTTCTTTCAGCACTATATCCAGTATTCCAACCAGAAGTACTATTCTAGCTAAGGTAAGAGATGTTATTTTCTTCTCAAATGATATTATTTCTTCAATATCATTATGCTGAAATATTGGTTGGAACTTTTTATCAAATTTAGAACTTTTTCATGTCGACGTTACTATTCATGAGTTACTATTCATGAGTTACTATTCATGAGTTACTATTCACGAGTTACTATTCATGAGTTACTATTCACGAGTACTATTCATGAAGCATAATGATGTTTTTTGTGAAATTTCTATCTTTTGGTGTCGGAGTTACTATTCACGTATACGGCCTTTATTCACGAATCTGACCTTATTCACGGAAAAATTAAATTTTCGTTTTTTCGTCAAAATATCTATTATGGATACTAGCTTTGATTGTATCCATATTTTGATCATTCTTGAATTTTACACCACTATGATTATTTATGAGGTATTTTGGGACATGAAATAGTTTGAAATCTGAATCCTTAATATTTATTCTTTTGTTTCACTTGGATTCGTTTCATTTAAAATATTTTCATCATCCTCCGTCCTAAATGATGATATAATTGAATATCTTTGGCCTGTAGTGCAAAGATTAATGATTTCTGATGAATATCTTTGGCCCGTAGTGCAAAGATGAACAGGTGTTTAGATGAACATGACCCAATGGTGAATATCTTTGGCACATGAGTGCAAAGATGAATACTTAATTCGGATATATATATTGATTGATGTTACAGGGATAAAATATCGACGACGAACTTTTAAATTCATATATAGAAGATAGTAGTTTGCATTCTCTACTTAACTCTTCTAATGAATTATTATTTCCGCTGCGAGGATAGATTTAAAACTGGTTGTCTATTGTATTCTATCAGATTTTTCCCTGTTGAAGACTAACGATAATTTGTTCTATGTTATCTTAGTCATAATGTTCTTTACTGGGCTAGTTGAGCTCACCCTTTTCCTTGTTGTTCCATTTTTCTTCTCAGGAGGCGAGAATGTAGCGAGTACTAGTCGGGGTGTGGAATGATGGTTCTAGAAGTGGTTCTAGTAGTCCTCACTATTCTGTAGAATAGTGTATTAATAATTGTAATGAGGACTTATTTGAGTGTGGATATTGTCTAGATGACAATATTTGTATTTAAACTCACAGTTTTTATGTTGTATTAATAAAGTTGTAGTTGTTTCTGTACCATGTATTTTGACGACTCAGAATGGGTGTTGTATACCTATTTTGAGGGCGCCACAGTTGGTATCAGAGCTTAGGGATATGGTCTCTGGCGGAAATCGGGGAATAGTACTAGGAGGGGAGAGACGAGTAATCCTTTGCTAGTGTGTCATACGCAAGCTTATTTGTTGGTCAGTTGAAGTATATCGTTAATATGTGATATGTTAATTTGTTTGATTAACCCTTGTTTTATGGCAGTATTTAAGAATGGCAGCTGAGAATATTAATGGTGGAGTTAAAGAGACCGTGGAAACACCTTTAATCACCACCCAGGGGAATGTGCAACAGGAAGGCAATATTCCTCCTGTAAACAACACCACTGAGCAGACGATGAATGACGGGATGTTTAGGAGCTTTTTGCAGTTCATGCAAAACCAGACGATGGAGACTCGTGTACAAAATACGGGTGGAAATGATAGCAACGCTCGGGTTGTCACGGCTAAGCAGTTCAAAGAGTTGGGACCACCAGAATTTAAGGGAAAGTCGGATCCGATCATGGCGGAAACATGGGTCAAGCAAATTACCAAGATATTCGATGTCTTGGGATGCATGGAGGAACAGAAGGTTCCATTCGCCACCTTTATGTTACGTGGCGAAGGCGACTCTTGGTAGAGTCGTGAAACGGACCCACTGCTGCCAAGACTTAGCATGTCTTGGGAAGCGTTTGAAAACTTTTCAACGAAAAATACTTTCTTGAAAGTATTCGCCATATGAAGGAGGTAGGGTTTATTAGACTAGAACAAAACAACATGACGGTGTCCCAATATGAGGCGAAGTTCGCAGAGTTATCCAGGTTTGCACCTCATTTGGTAGAGAATGAGGAACGAATGACGAGGATGTTTCTAAGAGGTTTAAAACCCGAGATTTGGCAATATCTTATCTCTCATAAATTTGCTTTATATTCAGATGTTGTCAACAGGGCTCAATTATTAGAGCGAGATAATGAAATACGTTCAACGAAGGGACCATGACGAGTCATACAGTGGCGGCGATCATCGTGAGTAATGAAAACCGGTGAGGAGGAAAACATTCGATTAAAGCGGTAACCACTCGTGGTAATCGTGGCCATGAAAATAGAAGAAGCGACTCGGTGGGAGATTTTAAAAAGAGGAGATTCAACAATGATAATGTGAAGACGTCAGCACCAGCTGGTTCCAAGGGAGGAGAACGACCACCGGTCATATGCTATAAGTGCGGAAAAGAAGGACATATCATTAAACCGCTTCACAGCAGTTTTAAGGTATGTTATAACTATGGAAAGGAAGGACATATCGCTCGAGATTGCCTTTATGGCGAAACCAAGTCCAAGCGGGGATGGTGACTCAAAAGTCAGAGAAAAAAGTCAAAGTCAACGGTTCCTGGAAGAGCGTTTATCGTGACTTGTCAACATGCGAGGAACCCAAACGAGGTGATCACGGGTAAGCTAATCATAAATTCATGCGAAGTTTATACCTTACTTGATACCGGTGCTACCCATTCATTTATCTCTCCTTCTTGTGCTCAACGTTTAAACTTGACTCCGAAGAAATTAGACTTTGACCTATCTGTGGAAACTCCGTTAGGAGAAACTTTCATCACATCCACTATTTATAAATCTTGTTTGATCCAAGTTGGCACCATCACATTACCCGTTGACCTTATCTCTTTAAAGATACTTGCTTTTGATGTGAATTTAGGGATTGATTGGTTAACTACTCATCATGCCAAAATTGATTGTTTTCGTAAGGTTGCTAGTTTTCATATTCCTAATCAACCTGTTGTTCGAATTCAAGCAACTAAACCATTAAAATCAATCACTGTCATATCAAGTCATAAAGCTATTCGTTTATTGAAAAATGGATGTCAAGCTTTCTTAGCCCATGTTATGGATTTGAATAAAGATACGTCAGATTTGAATAATATTCCTATTGTTATTGACTTTCCTGACGTATTTCCTGAAGAACTTCTCGGTCTACCCCCAGAACGTGAAGTTGTATTCTTTATTGACCTTAAACCTGGTACAAAGCCCATTTCTAAAACCACATATCGAATGGCTCCTATTGAACTTCAGGAGTTAAAGGTCCAACTACAGGAGTTGTTGGACATCGGTTTCATTCGTCCTAGTACATCTCCTTGGGGTGCTCTGTTTTATTCATAAAGAAGAAAGACGAGTATGCGACTTTATATCGACTCACGAATTAAATCATGTCATTTGCGAAGAATAGGTATCCGCTACCTCGTATTGATGACTGTTTGACCATTGCAAGGAGAACACAATTCTTTTCAAAAATCGATCTTAGCTTACGGATATCATCAATTTGAAGGTTAAAAGCGAGGATATTTCAAAGATCGCTTTCGAACTTCGATCGAGCATTATGAATTCTTAGTCATGTCTTTTGGATTGACTAATGCTCCTATTTGCTTTCATAGATATGATGAACTCGAGTATTCAAGGAATATTTGGATCGATTCGTTGTTGTCTTTATTGATGACATCCTCATCTATTCCAAAAGCCGTGAAGATCATGAAATGCGCCATTTAAAGTCGATCATCGCAAAGGCTTCGTGATAACAAGCTATATGCCAAACTGAAGAAATGCGAGTTCTGGCTTGAGGAAGTAGCATTCCTTGGGCACATGGTGTCAAAACATGGAGTGTCTGTTGACCCGGCGAAGATTGAAGCAATACAAAGTTGGGAACAACCGAAGACGGTGACTGAAGTACGTAGCTTTCTGGGCTTAGCTGGTTATTATCGAAGATTCGTGGAAGGATTTTCTCGAATCGCTACTCCGTTAACTCAGCTGACTCGTAAAGATACAAAATTCGTATGGAGCGAGGAATGCGAGAAGAGTTTCCAAGATCTCAAGAGGAGACTCATTTCGGCACCTGTTTTGACAATACCATCTGGTTCAGATGGATTTGTTATCTACAACGATGCTTCAGGTAAAGGGTTAGGGTGTGTTCTCATGCAACGTGGGAAAGTCATAGCTTTATGCCTCATGACAACTTAAAGAATATGAGAGGAATTATCCTACTCACGATCTAGAGTTAGCGATGAGTCGTTTTTGCGCTAAAGATCTTGAGGCACTATCTATATGGGGAGAAAGTGGAGATATATTCAGACCATAAAAGCCTCAAATATTTCTTCACTCAAAAAGAACTCAACATGCGGCAACAACGTTGGCTCGAGTATGATGAAAGATTACGACAACACTATTCATACCATCCCGGAAAAGCAAACGCGGTAGTAGTAGCGTTGAGTAGAAGATCATATCACGAGGAGCGAGTGCGATGATGTCAAATATACGCATAGAACCGACTTTAATCGAAAAAGTTAAAGTTGCTCGAAGCCACGGACCCGGGAAATGATGCGTATGAAGAAGAAAGTACAAGAAGGTGCTATTCCAGAAGCAAGAATCGATGAAGAAGGAATACTTCGAGTCCACTCTAGACTTTGTGTTCCCAACGATTCTGACTTGAAGCATAGAATCATGATGGAGGCACACAACACACCATTTGCAATCCATCCTGGGAGTACCAAAATGTATCATGATCTTCGACATACATTTTGGTGGAACAATATGAAGAGAGAGATTGCAAAGTTTATCTCGAGGTGTTTAACTTGTCAACGTGTAAAGGCGGAGCATCAAGTGCCAAAGGATCCATTGCAAACACGTGAGATTCCGAAATGGAAGTGGGAACATATTACCATGGATTTCGTTACGGGTCTTCCCACGGTTTCTCAAGGCATAAATGCTATTTGGGTTATTATTAATAGATTAACCAACACTACAAGAAAAATGGCCATCTGCGACCAATGATATCAGCGACCGCACTATCCGGTCGCTGATAATAGTAATAGCGACCGATATCTGCGACCGATAAGGATTCTCGTCGCTAGTATATATCCGCGACCGCATGCGGTCGCTGATCGGTCGTTGAGAAGAATTTCCCCCCAAAAATTTGGTGCGAAAATTTGGCGCGGCGACCATTTATATCGTGACGCATGATGATCATTGATATCCACATCATAAAAACTAGCGACCGCGTCGCGATCGTCGATGATGGCATCGGGCGATTCTTATAAACTTAATCGGACTACGGTTCGCGACATCGATGCAGAGAAGAAAACAAAGAGGAGGGAGATCTGAGATTTAGGGAGAAGAGGGAGTAGGGGAAGAGAGAAACCAACCTTTCGCCGCCTTCACCGCACCACCGCACCACCACTTCCACCGCACCACCGCAAGACCACACACCACTTGCTTTCCACACAGCTCCCACACCAGGTAACCCCAATTAATCTCTAAAGTAAACTTTTAGTTATCCCTAATCCCTAAATCTCTAAATTAGACTAATTGTGCTTTATGTAATTCTATTTTTGTACATTTAAATTACATCAATAACTATGCTATACTCAAACCAATTTGGTAAAATTTCCTAATATTTATCATGTTTTCAAATTTGGAATTTGATGGATTAGTTGTTTCACTTTGTGGGTTTTGGTCGTTGTTATTTCTCGGTCGGGTTGGATGTGATTTTATATTTTAGTTAATGGGTTTTGGTTTTGACGATTAAGCGTTGATTGTTTGATTTGTTTCTTTATCAAATCTATAGGTTAGAACTTGAAATTTGGAACTAGGAAAGAGCTAGGGAAACAAAAAACAAAAATAGAAAAAGAATTCTTATTGAATACAGAATACTAGTAAAATATAAGTAGTATACTTTTTTAAAGCATAATTATCAATAATTTTATGTTTGGAACTTAATGTTTACAAATTAAGGATTAAATATAGTTAATAATAAATTTGTAGTGATGATATATTTAATAAATTTATTATTATTTTATGAGTGTTATTGTCCGGGAATCAACGGGACATAATCGACTTCTTGTAAAGGTATTTTGTAAATGCTTACTCCTTTTGTTTTGGAATTATAGCTTAGAAATAATCGAGTTTATATTCTAGGCATGACTTTTTTCGGACATTGTATAAGGTTATCCTCACATTTTTTACATCTTTCCCGTCATAAGATCGTATATAGAATTAATTACGAATAAACAATAAATTTCAATTGAAGTTGCAAGTTTCCAAATTTCATATAAAAATTAATTAACAAGAGAATGGTATTCAATCGTGATACTGTTTGCTAAGAGGACATAGTACTTACCAAGATTATGCCTCGATTGATATGTTAAATTGGATTAGAAGTTCTGAGGTTTACTTTCTTATTCTAGTTTGAGAGAAATCTGTAGAAATTAGTTATTATTACTTGATAAGTGAAACCTTCAAAACTCATAATTTTTAGTTGCTATATTTGTTCCAACAAATGCTCCATTGCCCCTAGTTAAATTCCAAGGAATAAACAATATTGGCATCTTGAGTTGTCCCTTAAAAGAAAAGCATTTATTGATACCTACAAATTGTAAATGAATCGGAGTTGGTTGTGAACAAAGCTCAACTTAGCTCGTTGAAGTTTGACTTGGTTTGTTTAAGCTTGGCTATACTCTCGCCCAAGTTCGTTTATCAAGTCGTGTTCTAACAAAAGATTGTGATCGTTTAATTAAAACCGTGTCCGACTGTAAAGCTTGAACCGCTTTAAACTCTACCCATCTAAACTCCACTATAGTTAAGCTTAAGTTCGATTCTAACTAATTAAACTAATTAATTATTCATATATTATATATAAATATAATAATTATTTAAATTTGGTTATCTCGATTTAAATATACATGTCTAAACAACAATACCAAATAATCAACTTCTTCGTTTATTTATTTATTACTATTTTGCATTATTTATCCCAATATTGAAAAAACTCTTGCACAATTTTTTTAAAATTTAAGACTCTTTTAAAATTTAAATTTAAAAAACTCTTGCTCATGAGAAGTTAACTTTTACGTTAAAAAGTCCAAAAGGGTCGACTACTCTTTCTCTTTAGGCTAAAATAAAACATACCAAAGTTCAAATTTCAATATCTTTTTTGTTATAAATTCAAAATTGTCAATCTATGTTATTAGAAAAGTCTTGAAAAGATCTTCAAAATAAGAGGTATTATTGATATGTTTTGACATAATTAAAATAAGAGGTATTATTGATATGTTTCTACCCTACCCACCTTTGGTAGCTCGCTTTCAATTATTATATTGAATTTTGAATTTTTATGGAGTACTTTGTAACTCCCGAAATGGATTCATTTTGGATCATCGATTGATATAATCGTATCCGATATTCACTCACTCTTCTAATTGTAATGGCTGAGGCCTAGAATCCAACTATATGGATCGGAAAAGGATATAATATCAAACATAATCCTGGTTCATTCACATCCTAACCCTATATATATATATATATATATTGAATTAAAGAAAGCAATAAAATTGTGTTCCCTTCGTGTTCTTTCTCGCTTTCATAAGCTCATACACCTCGACACCTTTCAATTTCAGTTGGTTTATATGCAAACACATTGTGAATATTGTACTATAATGCTCATACATTTATGCTCATACATTGTGAATATTGGATTCTCCTAAATTGTGCCTTGAATTATAGTTGTGCACATTACATTTTTGTGTTGGGGATTATTTTTCTTTGAAATAGGTCAAGTATGCATGCCCTCGTGCATGTGGATAGTCCATATTATAGGGAGACTCTCACGAATTTTTTTCATATATAAAGTCGAATGGCCATATAACTTGAACATGAGTATAACATAAAACATAACTAGGAATTAAGTTTATCCATAATTCAATCAAGAAGAAGGTTCAAAGAAGTTTTCCATAATTCACGATCGAGAAGATAAAGAAAATGACACACTATTAATATGTATGCTATAAGTATAACTTAGCTTAGAATAGTGAGGAGTACATACATTGTCTATAGATAACATGTAAAAATGGTTCCCTAAGTTAGTTAAAGGTCTACATGGTTCCCTAAGTTAGTTAAGGTCTACATGGTGATGTTCTCTATATCCCGACATGTTTATGTACCTTTCATTTATAACTTATACTAACATCCTAAATTTTTATTTATAGATGTCTTACGAACTGCGAAGACGAAAGTGCGGGTTGGGTCGAGGGCCACTAATCATGTGTCTTAGAAGGCCCAAGCTAATCCGGATGATCGCATTCTTATCTGAGATCCGTCCTCCTCCGGATAATACGTAAGTTAAACATCGTATATATATATATATATATATATATATATAAGGTTTTAATATAAATTATTGTATATTGTAGTGATTTTCAAGATAGTAAAATTGTGAAGTGCATTTCACAATTATACTTCTGAAGCGCCTACGCCGGTGATTACATGGGCGACACACACCTCTACGCCCATAAGGATCTGATTTGAAATTTGAATTTGGGTATATATTTTTATCACTCGATAGATAATACATAGTTAATCAAATAATATTGCTTAGTAATATTATTATTGTTTTATTTATTTGCGAAAACAATATAGATGGGACGACGCACAAGCATCAGATTATTTAGACACTATACACGAAGTAAGTGCGCCGTATTTAACTAAAGATAATTTGAACAAGGAGCGACAAAAAGCCACCATAATCTTTGAGATTGACCATCCAGATGTGGGGTGAGCGGTATATGCATGAAGCATAGCCCACGGTGGTGCGCCTGACCCATATAGGTGCGAGATGTGTGACCAGATGGAAAGTGAGAGTCGGGTCAAGAGGCGTGAAGATCGCCGCCGCCTCGATGCATCCTCGTGTGTATCGACGGCGAGAAAGCGAAAAGGCACGTGTCGGCTAAGAAGATATCACAATTGCAACACATTCTTTGCCGAGGTATGCGTATGTTATGTTTACATCATCTTTTGTAGCTAAAATATCATATGTTTACATAATAATATGAGGAAATGAACTATAGAGTCTCGGTCTCAAGGTCAACCTATCAATTGGTTGGATGTGTATGTGGTCACTCATGATGGTCTACCAAGTCGTTGAGAATGCGGTAATAAGTTCACTTTATCCTAATATGTTGTTTATAAATTGTAACGACCTTCTTTAGTATTTTTTTTTATTTATTTTAACTATTTAATTGTTCATCTTCCGACGGGACACTTATAAGGGCTTAATGAGCAGCGCTATCCTGAAGGCACCCGCGTCGTCCGATTGATCAAGAATTATGGGAGAGGCGTCCATCGTGAAGAAAAAATTATGTCAAAGGCCAGGACAAAGACGACGCCTTGACCATCGATGTGTACGAGCGCGACTCTGCCACCAGTCTACATACATCGTCGTATTCCGGCCTATCATACTCCTGCTTGTTGATGTGTGAGAGCGCGATCTGTCGGATCGTGATCTTCTTCAATATCTTGGTGGGCATCTGCGATCTCTGAGTCTGATGAGTTGGAGGCAATGGCGGCGGCGGCGGCGGAGCAGTGAACACAACAACAGGAGCGGTATATATATATCGTTTATTGTTTAGCTACATTGTCTTATATATTTATAGTCTATGAGTCAATGTCTTACTTATATGTAACATATATGTTTTATTACTTTGATAATTACAGGATCCTAATTTGGATGATCCATGAAGAGCGCTGAACTTTTTTTTTTTTTAATTTTAAAGCCTTGTACTCTTTTAGATTCATTCTTTGGACAATTGTATTAGTTTATATGGATGTTTACGATATCGATTATATTGTGTTGGAGGAATGTTTTGTATTGTATTGGATGAATGTTTATTCATGGATATTTGAATATTTTGTATTGTATTGGATGGATGTTAATATGGATGCTTGTATATATATATATATATATATATATATATATATATAATGTGTTTGGGATTGAAAGCGGTACAAAGCGTGTTATTTTTGGGAAATCAATAAAATAGGCAAAAATTTAAAAAAAAAAAAAGGATCGTGATCGCGTGCGTCAAAAAAAATCGTATCATCGATCATTGAATCTAGCGACCATTGCGGTAGCTATTATCGATCGGTCGACACGTGTGACACGTCACAAGAAAGACAAATGACTCAAAGATAAGTCATAATAAGCGACGGTATTATCGCCGCTAATTGCGATCGCTAATAATTGATTATTATTGGTGGTCGCCGATGTCCTTCCAAGACGGATTATCTCTGCGATTCGTGATCGTGACCGCATACGGTCATGAGATAGCCATCTGCGACCCGTGTCTGATCGCAGAATCTTGATCATTGATAAGCCTTTTTGTTGTAGTGCAAGTCTGCTCATTTCTTACCAATACGGGAGACTTATTCTCTTGAACGTCTTGCTAGTATGTACGTGAATGAGATTATGAGGTTGCATAGCATGCCAGTATCCATAGTTTCGGATCGTGACCCAAGATTCACTCCAAGATTTTGGGTTAGCTTGCAAAAAGCTATGGGGACGGATTTACGATTTAGTTCGGCATGCCATCCTCAAACGGACGGGCAATCAGAGAGGACTATTCAAACTCTTGAAGATCTATTAAGACTCTGTGTCCTAGACTTGAAAGGGAGTTGGGATAAGTATTTACCATTGGTGGAATTCTCTTACAACAACAGTTATCAGGCAAGTATAGGTGTGGCTCCATTTGAAGTATTGTATGGACGAAAGTGTCGCTCTCCAATATGTTGGGATGAGGTGGGAGAAGAAACGTTGTTGGGACCAGAGTTGGTACGAATGACTACAGAAAAGATCCAAATGATTCGACAACGTATATAAACGGCATAGGATCGACAAAAGAGTTATGCGGATCTTCATCGAAAGGACGTGGAATTTAGTATTGGGGATCACGTATTATTGCGTGTTGCTCCATGGAAAGGAGTTACAAGATTTGGGAAGAGAGGAAAGCTCAATCCACGATTTATTGGTCCATTTCAGATTCTTGACCGAGTAGGAAATGTGGCCTATAGACTCGCGTTACCTCCAAGTATGTCTCGTGTTCATAATATTTTCACGTGTCCGTGTAGCCGTAAATATGTGAAAGACCCGAACCATGTTATTGAGTTAGAATTGACGAGATAACTGGAGACTTAACGTATGAAGAGGTACCTGTCAAGATCTTGGATAGGAAGGAGCATGTCCTACGCACGAAGGTCATACCACAAGTTAAGGTTTTGTGGAGAAACCATGCTATTGAGGAAATGACCTGGGAGTTGGAAATGGAAATGAAAGCGAGGTATCCTCATCTTTTCGAAACACCAGGTACGTACGCCAATTTCGAGGACGAAATTTCATAAGGTGGGGAGGTTGTAAGACCCCAAATTATTAATAAATGAAATTTATTTTCCTCTATTTATTATTTTGAAATAGTAAGGGTTGATTTGATTAATGAGGTTAGTTATGGGTAAAATGTGCAAATATTTTAAATAAGCAGGTGGTTATAAAATATTCATTTTTGTCGGGGAATATTCGTTTGGTTATGGAATATTCTTCTTTGTCGAATATTCGCATTTAAATGCACAGTAGTTTTTTGTGGGCCCATAACGAAAGCGATTGGATGAAGAAAATGACAAGTATAAGTTGTTTATAAATAACTTGGCGTAGTTATTCTGATTAACACTTGTTGGAATACCCTTATGGTTAAAACACGATAATATCGTTGTTGCAAAAAGTAGCACGGTATTGCACCAATTATTGATTATTACGTAAAAAGGCACTACTCAATGATTATTACATGAATTCTTTATTCGATATTTTATTTTATTGATTCAATAATTCTTTGCATTGATATTTTATATTCTTCGTTGTTTCAATAATTTTCACTACATAGTATTTTCCATTATCGAAGCAATAATTCATATTATCTCAATAATATTATTAGAAAACATTATTGGCAATGTCTAGAAAGTTACATCTAAGGAGAGGTTTGGTCACCCTAATTGCGCGCCCAATGAGAGAAATTCTTATTGAAAGCCCTCTCTTTCACGGAGGAGCGGCACAGTTGCCCGATCTTTGTGATTCTGTAATATTATTTGTGAATAATTAATTATTGATTTATATAATGAGGAAAATATTGATTTTATGTGGATATAGATGGAGAAAATTTTTAAAGTGACAATTGTTGAAAATCGACATTTTATCTTTTCTGATAAAATAATATTTTATTATATTATTATAATATAATAATGATGATATTTTTACAATGAATGTGGGATATATGAGTATATGAGGAGGAAAGAGTATTTTTGTTGCAAAAGTTGTTTAACACATGTTTTGTTGTTTGTCGGTGGACCCCATTTCTTGATTGAAATTTGATTATAAATTTGTAAAATCGCTTGGTTTGTGGATTTTGGTCAATTTTTGTTTGGAATTTTGAAAAACTTTCTTCTGTAAAGTTGTAGAGAATTGAATTTCCTATAAAAATTCGGGAGATTCGAATTTTCTGATAAAAGGGCTATTTATTGTGAATTATTGAAGTTCCGGAGTTCCGAAATAATTAATTTTTGGAAATTTAAAATACTTTAAATAACAAAAACGTTTTTTTTCATTATGGTGTGTTCCACATGTTTGTTGAATGGGTTGATTTCAGATTTTCTAAGGTTGGCGTAGGAATTTAATTTTAATATATTAATATTATATTAAATTTTCTGCTTTGGTGTTCTAAGCATTTTCCTATAAATAGGGTGCTTAGGTTAGAATTGAAAATCACACCAGAAACTACAGATTTCTCTCTTTCTCTCTCTATATATCTAGCGTATTTTTGTTAGTATTTTAGTACTTTGAGTATTGTTATACGGTGCAAGTTCTTTCAGCACTATATCCAGTATTCCAACCAGAAGTACTATTCTAGCTAAGGTAAGGGATGTTATTTTCTTCTCAAATGTTATTATTTCTTCAATATCATTATACTGAAATATTGGTTGGAACTTTTTATCAAATTTGGAACTTTTTCATGTCAGGGTTACTATTCATGAGTTACTATTCACGAGTTACTATTCATAAGTTACTATTCACGAATTACTATTCATGAGTACTATTCACGAAGCATAATGATGTTTTTTTGTGAAATTTCTATCTTTTGGTGTCGGAGTTACTATTCACGTATACGACACTATTCACGAATACGGCACTATTCACAGAAAAATTAAATTTTCGTTTTTCGTCCAAAATATCTATTATGGATACTAGCTTTGATTGTATCCATGTTTTGATCATTCTTGAATTTTACTCCACTATGATTATTTATGAGGTATTTTTGGACATGAAATAGCTAAAATACGAATCCTTAATATTTATTCTTTTGTTTCACTGGATTCGTTTCATTTAAAATATTTTTCATCATCCTCCGTCCTAAATGATGATATAATTGAATATCTTTGGCACAGAGTGCAAAGATTAATGATTTCGATGAATATCTTTGGCCCGTGTGCAAAGATGAATGTGTTTAGATGAACATGACCAATCGGGTGAATATCTTTGGCTGTAGTAGTGCAAAGATGAATACTTAATTCCGTATATATATTGATTGATGTTACGAGGATAAAATATCGACGACGAACTTTTAAATTCATATATAGAAGATAGTAGTTTGCATTCTCTACTTAACTATTCTAATGAATTATTATTTCATGCGAGGATAGATTTAAAACGGTTTGTCTATTGTATTCTATCGATTTTTCCTGTTGAAGACTAACGATAATTTGTTACATGTTATCTTAGTCATAATGTTCTTTATTGGGCTAGTTGAGCTCACCCTTTTCCTTGTTGTTCCATTTTTCTTCTCAGGAGGCGAGAATGTAGCGAGTACTAGTCGGGGTGTGGAATGATAGTTCTAGAAGTGGTTTTAGTAGTCCTCACTATTCTGTAGAATAGTGTATTAATAATTGTAATGAGAACTTATTTGAGTGTGGATATTGTCTAGATGACAATATTTGTATTTAAACTCACAGTTTTTATGTTGTATTAATAAAGTTGTAGTTGTTTCTGTACCATGTATTTTGACGACTCAGAATGGGTGTTGTATACCTATTTTGGGGGCGTCAGAACGTCAGCAGCTAACGCATGTCAAATTACAATATAAAATACCACGTCAAATATGCCACGTAGGCGCCACATGTGCGTTGATCGGAAGAAATTGATTCAATACCCAAAAATCACTAAAGTATATATAAATATTTATATTTTAATATATATATATATATATATATATATATATATATATAAAACAAATATTCATATAAATATTTATAAATTTATCTATAAACATTCATGTAAATTTATCTTTATTATTTATAAACAAATATTTATTTATAAATATTTCATCTAAAATTTATAAAATTTAGATATGAATATTTTTTATAAATATTTATATGAATATTTAGAGATAAATTTATAAATATTTATATGAATATTTGTTTACATATATATATATATAAATATTCATAGTTACTTTATATATATATTTAGTTTAATGTTGAGATTTGTTTAGTATTTTATTTAGTTTGACAAGAAATTTTGAAAAAAATATTTCCCAATGCTTTTCCCTGCATTCACATTTCCCACTATATGAAAAAAGGGACACCATATATGCATTTGGTTTGCGAATTTGAGAAGTTATTGTAAGTTTATGAATTTGATAAGCTATTATGTGACGCCCCCAAAATTAGGTATACATCACCCATCTTGAGTCGCCAGATACATGGTACAAAATTCAAATACAACTTAATTATACAACAGTCGTGTAAAATACGACAAAACATAGGCTGTGAGTTTTAATACAAATACTGTCCTCTAGAGAGTATACAAACTCAATGGAGTCCTCATTACATTTATTATCACACTATTTCACAGAATAGTGAGGACTACTAATACACCATCTAGGACCATCACTCTGTTCCCCGACTAGTCCCTGCTACGTTCTCATTTCCTGAAGAGAACAGTGAAAGAAAGGGTGAGCTCAACTAGCCTAGTAAAAAATATTATGACTAAGATAATGCAGAATAAATTATCATTAGCCTTAAACAATGTTAAACTGATACAATATAACAAACATCAAGTTTAACTGCAGCGGAACAATCAATCCATTAAAAGAGTCAAGTAGAGAATAAAATCTACTATCTTTTATAATTTAAAAGGTTTTTCATCACTTTTATCGCTAGGACTCAGCTTAATAAATAATCCACATCATCGAATCACGCCTGCACCACGACAAATGATATTCTTTAGTATCATAACCACAATTATCCATGCACTACGGGCCAAGAATAATCATATTTTCATCAACGGTCCTGATCATGCCATAAAATAATTTATCTTTGCACTACGGCCAAAGAGAATCCATAGCCATAATCATACCAAAAACTGTCCATCAATGCACCACGGGCCAATGAGGACTTTTTCCACATCATTTGTAACATTACGATCATGATTATACCGAATAATCCCTGGTCATAATCATACCAAGTCCATCTATGCACTACAGGCCACAAATGACTTTCAACATAATATAAACATGAGGATGATGACAATGACATAATAATTCAATTAAACAATTCAAGTTAGGGTTTTCTCATTTCAAAAATTAGGGTTTTCGAAATATTAATTAGGGTTTCTAATTTAGAATTTTATAATTAGGGTTTTCTAAAGATTAGGGTTTCTAGATTTTTAATTAGGGTTTACCTAATTAATCCACAACATAAATTATATAACACAGTTATATAACAATCTTGTACTCTAAATTGGATCTCAAATTAGGGTTTAACATTATTACTAGGGTTTGGTTATAATACACCGTAATTGACCAACCATTATTATTACGGACATACAGTACATATTCATAGCACTGAAAAATCAAAATATAATTAATATTATATTATTATTCTCATACCTTGACAATAATCCAAAATTAAGGTTTGGATTCCATATACGATTTATTCTTCATATTTAACCTTAATAATTAAGGTAAAATAATTAACTTAATAATCAGTACTAAAATTCATATAATAAAATAATTATTATAATTATTCTAAAAATCACTTCATATATTATTTAAATAATATATGATTATATTTTATGAAAAATAATTAATAAAAACATTTCTATCTTAAAATTAATTATTATAAGAATATACTTTATAATAATCAATAATTCTAAAATAAATTTATTTGTAAATATTTATGTAATAAATATATTTTATTTACCACATAAATACATATACACATTATCTTGTACAAATCCTCATCTTTAAAATTTTAAAAAAAATTATACGTGAAAAATTTCTTATTTATTTATATAGAAAATATCGGGTTGTAACAGAATAGATCCATTTAATTTCAAATACTTTTCTCGTTAATTTGTATTGCTAATGATTTAGTATATGACAAACATAAGAATCTTTTCAAGCACATCGGAATAAGTAAAAGATCCCTTCATTGATATATTAATAATCATACATACATTGTTCTTATTGTAAGCAGTTAATACATGTATAGTAGTTATAGCAGTTAAGTACATAATGTAAATGACATAAAGTAAAAGACACAAAGGATTTTAAGTGGTTTAGAGACTCAAGCTCCTAATCCACTCTTCTGCTTTCAACTAGCAGGATTTCCACTAAAGAAGGGCAGCACCCTGAATCACTAAGATTCCTTCAAGGTCAGCAGCCTTGGAACTTCAGTTCACTAAGAACTCTTCAAGGCCAGCAACCTTGGAACTTATCTAGATCCCTAGGAACTATTCAAACCCAGCAGGCTTGGAACTTTATTTAGTCCCTCCGGACAAGGACCCCTCAGGCCCTGACTTCTTGTTGTTGTTGTTGGTGCTGAGCTGCTAAGATATCTTTAAGCTTGAGCATATTTTGTACTTAGCAGCTTGGCGTAGTCCTCTTGGCATTCTACTTTGAGTCTAGACTACTTCTTCTTTGGTGCAGCTGATCTTCATTCTGTTCTGATCATCTTCCTACGATGTCAACTATGCACCATCATTATTCCCTAAACCCTTCTAGACTGGTTGGCAGACATGGTTCTGCACTTGTTCTTGTTCAGTTTTAGGTTCATGATGATTCATAGAGTCGCTCTCTAGATCTTCTTTTTGCTTAGCCATTATTAATACGGACATACAGTACATATTCATAGCACTGAAAAATCAAAATATAATTAATATTATATTATTATTCTCATACCTTGACAATAATCCAAAATTAGGGTTTGGATTCCATATCTGATTTATTCTTCATATTTAACCTTAATAATTAAGGTAAAATAATTAACTTAATAATCTGTACTAAAATTCATATAATAAAATAATTATTATAATTATTCTAAAAATCACTTCATATATTATTTAAATAATATATGATTATATTTTTATGAAAAATAATTAATAAAAACATTTCTATCTTAAAATTAATTATTATAAGAATATACTTTATAATAATCAATAATTCTAAAATAAATTTATTTGTAAATATTTATGTAATAAATATATTTTTATTTACCACATAAATACATATACACATTATCTTGTACAAATCCTCATCTTTAAAATTTTTTAAAAAAAATTACACGCAAAATTTCTTATTTATTTATATAGAAAATATCGGGTTGTTACATTCACCCTCCCTTATAAAGATTCCGTCCTCGGATTCACCGTTTAAAAAACCTATACATACCAGGGTACATAGCATACATAATCATTGCAATTAGATCTCGATCAACTTTGATCGAACTGATCTTTAACTATTCACTTAAAGTTTGTCTTTCTGATTAAACAGAAATTTAATTTCTAAAAGAACTAAAGTTCCTCCCTCAAAATTTCTTTATAAAATAGTTTATTATATATAGGAAAATCATGTATAATAAAATAAAAGTTATACGAATAATATCTGGAGTTCCAGTGCCAGCTGCTGCTATATCCTGGACTGTCATGTTGTAGACCCTTGCAGTAGATTTCGTTGGCTTGCTCGATGATGTAGGTCCCGTGATTGCTAAAGTTCCACTTCCAGTGCCAGTATTCACACTACCTGCCTCCACCCTCCTCTTCGGACAATCTTTCACCTTGTGCTCAGTCGATCCGCACAGAAAACATCAACTGTTCATCCTAGGATTGGGGCAGTTGGGAGAGATATGGCCCTCCTGCCCGCACTTATAGCAAACGAATTTTCCTTTCAGACACTCCTCTGAGTGGTTCTTTCCACAATTCTTACATGTCACAGTCTGTTTGTTCACACCTTCTTGCTTCACCTGCACACTTCCAAAACTGCTCCCCTTCTTCTTGCTACTACTACCCCTATTCCCACTATTAATTTCCATTTTCCCAGCTCCTTCAGTCTTACCCTTATTCTTCCTCTCCTTGTTGTAGAGGCTCATAGCGTCACTTCCCTCCTCAGCAATAATTGCCTTTTCCATGAGTGCTGCAAATGTAGGAATCTGCAACACCGCCACCTTATTGTAGAGCCAGGGCTTTAATCCCAGCTAAAACCTTCTAGCTTTCCTAGCCTCCGTATCAACTTGATGCGGAGCATACTTAGCTAACTCATTAAATTTGGCGGCGTATTCTGACACCGTCATATTCTCATGCTTCAACTCTAAAAATTTTACCTCCATCCTAGCCTGCATACTATGTGAAAAATAATTTTCGAAAAACAGTGTTTTGAACCTCTCCCATGTAACTATACCTTCTCCTGCCCTCGCCTGATTTGCTTCCCACCAAAAGTTTGCCTCACCCTTCATCATGTAGGTGACAAAATCAGTCTTCTGCCCTTTAGTTACCCTAGCTACCACGAATGCTTTTTCAATTTCTTTGACCCAAGTTTGGGCTTCAACAGGGTCAGTTGTACCTTTGAATTCTGGTGGTCCTACAGCTTTGAAATCTTTAAAATTCGCCAAGCGATTATCCCATTGATTCGGTGATTTGGTATCCCTTGTTGCATGGCCTGTGCTACCATGTTTGCAAAGTGTTGAATCGGGTCTGCTTGTTGTTGTCCCTCAACGTTGTTGACAGATTCTTCTGCCCTTTGATTGCGAGTTCGTCGTCTTGGCGGCATTATCTGATTAAATGAAATCATAAATTTAACTTATATTCTAAACCTTATCTCATAAGTTTAATATATTAAACTTGTTTCATTTCTCAAACATAGATTCATATTCATTTAACGAATATTTTACATAACATAGCACATAATGCTTTAAACATCAGTTATCCCTTAGTGACTACAAAAGTCGGGATTTACAAACTTGATCATTACAAAAGTTGGGAACATTACATTAAACAGACATACTATCCTATATATTACATTAAACACACCTACATCACAGAACCTATACTAATTTATTACACCTCTTCCTTGGACAACTTTTCGCCTGATGACCTTCTATCCCAAAGATAAAACATTCTCCTGGTTTGTAGTCAGGACAATACAGAGTGGTATGTCCCTCATAACCGCATAGTTAACATATTCTTTTCCCTTTCTTCTTATCAGATTTTCCTAAGTCATGGACTCCTATCTTTCTTTTCCTCTTCTTGCACGGAGCTGCACACGCTTTGTTTCTTGTGGCTCCCATCTGATTAATTTGGATTTTAAGCTTATCTTGTTCTTCCATTGTTTCTATTAAAGCTTGATGCAATTGACTATTTAACAGCTTTTCTATCTCCCACAGCCTTTTCTAGAGAAGAAACCTTGTTCCTCAGATCCTGCACCTCCGTTGACGCTTGATCAGCTTCAACTTTAGTGTCCGGATCACTATCTGTCAGCTCCACCATCTCCAGATCTAGTATTACATTTTCTACAATAACCACATCATCTGAGTTGTTTGCATCGTGAGCCTCTATTTCAGCTATTGGCTTCGATATCTGCTCGGGTGTATGGGTTTGACCCTTCTTCATGCTATATGCATATAACAAGCCTTTTCCACCAGACATCAACACACATAAATTATTCTGATTAGCATATAGTATATACACACATCAATCAATAGTTTTTTTTATAAGTTATCTTTTATTTTGTTTGACGATGAATTTATTCAATTCATCTCTTTTTAAACTCTATATGAGTTATTTATATTTCCAACGATTCCCTCTGTTCTAAGGTTATAGCCTAAGGTCTATCCCACCTAAGGTTTTTAACCCTAAGCTCTGATACCAACCTGTAGAGCCCCCAAATCTGGGTACTTAAAACCCGAACTCGGTGCTTTAGGATACCATTTCTATGAGCGGAATAATACTAATAATAATAACAATAATATAAAGTTCAAACTTAATTTACATAATTATCAGAGTCTAGCTCCCAAGTACGTAACCTTTATTACATTCATTACATATCATGATAGATAATATATATATCATTGTCTTAATAGTCTCAAACTATTACATAGACCACCACAAATCTTATTTGGTTAGCTTTCCTTTTCCTTTGTTTCTGTACGAGCTTTCTGGTTCTTCACACTTAGCTGAAAACATTTAAATTAAGCAAGGATGAGCATTTGAGTGCCCAGCAAGTAATAGCAATTATATATATAAGCTGAAAGAATTTAAATATTTTCTTTATACTACACTTCTACAACAATTCAACAGTTGTGAAGTAATCTGTACCAATGATAATAATATATCAATTATATACCAAATCTTTAAAACTACGTCTTGTTATAAATAGGGTTTAGGTGACATCTTATGAACATTGTTTTCAATTTTTTGAATAGGTTAAACGAAATTCATCTACAAAACCGTCGCAACTTACGCACGCGGGGGTGATCGGCCGTTATACCTGCATTGATCAATACTACATGCGAAACGAGGGTATCGTTCACTCTCATCCGCTTAGGCGATAAAAAAGTTTTGATGTTCATACTTGTCTGGGTTCCAAATCAAAGGTTTTATCTTATTCAACAATAATCTATAATTCAACATATATGTATACGGGTAATTGACAAAGGTATATCAACATGTGATTAAATACAATGATTATCCAAGTGGGGACACTTGTATAACCATTTATAGAAATTAACGAACAGAATATATATCTGAATTATCATATACTAAATGTTGATAATCAATGGGCGTATATAATATAAGGTTAATAATCTGTATAGTAATAATATAGTTTAGAAACATTCTTACTTCATACCCATTGCATAAAAGAAAATCAAAAGTAAGATACTTTTTGATCTTGTCGCTTACGATTCACAACTTAGTTTTATCGTTTATATCACGACTATCATTAATCGGATCATTAGATTTCGATTAAAACAATATACTATAACACATAGTCTTTTGCATTTAAGTAGTCGACATAACCTAATCACATATTACCCATGTTTAACAACCATTGAATCACAAATAATCACATATCTAATTAAATTATCTAAGTCCAGATCAATTTCTGAAATATGTCGGTGTACCGACAGCTTTATCAGGTAATTTTCGAGTCTAAGACTCTATCCGATAATTTAGTATCAGTCATATTATTTTTAAATGACTTATAATAATTTTTAATCATTTATTATAATTTATCCTGAATTTTTAAACACTAGAATCATTATTAAATGATTTAAATATTACACAATTCAATTATCATTAATATTTAATTAATATTAAACTATTAATGAAATCATTTCCAAAATGTTAAAGTTATTTATAATAACTTGAAATACTTTTAAAGTATTAATATTACCATTAAATAATTTTTAAAACATTTAAAATCATTTTAAATAATTACCATTAATATTTAAATATTAATGTACTATTTATCAAAATATTAAAAGTCATTAATCATTACTTAAACTATTTTTATTTCATTTATATCCTTTTTAAATGATTTTTAAATTAATAAAACCATTTTAAACTACTTATTATTAAATAAATTTAATATCATTACTAATAAATTAATAATTATTAATATTAAATTATTAATGAACTTATCCTTTAAATATTAAAAGTTATATTTTATAACTTAAAATATCTTTAAACACTTTATTTTCATTTAAAATGATTATTATAATATTAAAATCATTTTTAAACTAAATTATTTAATATAATTATTAAATAACTTTAATATCATTAATAATAATTAATTAATGAAATTTACCTTTAAATATTAAAAGTTATATTTTATAACTTAAAATATTTTTAAATACCTTATTATTATTTAAAATGATTTTTAATATAATAAAATCATTTTTAATTAATTTATTTAATTCATTTAGTAAATAACTTAATATTCATTAATATTAATTTATTAATGAAATTTATCACAAAATATTAAAAGTCATTAAAAATAACTTAAAAATATTTTCTTATATCATAATATAATTTTAAATGATTTTTCAAATATTAAAATCATTTTTAAATAATTTATTTAATATTATAATTAAATAAATTAAATACCTTTAATATTCCAAAAATATTAAATATTTATGAAATATATTTAAAATAATTAAAAACTAATTTTAGAATTTAAAATGATTTTTAATAATTTATTTTGTATTTTTAACAATTAAAAACTAATTTTCTATAATTATTTAATAAAAATAATTAATTTAGAAAATATAATGTCATCACTAAAAAGGGCCCTATAGTGACTGGCTATCATTATAGGTGTTCTTGAATTCTTTCGCCAAACCCGAACTCCATGTAGAGCAGATTTAGAGGTTCTTTGTTTGACCAAGATTAATTTAGTGTGTGTTGTGTTTCTGGGTCTGTTGTTTGTCAGATCATGTAGTACAAATACAAGACTACACGATTCAACAATAAACATCATCATAACTTGCATAAACAACGAGATCTGAGCCCTTAAAGTGACTGTCAGAGCTGTTCTTCATTTCTGGGTTGCCCAGAACTGAAGAACAGTACGACTGGCCTACTTTGGGCTTCCACAACTTGTAATCCTAGCAATGTTTTAGTGATTTAAAGGTTGCAGTGTGTAGCCAATATGTAAGGCTACAAATATATTACATAACATCAACAAAACATCAACAACATAACGAGATCTTGTCCGGTCAAACGATGTCAGAAACCACGCTCATGAACTTTCTAGGTTACCTAGAAAGTTCATCCGTGGACTTTCTGCCTAGTTTGACCATCCCCCAATTCCAGTATATTTGTGATATAAGCTATATAAAAGCATCAAGATGTAGTATAACTACTATAAAATAACCTGAATACAATAAGAAACACAAATCAACCACAACTTGCAAGATCAGAGGCGACAAAAGTCTTGTCAGACCATTTATGGGCAAGATCTGGGTTACCTAGATTTTGTCCAGTCATGGTCGGATAACAGACTAAACTTTCAATCTAGAAAAGATCTAAGTCTTATTCTTGTTCCAGATCAAAGAATACATAACAGACTACAATATTCAACACTTAAAACACAAAAATCAAACACGTGCAGAGATCTACACGACCTGACATTCGTTGTCAGACACCAAAATAAAAATTTTCTAGATTTTGTAGATCTTCAAATCCGAGCATCTAGATGTTATGGATCTAACATCTAGCAACCCAGATCATCCTTAGACACCTTATACAACATATTTAACACATCAAAAACAACATCTAACACATCATCAAAGGTCAGAATTCAAGCTAGGGTTTATACCTTTACTTTGATCAATCTTGATCTTAGGCTACTGATTTGTTGTTGGATTTCGTGGGGCTTGATTGTGGAACTGTAATACAAATATATTTCGTTGGTTTGAGTTGAGAGAAAAGGTTTGAGTGTTTGGAGAGAAATGAGCTTGCAATTGATTTTCTCTCTCTCAAATGCTATAAATACAAGGGCTAGATACATGTAATGCTGATATAGAGACTGATTTGCTGGAGTTTTAAGTCAAGGGAGTAGTTATATTAGGTCACCCACTTTTCCTATTTTCAAAACCTAGTTTATAGCTTTAATAATGTAAAGGGGCAAAATGGTCATTTGTATTTTCCATTTAATGGCATTCTTATCATTTGGCAAATGCTTAGGGTTTGACCCTTAGGGTTTAACCCTAAAGTTTAGCACAAATCAATTATAGGATTTCTAATTTAGGGTTTGCACAAAAATTAAATAAATTTTAGTTTCTAAATTTTGTAGTTAGGGTTTTCTTAATTATGATTAATTTTCTAATTACTTTATACAAGAACATTAGGGTTTAAAATCACTAATTATAATTAAATTTGCTACTTTAGCAATTAGAGTTTAAAATTAGTAATTAGTTTTTTATAATTTCTAATTAGGGTTACTAATTTTAAAAATTAGGGTTTCTAGAAATTAATATCTCTAAATGTTAATTAGGGTTAACCTAATTAATCATGAAATCACATAACACAGTTATATAATAATCTCGAACTCATGATTGAGTTTTCAAGTTAGGGTTTTCTCATTTCAAAAATTAGGGTTTTCGAAATATTAATTAGGGTTTCTAATTTAGAATTTTATAATCAAGGTTTTTCTAAAGATTAGGGTTTCTAGATTTTTATTTAGGGTTTACCTAATTAATCCACAACATAAATTATATAACACAGTTATATAACAATCTTGTACTCTAAATTGGATCTCAAATTAGGGTTTAACATTATTACTAGGGTTTGGTCATAATACACCGTAATTGATCAACCATTATTAATACGGAAATACAGTACATATTCATAGCACTGAAAAATCAAAATATAATTAATATTATATTATTATTCTCATATCTTGAAAATAATCCAAAATTAGGGTTTGGATTCCATATCTCAATTTATTCTTCATATTTAACCTTCATAATTAAGAAAAATAATTAACTTAATAATCTCTACTAAAATTCATATAAAAAAATAATTATTATAATTATTCTAAAATCACTTCATATATTATTTAAATAATATATGATTATATTTTATGAAAAATAATTAATAAAAACATTTCCATCTTAAAATTAATTATTATAAGAATATACTTTATAATAATCAATAATTCTAAAATAAATTTATTTGTAAATATTTATGTAATAAATATATTTTATTTACCACATAAATACATATACACATTATCTTGTACAAATCCTCATCTTTAAAATTTTAAAAAAAAATTATACTGAAAATTTCTTATTTATTTATATAGAAAATATCGGGTTATAACAGAATAGATCCGTTTAATTTCAAATACTTTTCTCGTTAATTTGTATTGCTAATGATTTAGTATATGACAAACATAAGAATATTTTCAAGCACATCGGAATAAGTAAAAGATCCCTTCATTGATATATTAATAATCATACATACATTGTTCTTATTGTAAGCAGTTAATACATGCATAGTAGTTATAGCAGTTAAGTACATAATGTAAATGACATAAAGTAAAAGACACAAAGGATTTTAAGTGGTTTAGAGACTCAAGCTCCTAATCCACTCTTCTGCTTTCAACTAGCAGGATTTCCACTAAAGAAGGGCAGCACCATGAATCACTAAGATTCCTTGAGGTCGTTGACCTTGGAACTTCAGTTCACTAAGAACTCTTCAAGGCCAGCAACCTTGGAACTTATCTAGATCCCTAGGAACTATTCAAACCCAGCAGGCTTGGAACTTTATTTAGTCCCTCCGGACAAGGACCCCTCAGGCCCTGACTTCTTGTTGTTGTTGTTGGTGCTGAGCTGCTAAGATATCTTTAAGCTTGAGCATATTTTGTACTTAACAGCTTGGCGTAGTCCTCTTGGCATTCTACTTTGAGTCTAGACTACTTCTTCTTTGGTGCAGCTGATCTTCATTCTGTTCTGATCATCTTCCTACGATGTCAACTATACACCATCATTATTCCCTAAACCCTTCTAGACTGGTTGGCAGACATGGTTCTGCACTTGTTCTTGTTTAGCTTTAGGTTCATGATGATTCATAGAGTCGCTCTCTAGATCTTCTTTTTGCTTAGCCATTCTTCTGAATGCTATCTTCTTGTCCTCTTCGGCTCTCAGCTTAGCTGCCATCTTCAGTGGCATTCTTATCTTTGTTGAGTGAAGTTTTAGTCTGTTCAAGTCCTTCTTCTCAGGCTACTTCACTTCCACCATCGTAGTCTCACTGTCACTAAGACTTGTTCATGTAAAGCTCTGGTGGAACTCGTAGAGTCAACAATATATCATTCCAACAACTCAACAATTCTGTAATGTAGCAATCATCAGCAACTCTTGATCGTTGAAGCTTTGGTATATAGCCATTGAAAGCTATTTGAATTTCTTCACAGATCTCGAGTTATTTGGTGTAGACTGCAGATGTGACATGACATGACTTTCTGACACTGCAGTCTACTGTTTCACCTACCCTATCAGAGATGTCACTTTGATACCTCGGGTAGGTAGTCGAATTTATTTCCTCCTTCTGATTTCTCGATCAGAGGTTGTCCTTTTGCATCGATGCTGTAAGACTCCAGCTTTTATAAATAAAGATGATTTTTTTCTATAAATATTATTTTTGAATATTATGGAATAAATTTGATATAATGTTATAGTTGTGGGTAATATTTATAAATTTTGCAAAGTATGCAAGTTGTTATAAAATATTCGTTTGGTGGGGAATATTCTTTTTGTTAGGGAATATTTGTCTGTAACGGCTCAATCATTGGTGGACCCCACATAATGAAATTATTGTTTGGATTGAGAAAACGACAAAAATATTTTATAAAAATAACGGTAGGAGGTGTTACCGTTGAAACCGCTGAAACTACCCGGTGGTAAAAATACGATGTCTGAGTGGTTGCATAGTAGCACACGGTATTGATTATTGATGCTTACGTGAGAAGTCACTCAATTTATGCTCAATTATTACTACGATAATTGTTTGCATCATATCTATTATATTATTGATTCAATTATTGTCACGTTCATCATCAGATAATATGTTATAGTATTAAATCAATAATTGAGACGACAAGTTATAAATGATTAATAATTGTTGAAAGATTAAATATGTGTTGATGAAAAATAAAATGATTTGTGGTAAGTTTGATTATTTTATGGGGGCCTCATATGTCATCATCTAAGAGTCTCTTCGTCAATAGTATTTACCTTCGTCAATAGTAATTACCTTCGTCAATAGTAATTACCCTTGTGAATAGTATTTACCTTCAATCGATAGTAATTACCTTCGTCAATAGTAGTTACCCTTGTGAATAGTATTTACCTTCGTCGATAGTATTTACCTTCGTTAATAGTAATTACCTTTACCAGACGTCCGAACCACTTGTCGTTTCACATTACAAAGCGTCCGAACCACTTGTCGTTTCACATTCACAAAGCCAAACCACTTTTCTTTTCACATCATTAGTCGTCGAAGCCACTTGCTTTTCACACGGCGGTGTGCTAAGCTAGAAATCTTCTATAAATAGAGGCCTGAGGGCTTCATTATTTTCACGAAATTCATTCAAGATATAGAGAGAGAAAGTATAGAGAGAATAAGAGAGAAAGAAGAAGAGTATTTTGTTACTACACCTGTAGTAGTATTCAATCTCCTACCAAAAGTAAGGGGTGTTATTCTTTCTTATTCATGAAGAGAACTGTTGTTATTCCATTGCTTATTATTACATTTGGAATAACTTTTGTAATGTGGTTTACCCTATACTTGGTGACATTCTTCTATTATTCGTTGGAACATCCTCATCACGTGTGTTTTACACCGACTTCGGTTCCGTCTTTATTATTATTACATTGGAACATCACGTATGCGTATGTTTTACACCTACCTGGTTCCGCTCTTTATTATTATTACATTGGAACATCCTGTATGTGTGTTTTACATCGGACTGGTTCCGTCTTTTATTATTATTACATTTGGAACATCACATGCATGCGTTTTACGGCCTGACTGGGTTCCGTTATTTATTATTCTGTTGGAATAACTTTTGCTGTCGGCGGCCTATCGCATGCATGGTGATTTCTTTTGTTATTCTATTCTTTATTATACCCAGTTGGTTAAAACTTTGACTTCTATATACTCCATGAAATTAGTGGAATATTCTTGATATTTGCGTTTCATCCAGTATCTTTTCATGGAAATATTCTTCCGATCATTCTTGAATTTTACTCTACAAAACAAAGTGTTGATAATTTGGGCGTTAATAATTCTGGATAAAATAATTCTTGAACTTGTTTTATTAAATTCTTATATCATTGTCATCATCCTCATGTTTATATTATGTTGAAAATCATCTGCATGGCTTAGTAGTGCATAGATGGACTTGGTATGATTATGACCGAGAGACTATTCGATTGTAATCATGGCCGTAATGTTACAAATGATGTGATAAAAATCCTCGATGGTAGTAGTGCATTGGTGGATAGTTGTTGGCATGATCATGACCATTAATGAATACACAAATATTCTTGGCCCGTAGTGCATGAATAATTGTGGTCGTGATACTAAAGAATATCCTTGGCCGTAGTGCAGGGGTGATTCGATGATGTGGAATATTTATTAAAGCTGAGTCTCAGCTATAACAGTGATGAAAAACCTTTTAAAACCTAAAAGATAGTAGACTTTATTTTCTACTTGACTCTTTTAATGGATTGCTTATTCCTTGCAGCTTAAACTGGTTGTCTATTGTATTTTATCAGTTTAACATTGTTGAAGACTATTGATAATTTATTTTGCATTATCTTAGTCATAATATTTCTTACTGGGCTAGTTGAGCTCACCCTTTCTTTCACTGTTCTCTTCAGGAAATGAGAATATAGCTGGGACGAGTCGGAAAAAGCGAGTGATGGTCCTCAAGATAGCATTAGTAGTCCTCACTATTACGTGAAATAATGTGATAATAATTATAATGAGGACTTTTTTGAGTTTGTATAATATCTAGTAGACGATATTTGTATTTAAACTCACAGTTTATGTCGTATTGTACACGACAGTTATGTTAATAAGTTGTATTTAAATTCTGTACCATGTAAGTGGCGACCCAAGATGGGTGATGTATACCTAATTTTGGGGGCGTCACGGTTAGTATATCGAGCTTAGGGATATGATCCACTGCTAAGATGTGAGAATAGTACTAGGAGGGAGAGGGAATACCTTCGCTAGTATGACCTACCTAAGTTTATGTGCTATTTTATTGGTTGGTCGGAAGATAGGGATAATTTGTTACATGTCAATAAACCTTTTGTTTTGTGGCGAGATCTCGAAAATGACATCCGAGAACGTTGAGAATAGCAATGGAGCGCATGTCGATCGTTGATTCACCACATATCAATAATCGATAATAATGTGCATCGGAGGCGATAATCCTCATGCAAACAACAACACCGACCAAATGATGAATGATCAAATGTTCGAGGCTTTATGCAATTTATCTGACAAGAAAAGCGAGGCGACTCTGTCCAAAACGTAGGTGGAAACACGGAAAACTCTCGGTGATGGCGCTACACAATTCAAGGAGCTAGGACCACCGGGAGTTTAAGGGAGAGCCAAAACCACTTCTAGCGAAAAGCATGGATAAAACAGTTACCAAGATATTTGATGTCTTGGGATGCTCAGAGGAGCAAAAGGTTCCCTTCTTGGCTTTATGTTGCGCGGAGAGGCGATTCTTGGTGGGAATCGGTAAAATGTACTCAACTTCTTTGTCTTCAAGATATCTTGGGAGAAGTTCGAGAGTCATTCAACGACAAATACTTTCACAAAGTATTACGCCACATGAAGGAGGTGGAATTTATCAAGTTGGAACAAAACAATATGGCCGTGTCGCAATACGAGGTAAAATTTGCGGGAGTTATCACGGTTTTATGTCCCCACTTGGTGGATAATGAAGAGAAATGGCGCGAATGTTTTTAAGAGGTTTGAAGTCGAGATACGTCAACATCTTATTTCTCATAAACGTGTTTGTATTCGGATGTTGTAAATAGGGCTCGATTAGTGGAACGCGATAATGAGTCAACACAACTAAAAGAGAGCGGTACCGCAAAATTATAATACCAACGAGAGTAGTCATCGAGCGGTGACAACAAGCGTGGAGGAATCAACAGGCGGATATGGTAACCACTTCGGTGGTAATCGAGGCCAAAACAATAAGAATGGACATTTCAAGAAGCGGAGATTCAACAATGGTGGAAAGACGTCAAGACCAAAGCACCCATTGTTAAGGAAGGAGAAAGACCACCTATCATATGCTTCAAATGCGGAGGAGAGGACACATCGATCTAAATCTGCGTCATGCCGTCCAAAGCATGTTATAATTGTGGAAGAGAAGGTCACTTAGCTCGATTTTGTGCGTTCATCAAGACAAATTCACTAGGATGGAGGCACCAAAGGCCATCCCGAAAAATTCAAACCCCAGTAGTGCAAGGGAGAGCGTTTGTTGTGACCTCCCAAAGAGCAAGGAATCCGAATGAGGTCATCACGGGTAAGCTTATCATAAACTCTAATGAAGTCTATACTTTATTTGATCACATTTGTTCAACCCATTCTTTTATTTCTCTACTTGCGCTCATCGATTAAATTTGACTCTGGAGAAATTAGACTTTGACTTATCTGTGGAAACTCCGTTGGGAGAAACCTTCATTACATCCACTATTTATAAGTTTTGTTTGGTTCAAATCGGTACCCTCACATTACCTGTTGATCTTATTTCATTAAAAATACTTGCATTTGACGTGATTCTGTGGATTGATTGGTTAACTACTTATCATGCAAAAATTGATTGTTTTTAATAAGGTTGTTAGCTTTCATATTCCTAATCAACCTATTATGCTAATTCAAACGACCAAACCATTAAAATCAATCACGGTCATCTCAAGCCATAAAGCTATTCGTTTATTAAAAAAGCGGATGTCAAGCTTTTTCTTAGCTCATGTCACAGATTTAAACAAAATACGCCGGGTTTTGAGCGAGATTTCTATTGTTAATAAATTTCTGACGTATTCTAGAAGAACTTCCCCGGCCTACCCCCAAAGCGTGAAATTGAATTTTGTATCGACCTTGAACCCAGTACAAAACCTATTTCCAAAGCCCCATATCGAATGGCTCTATTGAACTTCGTGGAGTTAAAGACCCAATGCGCAGGAATTGTTAGACATTGGCTTTATTCGTCCTAGTACTTCTCCTTGGGGTGCTCTGTTCTATTCGTGAAGAAGAAAGATGGGAGTATGCGACTTTGTATTGATTATCGGGAGTTGAATCATGTCACCATCAAAATAGGTATCCATTGCCACGTATTGATGATCTGTTTGACCCGGTTGAAGGAGCCAAATTCTTTTCAAAGATTGATCTTCGTTCCGGATATCACCAATTGAAGATTAGAACCGTGACATTCCAAAGACGGCTTTCGTAACTTCGATGCGGGCATTATGAATTCCTAGTCATGTCCTTTGGATTGACTAATGCTCCTAACGCCTTCATGGATATGATGAACCGAGTATTCAAGGAATATTTAGATCACTTTGTGGTCGTCTTTATTGATGACATCCTTATTTATTCCAAAATCCGTGAAGATCATGAAAGCAACACTTGAGGTGACACTCCAAAAGCTTCGTGAATATAAGCTTAATGCCAAGTTGAAGAAATGCGAGTTAAAGCTTGAAGAAGTAGCATTCCTTGGGCACGTGGTATCAAGTCATGGAATATCTGTTGACCCAAAGAAAGATTGAAGCTATTCAAAGTCGGGAACAACCTAAATCGATGGATCAAGTCGTAGCTTTCTTGGTTTAGCCGGTTATTATAGGAGATTCGTGGAAGGATTTTCTCGAATCGCTACTCCATTGACTCAAATGACTCGGAAAGATACAAAGTTCGGTTGGGCGAAGAATGTGAGAAGAGTTTTCAAGAACTCAAGAGGAGACTTATTTCAAATTTTGCTCGACAATACCATTTGGCTCGGAAGGATTTGTCATCTCTGATGATGCTTCGAGCAAAGGGTTGGGATGTGTTCTTATGCAACATGGAAAAGTTATAGCCTATGCCTCGCGACAACTCAAAGAATATGAGAGGAATTATCCTACTCATGATCTAGAGTTAGCAAATGTTATCTTCTGCACTTAAAATTTGGAGGCATTACTTGTATGGGGAGAAAGTGGAGATCTTTACGCATCATAAAAGCCTCAAATATTTCTTCACTCAAAAGGAACTCAACATGCGACAACGACGTTGGCTTGAACTGAAAAGATTATGATCATACCATCCAATACCATCCCGGAAAAGCGAACGTGGTAGGCGGCGCATTGAGTAGAAAATCATATGCAAAGTACGAGTGCGATATTGTCAATGAAAGGCCCATTTTGTGTGACTTGCAAAGGATGGAGATAGAGTTAAAGACTCCGAGGGACGCATGTGATGATAAGCGAGTATACGAGTAAAACCGACTTTAATCGATAAAGTTAAAGCCGCCAAGCTACGGACACGGAGGCGATGCGTATGATGAGGAAGAAAGTGCAAGAAGGTGCTATCTTGGGAAGAAAGAATCGATGAAGAAGGAATACTTGAGTCAACTCCGGACTTTGTGTTCTAACGACCACGATTTAAAGTATAATATCATGATGGAGGCGCACAACACACCATTTGCAATCCATCACAGGAGTACCAAAATGTATCATGATATTCGCCATACATTTTGGTGGAGCAATATGAAGAGAGATAGCAGTTGTTTATCTCAAGGTGTCTAACTTGTCAACGAGTTAAAGCGGAGCATCAAGTACCAAAAGGTCCATTGCAACCACTTGAAATTCCGAATGGAAGTGGGAGCACATTACCATGGATTTAAGTTCTGGCCTTCCTAAGGTTTCTCAAGGCATTGATGCGATTTGGGTCATTGTTGATAGATTGACCAAGTCTGCTCATTTCTTACCGATACGAGAAACTTATACACTTGAACGTCTTGCTCATATATACATAAACGAGATTGTAAGACTGCATGGTATGCCGGTATCCATAGTTTCTGATCGAGACCCAAGATTCACTTCACGATTTTGGGTTAGTTTGCAAAAAGCTATGGGCACAGACTTACGATTTAGCTCGGCATATCATCCCTCGGGGATCGACGGACGATCGAGAGGACTATTCAAACTCTTGAAGATCTATTAAGACTCTGTGTCCTTGATTTCAAGGGAAGTTGGGACAAGTTCTTACCATTGGTGGAGTTTTCCTACAACAACAGTTATCAAGCAAGTATTGACATGGCTCCATTCGAAGCGTTGTATGGAAGAAAGTGTCGTTCTCCAGTATGCTGGGATGAGGTGGGTGAAGCAACGTTGTTGGGACCGGAGTTGGTACGTATGACTACGGAAAAGATTCAAACGATCCGACAAACGTATAAAAACCTCACAAAATCGATAAAAGAGTTATCTTGATCTTCATCGAAAGGACGTGGAATTCGATATAGGAGATCATGTGTTGTTAAGAGTTGCTCCATGAAAAGGAGTTACAAGATTTGGAAAGAGTGGAAAACTTAATCCTCGATTCATCGGTCCATTTTAATCCTCGATCGGTAGGAACGTAGCCTATAAACTCGCTTTCTTCGCCAAATATGTCTCGTGTTCATAACGTTTTTCACATATCTATGTTACGTAAATATGTGAAAGACCCGAACCATATTATTGAGTTAGAACCGGACGAAATAGCGGAAGATTTGACGTATGAAGAGGTTCTGCTCAAATTTTGGATAAGAAGGAACATATTCTACGCTCCAAGGTTATACCTCAAGTCAAAGTTTTGTGGAGGAACCACGATGTTGAGGAAATGACTTGGGAGTTAGAATCAAATGAAATCAAGGTATCCTTACCTCTTCGACATACCAGTATCGCACCCTAATTTCGAGGGCGAAATTTCATAAGAAGGGAGGTTGTAAGACCCGACTTTTATAAATAAAGATGAATTTTTTCTATAAATATTATTTTTGAATATTATGGAATAAATTTGATATAATGTTATAGTTGTGGGTAATATTTATAAATTTTGCAAAGTATGCAAGTTGTTATAAAATATTCGTTTGGTGGGAATATTCTTTTTGTTAGGAATATTAAATACAACTACTCAATCATTGGTGGACCCCATAATGATGTAATTATTGTCGGATTGAGAAAACGACAAAAATATTTTATAAAAATAACTATGGAGGTGTTACTGCTTAAAGCTGAACTACCCGGTGGTAAAGTACAAAGAATATCTGGCGTGGTTGCATAGTAGCACACGGTATTGATTATTGATGCTTACGTGAGAAGTCACTCAAATTATGCTCAATTATTACTACGATAATTCTTTGCATCATATCTATTATATTATTGATTCAATTATTGTCACGCGATTATCATCAGATAATATGTTATAGTATTAAATCAATAATTGAGACGACAAGTTATAAATGATTAATAATTGTTGAAAGATTAAATATGTGTTGATGAAAAATAAAATGATTTGTGGTAAGTTTGATTATTTTATGGGGGCTCATATGTCATCATCTAAGAGTCTCTTCAATCGATAGTATTTACCTTCGTCAATAGTAATTACCTTCGTCGATAGTAATTACCCTTGTGAATAGTATTTACCTTCGTCAAATAGTAATTACCTTCGTCAATAGTAGTTACCCTTGTGAATAGTATTTACCTTCGTCAATAGTATTTACCTTCGTTAATAGTAATTACCTTTACCGACGTCGAACCACTTGTCCTTTCACATTACAAAGGCCGAACCACTTGTCGTTTCACATTACATGAAAGCGCCAAACCACTTTTCTTTTCACATCATTAGTCGTCGAGCCACTTGCTTTTCACCTGGCGGTGCTAAGCTAGAAATCTTCTATAAATAGAGGCTGAGGGCTTCATTATTTTCACTTAATTCATTCAAGCTATAAAGAGAGAAAGTATAGAGAGAATAAGAGAGAAAGAAGAAGAGTATTTTGTTACTACCTTGCTGCGCAAAGATTCAATCTCCTACCAAAAGTAAGGGGTGTTATTCTTTCTTATTCATGAAGAGAATCTGTTGTTATTCCATTGCTTATTATTCTTTGGAATAACTTTTGTATACGTGGTTTACCCTATACTTGGTGACATTCTTCTATTATTCATTGGAACATCCTGTCATGTGTTTTTACACCGACCGGTTCCGTCTTTTATTATTATTACTGTTGGAACATCATGTATGCATGTGTTTTACACCTAACTGGTTCCGCTCTTTATTATTATTTTGTTGGAACATCCTGTCATGTGTTTTTACCCGACTGGTTCCGCCTTTTTATTATTATTCATTGGAACATCCTCGTCATGCATGCGTTTCTGTGGGACCTAGTTCCGTTATTTATTATTCTGTTGGAATAACTCACTTGTCTGCGGTTCTATCGCATGCATGGTGATTTCTTTTGTTATTCTATTCTTTATTATACCCAAATTGGTTAAAACTTTGACTTCTATACTCCATAAAATTAGTGGAATATTCTTGATATTTGCGTTTCATCCAAAGATATCTTTCATGGAAATATTCTTCCGATCATTCTTGAATTTTACTCTACAAAACAAAGATCATGTTGATAATTTGGGCGTTAATAATTCTGGATAAAATAATTCTTGAACTTGTTTTATTAAATTCTTATATCATTGTCATCATCCTTATGTTTATATTATGTTGAAAGTCATCTGTGGCACTGTAGTGCATAGATGGACTTGGTATGATTATGACCGAGAGACTATCTTGTAAATCATGACCGTAATGTTACAAATGATGTGATAAAAATCCTCGATGGTAGTAGTGCATTGGTGGACGAGTTGTTGGCATGATCATGACCATTAATGAATACACAAATATTCTTGGCCGTAGTGCATGAATAATTGTGGTCGCGTGATACTAAAGAATATCCTTGGCAGTAGTGCGGGGGTGATTCGATGATGTGGAATATTAATTAAAGTTTGAGTCTCACTATATATATGATGATGAAAAACCTTTTAAAACCTAAAAGATAGTAGACTTTATTTTCTACTTGACTCTTTTAATGGATTGCTTATTCACCTGCAGCTTAAACCGGTTGTCTATTGTATTTTATCGGTTTAACATTGTTGAAGACTATTGATAATTTATTCGCATTATCTTAGTCATAATATTTCTTCTTTGGGCTAGTTGAGCTCACCCTTTCTTTCACCGTTCTCTTCAGGAAATGAGAATATAGCTGGGACGAGTCGGGGAAACGAGTAATAGTCCTGAAGATAGCATTAGTAGTCCTCACTATTCTGTGAAATAGTGTGATAATAATTGTAATGAGGACTTTTTTTGAGTTTGTATAATATCTAGTAGATTTATATTTGTATTTAAACTCACGCTTTATGTCGTATTGTACACGACAGTTATGTTAATAAGTTGTATTTAAATTCTGTACCATGTAAGTGGCGACCCAAGATGGGTGATGTATACCTAATTTTGGGGGCGTCACAGATGCTCTCAATAAGCTCTGTTCGAATATCAATCTTTAGATTTAACCATTGCCAATGCTTTAATCTTCAGACGACCGAACTTTACGATTCTAATGCATATCTTCTTGGACCTGATCGTAGTGTCTTGTTGAATGTTTGATCCTTGACAGGTAGAGACAACACTACGATCCTGAAGAGTGTTGATTGGATCCTTAATGTAGAACACCTCTTCCTTCTTTTGTGCAGTGCTTCAACACTTCTATTTGCTTCGACTGCTCTCAGATACTGATGGCTTGACTCCTTGTTCTGGCCCCTTATGAAGAGCAAGACACTTCATATTTGTGGCGTGTCCAGCCCACTTTCTCCTTGTGATCTCTCATTCACTTATCATCAATGGACTGACCCAATGCTTAATCACTTTAGCCTTGTTCTTCATAGGCTGACTAGTATCTTTGTGTACACTCCATCAGTTCCTTCTTTATTTGGCAAACACTACGATCCTGGTTAATCCCAAGATCGTTGTCTTCTGTTCTCTTGACAGCATTTGCACTTGCTGACTTTCCTTAGTCAGTTACTTTGATTGAAGTCTTCTTCTGATCAACTTGTGGAAGACTTCAACTTGAATGGCTTCACAACTCAATCTGAATGTTAAATGAGTTGGTGCTTAGATCTTCTGTTAGCTTGCATGCCATTTGTTGAGTGCTCTCTGGTTTCCTTCAGGTTTGATGCAACTTTGCAGCTTAAACCAGAGGCTTCTTTCTTTGGATATTCTGGGAGTGCTCATTTATTAAGAATCGTGTTTGCTCTACGATTCTGCCATGGCGTTGTGAGCATATCTGTTGAGGCCTTAGTTCTGTACTCTACGATTCAGTTTTGGCTGTGTAGACACTACAACTCCAAGATTACATCTTGACACTCTATGATTTCTGTTGTTATTCTTGTTGTCTTCATCTGATTTTGCTCGACTACGATCTCTGCCTCTGATATGATCAGTAGACTCTACGACTCTGAGTGTAGTCTACGATTCTTGACTTGGCTTCGACAGATGCTCGGTTGGCTCGTAGACAGACTGTCTCTACGATTCTGAACATGACTTTCTCAGCAGACTACGGCTCCGAGTAAGTTCTTCTCGACACACTACGATCTTTCCTTTTCTCTCCTGGTAGTCTACGAACTCCGAGATCTACTATCTTGTAGACTACGTTTTTGCCTTGATAGCTCTCGAGTTTTCCTTGACTTTCTTGGAAGACTACAATTTCTGGTGCAGTGCTCGATGATCAGACAAGCCTATCTATTACATTATAAGATCAACCTAACAAGCTTGATCTTTCAATATTTATAGTCCTTGTACATCATTTCTTTTTAAGGACTTTACAAAGTTGTTTTGCTTATGTAGGATCAACCTAACACATTTGATCAATTTATTCTAAATCCTTGTACATATGTTCCTATTATCTATCAAAGGACTTTACAGCAAAATGACGGTAATTACTATATTCTTATTACAATCAAAGTATAATCCTTCCCAGGTTCATAAACCGGTTACATCGTTCATTGTTCATAATGTATAATACATACAAACTTACTAAACTATTACACAATGCCTAAGCATCCATCTTAGCTTTGCCTTTATCTCTCTTGGCATTCACAATGACGTTCATCTTTAATCGCAGCTTATATAATTCACGCAAGAAATGAGCGTACGATACCAACAAGTTTAATCAAGGATAACAGGAATACCACATTCATGAATTATATAACAATTCCAACATAACTGAACAATAGTTATGAAGTATTATGTATCAATAATACTCTAACAGTTCATAACATCAATTCCCCAAAGTATTGAATAGATTAGGAATTCTGAACCGGTCAATAGACCATGAACCGTAAATTTCAGTTTTCATACTTGAAAAGGAGTCCACAGCACTAAGGCTGTTCATCCGTATAACTTACGAGCACTTCTAGGTGATCGGCCTATAGTACTCTATGTTGATCAACACTCATTCATTAAACGTATTTACGTTTAATATTTTTGGCAAACACGCGTCCGTACCAATTACTTGGCATAGGATAGCGTTAACATTTCTATATAGAATGATATGTATAATAATCAATCTATATATTACGAATAGTCTAGCCGAATTAAAATCTGGCATAGACCCTTTCTTTAAAACAAGTCTGGCAATTTAGTTCAACGAATCACATAAAACTTGGCTAACATAGAAGTTAGACAAGCGTTAAGAAAACTTGCCTTTCAGCATCTTCAAATAACTTACTCGACTGACCACAACCTTAACAGAATCTACATGATATATTCATATAGTACACTATAATTAGCTATCAAACAACCATTCACATTGTTCCTACAAGCTTCTTTCTCTTCTATGTCTTTGTTAACTTAATATCTTTATTAAAGTCAACATGACTTATTACCCTTCGTCCCGGTTTATCACTCAACTGACGTTTACTAACCGGACTCAAACATCGTTGATAAGGTATTAATGTTGTTCATTGTACATATCTTGTTAACACGTATTACATTCCTAAGTTTCATACCATATACCTTAGTATAGGTAATATAGGAATAGTCTTAGTACATTCATTGAGTATATAAACTCAACTCAGGTAGGTCTCGAAACAACTAAAGTTTAAAACCTACTTGGTCAACTTTTTTCCACTGTCGTATTGCATGCACAGATCCTTTGTATTTTAGTAGCCTTTGCGGCGCGAGTTAGCGGGTGGTACTCGGCCGAAGTCTGGTCATTGCTTGGCACCACTTTGTCTTGGTTTTAGCGTTATATGGCGTAGTCTATGCACCAGTTGGCCAAACCAGTTTTAGTTTCCTAACGAAACTCCCGGCTTCCTAATTTGTTCGTTTTACATCCAAATTGACCCATTCAAATTCCTACAAGTCAGGAATTACATCCTTTACGTGTTCATATAAGAATTCAACACTTTCGAATCTGTTAACTTAGAATTCACTATTGAGTTCATTTTATAGACGTTCGTAAACGTTAATGAGCGTTTAATGCTCGTTTTCTTCGTTTTAAGGCGAAATCCGACGATTCTCGAACCCACAACTCTTAATCACCCTATCTCACGTTTTGACATTGAAAACCAATGTTTTCAAGTCTCACGACAACTTTCGACTACCATTCCGAAATTTCTACGTTTTCGACGTTTAACGTTTATTTTTCGTAAAATTTGCCATAACTTCGTTACTAAGGTTCTCTAAACCAAATCACATGGAATACTCCATGAATTTCATATCTACATCCTAACCAAACAAGATGCATATATTAACGCATTGATGGAGCTCAATTATTTATCAACCATCGATCTCAACTATCAATGTTTTCATGGTTCAAAACTATATTAAACCTTAGCATTCTTATAATGTCATGACTTATAGAGATTGAATCTATGGTAAGTCATCTTTAAATCCTCACACAAGACATATTCCACCCATTCTATGATTCTCTAAGATGAAAGAAAATCTAAAAGAGATGGAGATGAAAGGTAAGGATTATACCTTAAGAACTCTTGGTTTTCTTTCTTGGAAAACTCTAAGATCAAGCTTCCAAAGTGTATGTTTTACAAGTATAGCTCTCTTTCTCTCTCAATAATCTAAGGTTGGCAAGTTGAAAACTCCCAAATGAATCAACCTAGCTTTCTATTTATAGAAAACTAGAATGGAGGGCATAATTGACAAAAGAACCAACACCTCCTTACTATTCATGTGTGGTCACCAAGTAAAACACTTGGTGACCAAGCCTTATGCTTGGCTTCCACACCATGGTGGCCGGCCCACCACCCCATGTGACATCCCATGGGTTGCCTATGGGTTTTACCCATTCGGTGACCCACCGGTTCAACCAACGGTTCGATTTTAATGAATTGGGCTGAACTAAATTAACATTGGGTCTTGATCATTCAAATGATTGGATTAATTAATAATCCAACTCAAATGAATTAGTCATTAAGCTTAAGTTAATTCCATAATACTAATCGTGCCATATACGTACAATTCACGTATTATCTCCGTATACTACTCGTACAATAATTGTGAGACCCCAAATTTTATGAATAAATATTTAATTTTCTCGAAGTAATTTTTTAACATTATGATACAATGTTATAATTGTGGGTAGTATTTATAAATTTTGCAAAGTATGCAAGTTGTTATATTATATTCGATTGGTCGGGGAATATTTGTTTTATCAGGGAATATTCGTGCAATGGCACAATCATTGGTGGACCCCGCAACGGAATTATTATCGGATTGTGAAAACGATAAAAATATTTTATAAAAATAACGGCGGAAGTTTTACTGTTAATACTGTTGAACTACTCGGTAGTAAAAGTATAGTAATACACGTGGTTGCATAGAAGCACACGATATTAATTATTGATGCTTACTTGATAAGTCACTCAGTTTTGTTGGTATTATTAATGTAATAATACAAAAATCTTTTATATAAAATGTAAATACTTTTATAAAGTTATTCTATAAATAGAATATATTATATTTTATTATGCATAGTATTGCATAGTGTCTGCATAGTGTTTTGCATAGTAAAATCTTTTTATATAAAACATAATACTTTTATAAAGTTATCTGTTTTATTAGACAATAATTAGAATATATTATATTTTATTATGCATAGTGTTTGCATAGTGCCTGCATAGTGTTTGCATAGTAAAACCTTTTATAAAGTTATTCGTTTTATTAGATTATAAATAGAATATATTATATTTTATTTAAAAGATTTTGCTTTAAATATGGATCGTCAGATTAAAGTAAATCAATCTCGACCGTTCTTGAGTTAGTTACTATGCATTCCATTTTTCTATAAATAGAAGCTCATTCATTCATTATTTCTTACGAATTCATTGAAACTCTAGAGAGAGAAACTATAGAGAAAAGAAGAAAAGTGTTCTGCTACTTCACTACTTCTATATCCAGTACTCTTCTTTCTAAGGTAGGGAATATTATTTGTTGTACTCGTAAGGGGTGTTATTCTTTTGTAATCATGAAGAGAACTTATGTTATTCCATTCTTTATTATTACATTGGAATAACTCAGTATCATGCTGCTACCCTATACTTGGTGACATTCTTCTATTATTCATTTTTATTATTCATCTGGAATATCACATGCATGCGTTTTTACGCCGGACACGATTCCGCTTTTTTTATTCTCGTGGGAATATCCACATGCATGCGTTTTTACAATTTACTCGGTTCCGTTTTTATTATTATTCTGTTAGAATATCCATCTCGCATGCGTTTTACCTGGACTGATTCCGCCCTTATTAGTATTACATTGGAATAACTTTTGTCATCTAAGCACCGCATGTATGGTGATTTCTGTTGTTATTCCATTCTTTATTATTCATTGGAACATCCCGTCTTGGCAAATTTCTTTACTTTGACCGTTCCGTTATTTAGTATTCTGTTGGAATAACCTATCAATGCGAAGTACCGCATGCGTGGTGATTTTTTTTGTTATTCCATTCTTTATTATACTCAGTTGGTTAAAGTTTTGACTTTTATACTCCATGAAATTAGTGGAATATCCTTGATATTTGCGCTTCATCCAGTATCTTTTCCTGGAAATATTCTTCTGAGAATTCTTGAATTTTACTCTACAAAGCAGTATCATGTTGACAATTTGGACATTATTAGTTCCTGAATAAATTAATTCTTGAACTTGTTTTATTGAATTCTTATATCATTGTCATCATCGTCATGTTTATATTTTTTTGAAAAGTCATCTGTGGCCTGTAGTGCATTGATGGACTTGGTATGATTATAACCAGGGATTATTCGGTGTAATCATGACCGTAATGTTATAAATGATGTGGAAAAGTCCTAATTGGCCCGTAGTCCATTGATGGACTGTTTTTGGTATGATTATGGATATGGATTCTCTTTGGCCATAGTGCAAAGATGAATTATTTTATGGCATGATCAGGACCGTTGATGAAAACATGATTATCTTAAGCCGTAGTGCATGGATAATTCGTGGCCGTGATACTAAAGAATATCCTTGGCCGTAGTGCAGGGGTGATTCGATGATGTGGATTATTTATTAAGCTGATTCCCAGCGATAAAAGTGATGAAAAACCTTTTAAATCATAAAAGATAGTAGATTTTATTCTCTACTTGACTCTTTTAATGGATTGCTTGTTCCGCTGCAGTTAAACTTGATAGTTATTATATTTTATCAGTTTAACACTGTTGAAGGCTAACGATAAATTATTCTGCATTATCTTAGTCATAATTATTTCTTCTTGGGCTAGTTGAGCTCACCCTTTCTTTACTTGTTCTCTTAAGGAATGAGAACGTAGCTTGGGACTAGTCGAGGAACAGAGTGATGATCCTAGATGTTTGCATTAGTAGTCCTCACTATTCTGTGAAATATTGTGATAATAATTGTAATGAGGACTCCTTTTGAGTTTGTATACTCTCTAGTAGAAATATTTGTATTCAAACTCACAGTTTATGTTTTGTCATATTGTACACGACAGTTGTATTATTAAGTTGTATTTAAATTCTGTACTATGTATCTGGCGACTCAAGATGGGTGATGTATACCTAATTTTGGGGGCGTCACAATAATTGTATTGTACTTCGTATTTACTCAACGTATTATTCATGGATACTAAATAGTATCACCTAATGTACAACACTCGCATTAACCCTAACGCCATTCCTTCTATACGCATATTATTTCCTTCTAAAATCAATATACTCAACCCTTAGGTTTTAAGTCCGCAGGCGAAAACTGCGTTTGCCATAAATAAAATATTATCAGATATTCCATCTTATCACGATATTCTATCATTACGCGTTTCTCAGAATTTCAAAATAATTTCCCGAACAGAAATAAATGAATAGTATTTTTACGGAAATTTCTCGAAAAACAATTATTTTCATCTTGGAAATTCCAAACAATTATTTCTAACACATAGCCAGAATACTAACCACGTTAGCACATTCTAGGTCATATAACGACCTTCACATAGCTTACTCACAAAGAAATCAATTAAATTCATTTAATTCACATAATCAAATAAAAATTTAATTGTCATAAAAATCCAATTTTTTCGGGTGTTACAGGAGAGTCATACTTTTCTTCTTCTTTTGAATCTGAAGCTTCTGTATCATCAGACAGACTTCCTTGATGTTATGCAACAGTAGGGGCATGTCGTTCTTCTTTGAACTCAACATCTTTTGAGCTTGTTAGAGCATTTGCAGTAGAAGGTGCAGTTGTGTCATCTTGTAGCCTTTCTTCATCATTAGAGTGGATGCTCTAAGAGTTAGTCGTAGGGCTTGTACATTCTTCTTCATTTCCAGACTTAGCTCCTTCTTTCATAGAAACAACTTCTTCCTCATTACTAGTTTTGCTCTTGAGGGCTCAATCTTCAGACTTTCAGTTCCTTTCTCATCTTCTGACTCTACACTCTCATCCTTGGAAGATAAACTTTCTTGGGGAGCTGGGACTGACTTCTTAATCACTTTTTCTTTCTTTTTAGATGGCCCTTTGAGCAATCTGTTACTTTTTCTCTTTGGGGTTTCTGCAGTTGAGACCCCTTTTTCTCTTTCTTTTTTGTTGTCAATGGAGAGACTTCTTGGTGGAGCCTCGTATTTCTTCACACCCTTGACCATCTTCCTTGCTGGTGTGGCTGCTACTGGTGCAAAGTCATCAGATTTAGAGCTTTCCACCTCGTGTGCCTTCCTCTTCTTTTTAGAGACCTTGTTGTTGTTCCTAGTTATTATTAGCCTCTTATTTTCCTTGGGATTTTTCTTCCAGTTTACAAACAACTGAGGAGACATGACTTTATGGACGTTCAGTGGTTCTCCCTCATCATCCTTTATCCTACTTCCCAATTTCTTCTTCAGCATAATGCTCAAGAGTCTTCCATGAAAAACTTTGTAAGGGGTTTATCTGTAGACTTCTTCATTTTAGCCTTTTCCAGCCATTTGGAGATTTGATCGAGCAAGATAACTCCAAAGTTTATCCGCTTCTTTAGAACTATTGCAGACATAATCTTTAGTTGTTTATCAATCATAGTGTCATATGCAGTATCCTTGCATAGTATACATTTGCCCACTGCCTTATCAAGGAACTCGAATTCTTCAGGAAACTCCTTTTTCTTCATGTCCTTCAGACTAGGGTTTCTTTTGTATATCATAATCTTCTTTGCTTGTTCAGTGTCGATCTCATCAAGGCTTTTTAGTCCTAGGTCAGGAAGGCCTAAGCATTGATTGATGTCAGATGATTTCAGCTTTAGAATCTTACCTCTGACCTTGGTAGAAAGAGTTTCGAAATTCATGAATTCGTTTGAGTAAAACTCTTTGACCAGTTGAGCATATATTCGAGTGTTTGCCTCAAGACATTCTGAGAATCCAGCCTTCTTCACTAATTTAAGAATATCTCTGAACTTTTTTCCAGATTTCTCAAACGTCTTGGTTTCGAGCTGGATGCCAGTGATTACTCGCCAATCTGCCATTTGAAGATTTCAAAGAATATGGGCATTTGATTTAGGAAGTTTTATGAGAGAGAGTTGAATTTGATTTGGGCAAGACTCTAGAGGGTTAATTGATTTGGGCTGTGAAGAGGATTCTAGGGTTTGAAAAAGAGAGGGAGAGAGGTTCGACAACCTTTGATAACTATTTACAGATTTTGAATTTATCTTTATGGAAGTTCCTTCTGACTCTGCATAAGATTTAACGTGTCAACCAGCCATTGGTTGCACGATGCCCAATAATAAACTGTAACTCCCCATAAACTTTTCAGTTTGATATTTCTTTTAAGAAAATAGGCGTCAATGACGTGGATTGACCGTTTACCTTTTCCGTACGTAGAGTAACTTGGTGAGGTAGCTGTGGACTCTACGAATTTCTTTGTTGACTCAACGATCTTCTTTTGAGAGATGCTGCAGTGGATGGTTTGATACTAATCCTCATTTTGAAACCGCATGTCTTAGCCACTGATGTACTTTATGAAGGTTTGGGCACTCTACTTCTGAGATGAGTCTGCAGGTCATCATTCCAACAAGTATTCGAACTTGTCTTCTCATGATCTGAATAGTTGAGCATTTGTTTAGTTCTTCAGATCTCCTCATGAACTAATGTACCCTCTGGGAAGTCTGCGATCGTCGAGTTTGCTTCTTCGATCGTTAAGGTTGCACTACGATCATTGAGTTCTCTTCAAACTCTACTCTACGATCGTGGACTGTCTTGGTCCTTGAGATGAACTTTGCTAAGCATTCCTTATGGGTTAAGGTAGCTCAAGAAGGGCCAACCTCTTAGAGTGAACTAAGGGTCAGGTTTGTCCCTGAGGCGCTTTCTAGATGAAAAACTTTAGAAGTGATTTGTACTGACCTCTCATTCGACCTTTTCTGCTGGGGAGTTCCTCTACCAACTTTAGACATTTGCATTGGCTTTAATCTTGGTGTCCTCTTGCTCTTACACTACAATCAGATGTTAAATCATAGGCGCTCCACGATTTTAAGTTGGGTGTTTGACAAGGTTATCAGTAGTACATTTTGAGATGTTCCTCCTGACTATGGATCTTCATTTGGTTCATCAGCAACAAAGTTTTGGGACTCTGTAGATGGTATATTGCTTCGAGTGTATTTCTGATATTTTAGTGCTGTTGTTTTGTGAGCTGTTCACTGCTCCCCTATTGTTGATATCATCTTCTCAGAGAGGTGTGAGTTCTTCTTCTTCATGTGTATCAGAAGGCAGCCTTGCATATCTCATTCTGGCAGAAGTTATTAAATCTTCTTGTATCGTAGAAATGGGTATCTTCAGGGTTGATCATTCTACGATCCTTTGATAGCACTATGAATATAGTATTCCTTGTCAGTGTGTACTTGTGGAGTTCTTCTCCCGTAATGAGTTTCTCATGATTGATGCATGATGTTCCTCTGATGTGAACTTCCTTAAGGATTTTTCTCTTATGACATGCTTTGCATGATTGAGCATATAAGATCCTTTTCATCTTTGGTTGAATGACATGCTTCCATATAAAGATCAGTAGCCATGTGAGCTTCATTTAGATTAGCTCAGCAGGTCTTCAAGGACAGGCTTTGACATATAGGAATTTTATCAGAATCATTTCTGAACAGTCTTAAGCCTTCTGCTGGTTGAATCTTCTTGACTGAAGTCTTCTGCTTCAGCATTCCTTAGTGTGGTCAGATAGACCATGTACCTGCAGGTTAGATATATTTCTATTTTTGGTACCCATAGTTAAATGGGTCCTACTAGGTTATCCTTCAAAATCCATGTTCCTCATATGTTTGGATTTTCATCATATTGATCACTAACTATCATATTCATGAATACATCCAATATATACTATGTTTTAAGATGCATGATGATGAGTGTGTGTAAGATTAGTCATTTAAATAAAACACTCTTTTTCTTTGACGGTTTCATCATTTGCTTGGTTATGTTCACAGAGTTTAAATGTTCACAGAGTGAGAATCAACATTATCACTTATTTGTATCTGGTTGATTCATGGAGGTGATTAGTTTCTACGAATCTTCAAGATACTCTTGTAGAACTGATCATACTCTATGTGTTATCAAAAACCTAGAACATAGGTTTGTATATACATACTAACCCAATAGCAAAGATTACTCCACTTAATGTTAATTAAAACACGATATGATTATTACCTCTTTCAAACTTCTTTCAAGATGTAATATTTAACCTAAAACTTGGATGGAGAGAAAGTTTGTAAGCATTTGAGTTACCAACCTCAGTGTACTTTCTCTCTTCCCCTTTTTAGGTAGAGTATGGTCTCTTGATAGAATACTTTTATAGAGCATAAGGTGAGGCAACATGATGTACATATTTATATGGATGAGGAGCCGTACCTTTCTACTGTCAGTTTCTTAACAGTCATTTAACTTAGACATACTGAGGTTAAGCATTGATGTGCATAGTTTTTCATTTTCTACTAACAGATTATTGCTCCATTTGTCTTTCAATCAATCAGTCGTGGTCTTGAAGATGTAAGCTGAGATAATCTTGACATCTTTAGTTCTTTGACATCCTTGAGTCCACATGGTTCACATCTAGCTGCTGGTTGGCCAAATATATGTTTGAGAAGTTCTTCCTTCTTCTCTGAATAAGCATTTCTTTGTATGTATGGCCTTTTCATCTTTCAGGTTGGTGGATGTTTCACTCTTTTCTGTTGATGTCTCTTGTGCTTCCTCGCCTGTCCTTCAGACTAGAAGATTGACTACGGCCAAGGATTGGTCTTGTTGTAATGACATTTAAGAACAAGGACCAATCTGAGCAGCTTCAAGTGTATATACACATTTACCAGTACACAATATTTCTAACGTGTGAGCTCATCTGCATTTACAAGTGGCTTACTACTAAACTAAGTTTAAAACAATGTTTATGCCTAGGATCAGACTCAAAGCGATTAGTTTTGAATATAGCATGAGAACCTGCTTTGATACCAATTGTTAGTTCCTAGTAGGCACATAATAGATCTTGAGGGGGGGGGGGGGGTTGAATAGATCCTTTTAATTTCAAATTCTTTTCTCGTTTATTTTGTATTGCTAATGATTTAGCATATGACAAACATAAGAATCTTTTCAAGCACAGCGGAATAAGTAAAAGATCCCCTTCATTGAAATATTCATAATCATACATACATTGTTCTTAGAGTTAGTTAAGTTGTAAGCAGTTAATACATGAATAGCAGTTATAGCAGTTAAGTACATAATGTAGATGACATAAAGTAAAATACATAAAGGATTTTAAGTGGTTCAAAGACTCAAGCTCCTAATCCACTCTTCTACATTCAACTAACATGATTTCCACTAAGGAATGGCAGCACCCTGAATCACTAAGATTCCTTCAAGGCCAGCAGCCTTGGAACTTCAGTTCACTAAGAACTCTTCAAGGCCAGCAGCCTTTGAACTTCTGTAGTTCCCTAGGAACTCTTCAAGCCCAGCAAGCTTGGAACTTTATTTAGTCCCACCGGACAAGGACCCCTCAGGCCCTGGCTTCTTGTTGTTGTTGATGTTGATGTTGTTGGTGCAGAGCTGCTAAGATGTCTTTAAGCTTGAGCATCTTTTGTACTTAGCAGCTTGTCGTAGTCCACTTGGCATTCTGCTTTGAGTCTGGACTACTTCTTTTGTGCAGCTGATCTTCATTCTGTTCTGCTCATCTTCCTACGATGTCAGCTATGCACCATCATTATTCCCTGAACCCTTCTAGACTGGTTGGTAGACATGGTTATGCCCTTATTCTTGTTCAACTTTAGGTTCATGGTGATTCCTAGAGTGGCTCTCTAGATCTTCTTTGTGCTTAGCCACTCTTCTGAATGCTATCATCTTGTCCTCTTTGACTCTCAGCTTTGCTGCCATCTTCAGTGGCATTCTTATCTTTGTTGAGTGAAGCTTTAGTCTATTCAAGTCCTTCTTCTCAGGCTGCTTCACTTCCACCTTGGTAGTCTCACTGTCAATGAGACTTGTTCATGTAAAGCTTTGGTGGAACTCGTAGAGTCAACAATATAGCATTCCAACAACTCAACGATTCTGCAATGTAGCAAACATCAGCAACTCTTGATCGTTGAAGCTCTGGCTTAATTATACTCCTTCCCAATCTTCTCATTCGTATGTAGCCGTTGAAAGCTATTTGAATTGCTTCACAGATCTCGAGTTATTTGGTGTAGACTGCAGATGTGACATGACATAACTTTCTGACACTGCAGTCTACTGTTTCACCTACCCTGTCATAGATGTCACTTTGATGTCTTGGGCAGGTAGTCAACTTTATTTCCTCCTATAATTTCTCGATCAGAGGTTGTCCTTTTGCATCGATGCTCTCAATAAGCTCAATTCGAATATCAATATTCAGATTGAACCGTTGCCAATGCTTCAATCTTCAGACGACCGAACTCTACGATTCTGATGCATATCTTCTTGGACCTGATTGTAGTGTCTTGTTGAATGTTTGCTCATTGACAGGTAGAGACAACACTACAAACCTGAAGAGTGTTGATTGGATCTTCAATGTAGAACACCTTTTCCTTCTTTTGTGCAGTGCTTCGACACTTCTGTTTGCTTCAAATGCTCTCAGATGTTGATGTCTTGACTATTTGTTCTGGCCCCTTTTGAAGAGCAAGACACTTCAGATTTGTGGCGTGACCAGCTCGCTTTCTCCTTGTGATCTCCCATTCACTTATCATCAATGGACTGACCTAATTCTTAATCACTTTAGCCTTGTTCTTCATAGGCTGATCAGCATCTTTGTGTACACTCCATCAGTTCCTTCTTTGTGTGGAAAACACTAGGATCCTAGTTAATCCCAAGATCGTTGTCTTCTGTTCTCTTGACAATAACTACACTTGCTGAATTTCCTTAGTCAGTTACTTTGATTGAAGTCTTCTTCTGATCAACTTGTGGAAGACTTCAACTTGAATGGCTTCACAACTCAATCTGAATACTGAATGAGTTGGTGCTTAGATCTTCTGTTAGCATGCATGTCATTCGTTGAGTGCTCTCTGGTTTCCTTCAGGTTGGATGTAACTTTACAGCTTAGACCAGAGGCTTCTTACTTTGGATATTCTGGGAGTACTCATTTGTTGAGAATCGTGTTTGCTCTACAATTCTGCCTTGGCATTGTGAGCATATATGTTGAGGCTTTAGTTCTGCACTCTATGATTCAGCTTTGGCTGTGTAGACACTACGACTCCGAGATCAGATCTTGACACTCTACAATTTCTATCGTTATGCTTGTTCTCTTCATCTGATCTTGCTCGACTACGATTTTTGCCTTTGATATGATCAGTAGACTATACGACTCTGTGTGTAGTCTACGATTCTTGACTTGGCTTCGGCAGATGCTCGGTCGGCTCGTAGACATGCTGTCTCTATGATTCTGAACATGACTTCCTCGGTAGACTACGGCTCCGAGGAAGTTCTTCTCGACACACTACGATCCTTGCTCGTCTCTCGTGGTAGTCTACGAACTCCGAGATCTACTATCTTGCAGACTACGATTCTGCCTTGATAGCTCTCGAGTTTTCCTTGACTCTCTGGCGGACTCACGATTTACAGTGCGGTGCTTCGACGATCAGACAAGCCTATCTATTACATTATAAGATCAACCTAACAAGCTTGATCTTTCTATATTTATAGTCCTTGTACATCATTTCTTTTTAAGGACTTTACAAAGTTGTTTTGCTTATATAGGATCAACCTAACACGTTTGATCAATTCATTCTAAGTCCTTGTATATATGTTCCTATTATCTATCAAATGACTTTATAGTTTTTCTTAATGCAAGCATACTTGCTTATTAATTCATATATATCATAATCGAATCATATATAAACAGGAATATCATTCACATGCTTATTCCTGACAGAAGTGTCATTCAAATAAAACATTTAATCCTTTCAGCTAATATTTATTGTTGTTATTACTTAATGGGAAATCAAATGCTCATTCTTGCTTTAAATTTAAATATTTTCGGCTAAGCGTGATCAACCTGAAGGGTCAGGCAGGAACAAGGGAAAAGGAAAGAAAACAGAATAAGTTTAATGGTATCTTTTGTAATAGTTAGACATTATTAAGACAATGATATTTATTATCTATCATGTAATGAAATGTAATAAAGGTCGCGTACCTGGGATTAGACTCTGATATATGTAAAGTAAGTTTGATATTTATATTATTGTTATTATTCCGCTCAAAGAAATGGTATCGTGAAACACCGAGTTTGGGTTTCAAGTAGCTAGATTTGGGGCGTCATAGGTTGGTATCAGAGCTTTAGGTTAGAAACCTTAGGTGGGACAGACCTTAGGCTATAACCTTTAGGACAAAGGGAAACGTTGAAAATACAAATAACTCAAATAGAGTTTAAAAGGAAATGAATTGAATAAATTCATCATAAAACAAAATAAAAGATAACATATATAAAACTATTATTTGATGTGTATATATATTATTTGCTAGTCAAGATAATTTATGAGTAGATGTCAGATGGAAAAGGATTATGATACTCTCAGATTGTAAAGAAGGAGCCAATCTCCATAACCGAGCCAATATCAAAGCCAATAGCTTAAATAGAGGCTCACCTTGAAAGCAACCCTAATGAGGTGATTATACTGGAAAATGTAGTACCGGACCCAGAAACAGTAGTATAACTGATAGGTAGAGTATAGTTAGAGAATATAAGGTTAAATTTGAGTTCTTAAAACTCATAATTATGGTAAGTTCATGACTCATAATTATATGAAATTTTTGAACCCCTTAGCGAATGGACGCCAAAGGTCTGACTAGGATAAGTTCTTAAACTCATATGATTGTGGTAAGTTCTTGAACTCATAATGTGTGGTAAGTTTGACGAACTGGGTATAGTTATGTGTGTGAATGGATTATTGAGGATAATAAGAATATATAGAATACTAAGGAATTGATCCTTACTAAGGTGTAGGAAATAAGTAGTATTAGTATTACTTGATTATGTGTGTTCTATGATGTGTATATGATAAGTATGTGGGTGTAATGTAATATTCTCAACTTTTGTATAAGTTAAAGCAGCGATTCTTGACTTTTGTGTCACAAAGGGATATCAAATGTTTAAAGCAGTATGTGCTATGAATATGAATCTATGTTGGATTAATGAAATAAGTTTTGTATAAAGATAGTAATTATTTATCTGATCACTGGTAAATACAGTAAACCAAGTTTTCAAAATCTAATATTTTGAGTACATGATTATTTGAGTTGAAATTAAGCAAGGTTTAGAATGTAAGTTAATAAAGTATAATTTATGGTTTTATTTAATCATATAATGCAGCCAAGACGTCAAACATGAAACCAAAGGGAAGAAGAATATGTCAACAATGCTGGAAGACAACCAGACCCGATGCAAAATTTTGCAAACATGGTAGCTCAAGCCATGTAAAATGGAATGCCAGCCGCGGGAAATCAGTCAGACAATCGTTTAGCGAACATTAAAGACTTCAAGGCAGTCGGACTGCCAGAATTTAGAGGGACAACTGACCCTATAGAAGCCCAAACTTGGGTTAAGGAAATAGAGAAAGCATTTGTGATAGATAGGGTAACAGAGGGGCAACAGACAGCTTTTGCAACCTATATGATGAAAAGGGATGCAGATTTTTGGTGGGAGGCAAATCAAGCTAGAGCTGGAGAAGGAAGTAGTGGTGGTAGGACTGGAAAAAAAGAAAGAAGATAATTTCGGGAATACCAGAAATAGGCCAAGAGGTGGAAAGAAACAAGTGGTGCATTGTAGAAATTGTGGAAATAATCATTCAGGTGAGTGTCTCAAAGGAAATTTTGTGTGCTACAAGTGTGGGCAGGAGGGACATATCTCTCCTAACTGCCCGAATCGAAGAATGTATAGTGGATGTTTTATTTGTAGATCAACGGAGCATAAGGTGAAAGACTGTCCAAAAGGGAGAAAGGAGGCAGGGAGTGCGAATACGGGGAAAAACAACAGGACATTGGTGATAATTGGACCAACTTCAACAAGCAAACCAACAAAATCAACCGCATAAGTCTTCAACATGACCGTTCAGGATACTGTAACAGCCGGGGATGGAACTCCAGGTATTACTCAATTAAATTTTATTTTTCTTATATATAATTTTCCGATATATAATAAATTATTTTATAAAGAAATTTTGAAGGAGAAATTTGAGTTCTATTAGAAATCAAATTTCCGTTTAATCAGATAGACAAACTTTAGGCTGAATAGTTAAAGATCAGTTCAATCGAATCTGATCAAGATCTACTTGAAATGAATGCGTATGTTATTTACCCTAATATGTATAAGTTTTGAAACGGTGATTCCGGGGACGAAATCCTTATAAGGGAGGGTGAATGTAATAGCCTAATATTTTTTATATAATTAAATAAGTAATTTTGCGTCTAATTTTTTTTGAAATAAAGGTGGGAATATGTGCAAGATAAAGTGTATGTATATATGTGATAAATAAATATTTATTTATTACAAGAATATTTATAAATAATTTTTTTAGTAATTATTGATCGTTATAAATTATATTTATAATAAATTAATTTAGTAGTAAAAATATTTTTATTATTTATTTTCCATGAAAATATGATTATTGTATTATTTAAATAATATATGAAATGATTATTAGAATTATTATAATAAATATTTTATTATATAAATTTATTCATATTAGTTATGTTAATTATTTTAACTTAATCAATAAGTTGGATATGGATTCAAAACCCTAATTCTAGATTTTGAATAAGGAATGAGAATAATAATATAATATTAATTATATTTAAGTGCTATAACTATGTACTGTATGTGTATTCAGATAATGGTTGGTCAATTATGGTGTAACGGTAGAAAACCCTAGTATTAATTTGATAACCATAGTTCAAAAGTTAAATACGAGTTCAAGACCCTGCAGTGATTGTGTTATATGATTTATGTCGCGTATTATAGAATTTAAAGTTAATTAGGAAAACCCTAATAATTATTTAGGAAACCTAATTATTTAGAAACCCTAATTAGTAATTAGAAACCCTAATGACTATAAACCCTAATTGCTAAATTATTAACCCTAATTGCTAAATAGTAAAGCTAATTGCTAATTGGTGAATCTTAAATTTAATTTTTAAGTTCCAAGTAATTAGGAAACTAAACATGATTAAGAAACCCTAATTTTTATTTTTAGAAACTAAAATTTTACATTTTTAGCCAAATTAGAAATACTAGAAACTAATAATTTTTTATTAACCTTAGGGTTAAACCCTAAGGGTTTGCCAAGTTACAATTTAGCCATTAAAATCACAAGCCAAATGACAAAAATAACCCTCTTGCATTATTGTTAGATAACTTGTATATCTTACCAAGATATGGAGTTGGTGGCTTACTAGATATCCTCACATGCTCAAATCTCCAGCCATCAGCCAAATACTTCAGCCATACACATTACATACATAATATATATAGATTAAAGAGAGAGAAATGTTCATAAATTAGCCTATTTGATCACCAATATACTACCAAGTCCATCTCTCTCTCTCCAAGCCTACAAAAATTATAAGTATTTCAGTCCTAAATCAAATCCTTAGTTCACTCATACCAAATCAGAAAGCCTAGATCCAAGAAATTGTTCAAAAGAGGTATAAACCTAAATCTATAATTTGATTTTGCTTGATGTGTTAGATGTTAGATTTTTTTGTTAAAACCAGTTGTATGATGTGTAACTAAGTGATCTGGGTTGGTATTTAGTAGATCCATAACATTTAAATGCACGAATTTTAAGTTTTTCAAAATATGGAAAATTTTTAAAATGATGTCTGACAATCGAATGTCAGACCTCATAGATCTTTCTCTGGTTATGGTTTTGGTTGTTTAAATGTTTTTACTTGTATTATGTTGTAAGGGCTTTGATCTGGAACTGGAATCAAACCCAGATCATGTGCATATTGAAAGTTATGGGTGGTCAAAACGTGTTGACCGACCATGACTTTTGGTTTTCTGGGTAATCCAGAACCGTCTGACAGTTTGTTTATGCATCAAGATCTTTTAGTTGTTGGTTGATTTGTGTTTTCTGTGGTATCTATGTTGTAGTTTGGTATATGGACTGTTGATTCAAGGTTTTAGAACACCTAAACATCAAGCATGTTCGATTTAATGGATGGTCAAACCAAGCAGGATGAACACGAAATACGTTTTCTGGGTAACCTAGAAAACGTATGATCATGTATTCTGACATGGTTTGACCGGTTCGGATCTAGTTATTGTATTATTGTTAGACTAGTTTTGTGTGATAGATCTCTTCCTTGTCATGTTGGCTACAAAGTGAAACTATAAGATCACCAAACCATTGTATATATTGCAAGTTGTGGAAGCCCAGATATTACCCTACGAATTGCTCTTCATTTCTGGGTAACCTTGAAAATGAAGAACAACCCTGACAACTTGTTCAAGGCCTTAGATCTTGCAGCTTGATGATATTTAAACATTCTAAATGCTTAAACCATGTACTCTGTTAGTTTCTCTACAAAGCCTGATGTCTAGATCACCTATAACATGAATAGATTGAAAGATAGAAGACCATCAATAGCGTTGACCGACCATGACTTAAGATTCTCGGTACCCCAGAAACATGATGAACACATTTGACAGAAAGTTTAAACATCTAGATCTTGCAACTATGTTATGTTTTGATCCTGTTTATGATTGATACATTTAGTATTACAACAATATTACATGATCAATGTCTTACCATGCCCAGAAACAACTTAGACAAGGAATTATTATAAGTCAAAGTAAGTACCTTTATCACTGCTTATGAATGTTCTTGGTGCTCAAGAACACCTAAGGCGACGCTTTCTATCACTAAAGGCTATAACGACAGAAATTTTAATTTTAATATTTTTATTTTCCAAAGAACATTTAAAAATAGAAATTAATTATTAAAAATTACAAAATTAGTTTTAAAAATTATTTTAAGTTATAAAAATTAACTTTTAATAATTTGACATATTTTTCATTAAAATTAATATTTATTTGAATATTATTAATATTTAATTTATTTAATAAATGTATTAAATAAATTGATTAAAAATGATTTTATTATATTAAAAAACATTTTAAATGATAATAAAGTATTTTAAAATATTTTAAGTTATAAAACATAATTTTTAATATTTAAAGGTAAATTTCATTAATTATTTAATATTAATGATATTAGATTTATTTAATAATTATATTAAATAAATTAGTTAAAAATGATTTTAATATTATAAAAATCATTTTAAATGAGAATAAACAATTTAAAAATATTTGAAGTTATAAAATATAACTTTTAATATTTAAAGGTAAATTTCATTAATAATTTAATATTAATAATATTAAATTTATTTAATAATTATATTAAATAAATAGTTTTAAAATGGTTTTATTGATTTAAAAATCATTTAAAAAGGATATAAATGATTTAAAAATATGTTAAGTAATAATAAATGACTTTTAATATTTTTGATAAATAATACATTAATATTTAAATATTAATGGTAATTAATTAAATATGATTTTAAATGTTTTAAAAATCATTTACTTGCAATAAAATGTTTTAAAATATTTTGAGTTATTATAAATAACTTTAATATTTTGGCAATTAATGGTTTCATTAATATTTTAATATTATTTAAATATTAATGATAATAGAATTATGTAATATTTGAATCATTTAATAAATGATTCCAGTGTTTGAAAGATCATGATAAATTATAATAATTATTTAAAAATTATTATAAGCCACAGAAAAATAATATGATTGATATTTAAACTGTCTACAATAATATTAAATTACAGAATAGAGTTTTAGACTCGATAATTACACGATAAAGTCGTTGGTACACCAAAATGCTTCAGAAATTGATCTGGACTTAAATAGTTTGACTTGATAAGTGTTTGTTTATGTCATATTGACTGCTGAACATATGTGACAATGGGATTATGTTATGTGTTGACTACAAATAGCATTACTATGTGTTACGATATATTATTCTAATCGACAGAATGATCTTATAATGATAGGTCGCTATATAAAAGATAAAATTAAGTTGTGTAAGTAGCAGATCAGGCAAGTATCCTATCTTTGTTTTTACTTTATGCAATTGACATGCGTAAGCGAATATCTAAACTATTCTTTTTCATTGTTCAAATATCTTAACCTTGTATATACTTATGCAATGATTTTGTTTAAGTAAGTTATTAAATTATAATCTGTTGTACAAGTTCTTTAATGCTGTTATTATAGATCAAGATATATATTTTGTTCGTTAATTTCTAAATTTGGTTATACAAGTGTCCTCACTTGGATAACTGTTGTACTTATTGATACATAATATTAAATTCTGGTATGTATACATTGATTAAAAGTTGTCTAAGTTATTTGATTCGGTTAGACATAAATTTAAAAATATTATTGAACATGATAGAACTTTATTGTATCCAATCAAATTATTTTGGTTCGGATTCCCGACTAAGTATGAACATCCCGAACATGGGAAAACTTTTGTTCGCCTAAGGAGGATAAGATGAATGAAAATATCGTTCTTGTATGTAGTATTGATCAATACAGGACACATTGGGATGATCACCCTCGCGCATGTAAGTTATGACGGTTTGTGGATGAAGTTATGCTAAACCTTATCAAAAATTGAAAACAAAGTTTATTGTTTGTCGACTGCTCCCTATTTATAGTCAGTACGCAGTTTCAAAAGTTTGATATAGAATTGATATGTTGTTATTATTGGTTCAGCTTACTTCACAACTGTTGATTCATTGTAGAAGTGTCATTCAAAGAAAATATTTAATCATTTCACCTAATATTTATTGTTGCTATTACTTGTTGGGCAATCAAATGCTCATTTTTGCTTTAAATTTAAATGTTTTCAGCTAAGCGTGATCAACCTGAAGGTTCAAGCAGGAACAAGGGAAAAGGAAAGCAAACAAAATAAGTTTAATGGTATGTTTTGTAATAGTTAGACATTATTAAGACAATGATATTTATTATCTATCATGTAATAAAATGTAGTAAAGGTCACATACCTGGGATTAGACTTTGATATATGTAAATTAAGTTTAATATTTATATTATTATTATTATTCCGCTCAAAGAAATGGTATCGTGAAGCACCGAGTTCGCGTTTCAAGTACTTGGATTTGGGGGCATCACACCTACCAAATATTTATATTTAAGAGCGGCTTCATGTTTCCACTTCATCATTTTCATATAAGTGGAGCACAGTAGTACTATAAATAAATCCTTTTATTGTTTCCACCAACAGAAGATTAATTTCCAAATAAGAACCCCAAAAATTTTGGGAATACATCAAATTCATCTAGTTTTAGGCCTTTAAAATTCTAAATGAATTCAGTTAAAAATTGTAATTGTACCAACCTAGTTAACATTTCCAGTCATGTTCTTCTCCAAGTACCCAATATTCCCTAATATCATCCGAATTATTAAGTTCTCCAATCTTCATGATCTGACCACTAAAAATCATCTCAATATAGCGTTCAAATAAGGAAGATTTAATAAGAAATCGTAAAAAGAGGAGTGAAATACCAAATAATTGGTTAGTAGAAGCATGAGCGCATTTGGAAGATTTTTCCAAGTAGATTCCCATGGAGAATTTCTTATCAGCCAAAACAAGACAATTTCCCTTGTAAAAATGGAAACCCAAAAAGGTATTGCAGTTGGAAAAGGAGAAGTAAAGCAATGCTTAAAAAATATTAGTAAACCCATCACTATAGGTAAATTTATAACCATCAAGCTAAAATTAAACATGCTTCAAAATGCTAATGACACAATTGTCAACTATACAAAGTTAGGATTTATATTTGGGCATAATTGAAAGACATAAAGTATAACAAAAAAGAATTCAGAAAAGAAAAAAAATATTCACCCCTGCTAGGACTATTATTCAAGATATTATTCATTTGCTTAAGTGTGGCCTTCACATAAATGCTAGATTTCAGAAATTTAAATCCAGATCATGTTTTCACCATCTTATTTTATAAGTTGTTTGTTGGTATGTTTTCTCGGTGGGATGGGGCTTCGCCATGTGGGGCTTCGGCTTCGGCCAGTTGGGTTTCGGTTGTGTGGGGCTTTGGCCAGGTGGGGCTTTGGATGGATGGGGCTTCAGCTTCGGCCAGGTGGTTTGGGGTTTCGGCTTTGGCTTCGGCTTTTCTTAGGTGGTTTGGTGGTTTTTAAAGTGGGCTTCAATTTCAACTTGGATGGCTTTGGCTTCGGTTTGTGGCTGGGTGTGTGTCCGTTGCAGCTGAGCTCAAGCAATTATTACATATTTCGGGTGTCTTGTTGAGGGTTTCTTGTTTTTGCAGAGGATATTTGGTATTACTATTAGGGTTATGCTGCTGGTCTGACCAGTTTCTTACCCATGATCTGCTTCTGAAACTATGGTCTAATTTGATCTTCTCTCTATTGGGCCTCTACATTTGTGTTTTCCTGGGGAGGGCTGCTATCTCAGCTATGCAGATCTGGTATGCTTATATGTGGATTGGGATGCTTGGATGGTTCATGCTGCACCTGTTGTTGCTTGGTCGTACTGCACATATTGTACGTACTGCACCTGCATGGCTACTGTCTTGGTTGCTAATGTTGTTGGTCTTCAACTGTTGTTGCGTGGCTACTGTCTTGGCTGCTGATGCTGCTGGTCTTCAACTGATGATGTTGTTGTCTTCAACTATTCCTTACCGTGTTGGGTTGCTTATGCTATGGTCTATGGTATGTGGTACTATTACAGGTTTTGGATGATGCTTTTTGTAATGACTGTTTTAAGCTAATATATTGGTTGGTTGGTTTATTGTTGTTGCTTTCGTTCTCAGTTAGTTTTTTTCTGCTAGTGGCTAGCTTTGGTTTATGTTTGCCATCATAGGGCCTGTCCTATAATGGTTATGGTATACCGCTTGGGGTTTTGACCTATGTACTTTGTTCTTATTCTTTCTTTTATTACAGTATAAAATTAGCAATAAAAATTCAGCAAAGAATACATACATGTAAATTCATAATTATGTGACATTCATCCAATCAAAACAAACTCTATGTGGCATTATTTCAAACACTTAAAATGGATCAAGTCAGAGAAAGTAAGTAATTGGACATCATTAGCAAATTGGCTGGAGCATTAGTAAATTAAGTGCAACATTCTCTTTTAGGCACTGTGGATGTGACTAGCCAACATTAGCAAATTGAGTGCAACATCCTCCAAGGACCATATTCAGTGGCAGAGAGATGCATTTTCAAGTCGTCTAGGGTTTCACAGTGGTTGCACGGTAAAGGCTGTAGTTTATTGACCTTCTTCAGTTATGCGCTAGATGGAGATGATTTTAGCATGAGTGATTACTTCATGAGGATGACAGGAAAAGCAATTGAAATAGCAAATTGGGTGTAACATCCTCCAAGGACCATATTCAATGGCGGAGAGATGCATTTTGATGTCGTCTAGGGTTTTGCAGTGGTTCCACGGTGAAGGCTACAATTTATTGACATTCTTCAGTTGATGCGCTAGATGGAGATGATTTCGGAATGAGTGATTAATCCAACATGTTGCTCTTCATGCTGGTGGAAGAAAGCTCTGCCTTCTGTAGGCCTTTTTTTTTTGTTTCTGATAGATTTATAACCCAACACGGTTCATTCCTAATCTCTTTCACCTTTGACTTGCTAATAAAAAAAGAAAGAAGTTAGACTTGATTCAACACTATAAGTTAATAAAGAGAGCTAGTAATAATTTAAAAAAAAATCACCTACTAATTTTATTTTTATTCTGTTGATGGGAGTCAGTCCTATAATAACACCGAATCAATTTGCAACCAACTTCAGTTTTCCAACTCAGGTTTTAGAATAGCAAGATACTAAACCACCCAATTACCCACGCCATTGATATTGTCAACATCAAGCAAGAACCGTGTCTGCTTGTAACTAAGAAGAAGCACACCAAGATCAAAATTAGTAAAAAAATAGAAATCTTATTATAGATAGATATGTTTTTTTTTACTTTTTTTTCTTTTTAGTAATTACAAAAGGCACCAACAACTAACTCATTATCCATCGCCAAACAACCTTCTCAAGGGTTTGATATGATGTAAACCAAGCATTCACAAAAACAATTAAAATTAATTTTAGATCCTACCAAACTTTATATATATATATACCAATTCAATTATGTATTAGGAAAACATTGTGTTTGGAGATTGCATATTTAAATTTGATGTTAAAAGTAAATATTCATGATTATATTTAAAGTCCTTCAAGGAATACATGTACAAGGACTTAGTGGTAGATCAATCTTGTTACGTTGATCTGAACTTTAATGTTTATCATTCTGTAAATGAATGTATAGAAGAAAAGATCAAAACTGTTAGGTTGATCTATTTCTTGAGTTGTAAAAGATAGACTTCAACAGAATTGTAGTCTATCGAGCTGATCAAAAGAATGCAGAAGCCAAGGCAGAATCGTATAGCATCGAGAATCATAGTCTGTCTGCTTTGGAGGGCCTTTCCTGGAATCGTAGAGTGCTCTTGAAAGCGTAGAGTCTGCAAGTCAAGCAAGTTAAGATCGTAGTGTACTAGTACTTAAGAGAAATCATAGTGTTCTCATCTACTACTGCCGAATCAAGCACAAATGTAGAAATACACCACAATCATGATCGTAGTGTATCATCAGTCTACATTAGAAGCATCAAACCTTGTCCATTTGTTTAAGAATAAAAGTCAACAAATAAGGAATGCATTATAGACGTTGAGACTATTGGGAATCCCAATGACACTACACTCATCCTTAGTATATAACAAAGAGACGTATTGAAGAAGCTAATGAAAGTACTATGGGTCAGCAGAAAACACCTTTTTAAGTGTTAGGTGAGATAGCAGTCTGCTGTGTCAGTGGGGTCAGACGGCTAATCAGAAGATTTGTAGAAAGTCATCATCAGTGCTCAGAAATGTCAAATATAATTAATGCTTCAATGGATGCCTTCAAACGAATACATTTCAAAGGCACCTTATATGCAAAATAGAAGCTAATGCAAGGACCAAGCAAGAATACAACGAAACGCTAAGAACACTCAACGCTCAACTCTACGATCTGAAAAGAAAGCTTGCTCAGCTACTCAGTTCTTTCGAACATAAGCTTAACGGCATCTGAGTAGCATCATTCAAGAACTCAACTATCTTTAAGTGAAGTAAGAAGTTCCAAGTCAGAAGGACTTGAAGCGTTCTAAGTGAATTGAGAAGTATCAAGTCTGCTGGACTTGAAGAGTTCTAAAGTGAACTAAGAAGTTCCAAGACTGCTGGTCTTGAAGGAATCTGTGAGATTCAAAGATTGTAAAGATATCCTTTGTGGATTTTCTACTCAAGGAGTAGAAGAGTGGACTAGGAGCCTTGAGTGCTCTGAACCACTTAAAAATAATGTGTCTCCTATATTCTTTCCATAACTGCTATATCTTCCATAACTGCTTATCTCCTATTAACTCGTTTTATCTTAAAGGGAAAACAAACAAATCTCAAATTTTGCTGTGATCAAATCATTATCAAAACTGATAAGTATTTTTAGAAGAAATTTTAAAATATCTATCAACCCCCCTTCTAGATAACTATTGTGCCTTTGGGAACTAACAGTTGGTATCAAAGAAGGTTCTATCAAATAGCCTACAAAGCTTAAGTAGATCCAATGGCACATCTGATAAGCGAATCAAAGACTAGAGGAGGCAGCAAGCCACCTATGTGCAACAAAGATAAATTCGCCAACTGGAAAGTTCGTATGCAAGCATACATGGATTCAATAGATGAAGATCTATTTGAAACTGTTCAGAATGGGCCCTACGTTCCTACAAAGCTTGCACCAACTTCAGATGTCCCAAACAGAATTCAGATCAAGGTCAAAGCAGAATGGACTTACAACGAAAAGAAAGTTGTCCAACTCGACAAAAAGGCCAAGAATATTTTGTTCCAATCATTAGAAGATGACCTGTTTGAAAATGTGGTCAACAGCAAAACAACAAAGGAAGTATGTGAAGCATTGCTCATTATTCACGAAGGAACTGAAGAAGTCAGAGAAAACAAACAATCCCTTCTGACTCAATAATACGAAATGTTTGCCCATGTTCCAGGTGAAAATGTCACTTCCACTTATGAAAGATTCAATGTTCTGCTCAACTCTCTTAAAGCTTTTGAAAAGTTCTATCCAAATAAAGATCTGATCATAAAATTCATGAGAGCTTTTCCTAGCAAGTGGGAGGCCAAAACCACTGGCATCAGAGAATCTCCATGAAATGGCTGTTCAACAATTATATGGCAACCTTCTCACCTATGAACTGGAGCTGACTCAGCGAGCAGAGACTATCTGAAGGAAGAAAGAAGGACAAAGGGGTTGCTCTCAAAGCAACAGATAACATCTCCAAAGCTAACACTGAAAATGACTCGGGCTATGATTAAAATGATGATGAGGACATTGTAATGCTGGTAAGAAGACTCAAATGGTTTATGCGTAAAGGCTAAAGCAGCAAACCTAAGAGATTCAACAACTACAGCAACCAGGAGCAGATAAATGGCATATGCTACAACTGCAAGAAGCGTGGCCATTTCATTGCAAACTACAACAAACCTCTTAGAGAAGAACTAAAGAAGAAATAGAATTCAAAGGCAACAAGAGGCTCCAGAAGAAATACAAAGGTCTTGTGGCCAGTGGATCGAGGAGTGACTCAGACAACAACTCAACTCCCGAATCAGGAGACGATGAATATCCTCAAATAGAAAATCTATGTCTAATGGCCAAACATGCAAAGGATAAGAAGAGCCCTGACAATCATGAAGTAAGTATAAATGAGGTATTTGACTTTAACTCTCATGATGTAGATATTAATGATTTAAGAACTGCACTACATGGCATAACATCTGATTTTCATCAATACATGAAATGGTTTAGAGTTATGTCTAAAGATTATTCTCTTCTTTAAAAAGAAAAAGAGAAAGTTCAGGAAGAACTGGAAACAACTCTTCTAAGTACCAACTCTCTTTTCAAATTTGAAGCTGAGAATAAACTCTTAAAACATACCAATGAACTTAATGCACAAAGAGAGTCAAATCTAACCTCTAACATTGAGGAATTAGAAAAGAAAATCCCTACATGGAATAAATCCTCTTCTTCTATGGACTCCCTGATCTCCAGTCAAAGAAGTGCATCTAATAGAACATGTTTAGGTTTTGGGGAATCCACCTTAGAACTATATGTGTAAAAGATAAAGGAAACTAGTTCTAGTAATATTTCAAATTTTAATAGAAGCATTACATGTGTGAAATCCTCAAAGGAGGAAGAACCAATCTATCCCTGCTCTTCTGATCCAATCCATGTTCTAAAGCATAACGGATCCCATGTTGGCCTAGTATTCAGAAAAGAGAAGAGTAACTTAGTCACTACTCTCCAACCTCGAAGGGTCGTAGAGTCGAGTAAAATTAACTCCACGAACCAACTGGCTAGGAACAGTATAGTTGAGCTTCACTCTTCACATATCACGAATCACAAGGATACATGAAAAAAGAAGAACCAGTATAAAGAAAGGATTGCTAAGAACCCACATAAGTCCAAATGGAGGAAGAATCCACATACACACACAAGCATGCATCATATTAGATATTTTGTATGTAATAAGATTGGTCATAAGGCTGCAATATGCTACAATAATCCTATGCATATGAGACCCAAAGTCAAGTAAATTTGGGTTCCCAAGGGTACTAACAAAGTAGGACCCATGCAAGTATGGGTACCAAAATGAGAGTTTAATCTTACCATAGGAACAAAGCTCCACAATCACAACTAGGTATCTAGACAGTGGATGCTCAAGGCACATGACCGGGAACAAAGCCCTCCTATCTAACTTCATATAGAAGGAGGGTCCAACAGTCATCTTCAGAGACAATGGCTCTGGCAAGACAAGAGGATATGGCTCTGCTAGAAAAGGTGCAGTGTCCTTCAGTAAAGTAGCCTATGTGGAAGGATTAAAACATAATCTTCTGAGAATAAGCCAACTCTGCGACAAGGGTCATCAAGTTACCTTCCTCAACAATCAATGTCAAGTCAGAGATCTGAAGACCTCCTCTATAAAGCTGACCAGAATAAGAGAAGGGAACATCTACATTGTTAATCTTGGTCAACTGAGTTTTGACGAGATAATATGCTTTCTAACTAAAGCTTCTGAAGAAATGAGCTGGTTATGGCATAGAAATCTGTCTCATCTCAACTTCAAAGGCATGTCAAAACTGGCCTCTAATGATCTAGTAGCAGGCTTACCCAAGCTCAGCTTTGTCAAAGAAAGGCCATGCAATGCCTGTCATCTTGGAAAATAGACTAGAAGCTCATTCAAGAGAAAAATTGTCAACTCAATTGATAAGCCTCTACAATTTCTTCACATGGATCTATTTGGGCCAATTTCAACAACAAGCCTTGGAGGAAAGAGATACTCATTGGTCGTAGTATATGACTATACCAGATTTACATGGGTGTTCTTTCTAAACTCAAAAGATGAAACAAGCTCCCAACTAATCAAGATGTTCAGGCTGGTGATGAACGAGAAAGGGGAGAAAATCAAGGCTATAAGGAGTGATCATTGTAGAGAATTCGACTTCTCTAAGATGGACCAGTTCTGCACAGACAATGACATCAGTCAAAACTTCTCAGCTCCACGAACTCCTCAAAAAGATGGAGAGCCGAGAAAAGAAAAACATTGATAGAGGTGGAAGAACTCTACTACTTGCAGCGTGAAATTTCATCTGCTGAATACTTCGGGGCGTGTTGTCAACACTGCATGCTACACTCGAAAATGATCTCTCTTGTGCACTCTACGTTAAAGAAGACACCATACAAATTGTGGAGAGGAAGAAAGCCAAGTGCCGGCTACTTTTATGTATTTGGTTGTGCATGCTATATTCTCAATAATGGAAAACAATATCTGATAAAGTTCCAACCTAAGTCAGACGAAGGAATCATTCTCAGATATGCCACAGACAGTAAGGCTAATAGAGTGTTCAATAAGAAGACGCTAAGTGTTGAAGTCTCGATTCATATCATCTTCGATGCAACAGACTTGGACAAAATTGTGTCTCAAGACAATATGAACGATAATTCAGACACTACGAATGAGACAGTCGAGCTCAACACCACGATCGTAGTCCCAAAAAATGAAATCGTCGAGCTAGGAGAGGAGATCGTAGAGAGAACTACGCCAGACAACGAACCTCCACATTAAGAAGAAGAGGTTAAACTTGAAGAATTTAGACAAGAAGGCATCAGGTCAGATGTTCTAAGAGGAAACAGATTGGCAAAAGATCACACTCAAGACCTAATCATTGGAGATCTAAATGAAAGAGTCAAGACAAGAGCTGCCACCCAGAATGAGTGTTTCTATCTAAGATTTCTCTCACAAATGGAACCCAAGAAGATAGAAGATGTTATGGAAGACTAAAGTTGGATAAAAGCCATGCAAGAAGAACTAAATTAGTTTGAAAGAAGCAAAGTATGGAGATTAGTCCCAAGACCAAGAAGCCACCCAGTCATTGGCACCAAGTGGGTCTTCAAAAATAAGATGGATGAAGATGGAGTAATAACAAGGAATAAGGCAAGACTAGTGACCAAAGGTTACTCTCAAGAAGAAGGCATCGACTATGACGAGACCTTTGCACCTGTTGCGAGATTAAAAATCATCAGGATATTCCTTGACTTTGCTGCCCACATGAAATTCAAAGTCTTTCAAATGGATGTCAAAAGTGCATTTTTGAATGGTGAACTTCAAGAAGAAGTATATGTGGAGCAACCTCCAAGTTTCATCAATCCAACTCTCTCTAATTATGTCTATAGACTAGAAAAAGCCTTATATGATCTTAAACAAGCACCTAGAGTATGGTATGAAACACTAACTAACTTTCTTATTAAAAATGGTTTCACTAGAGGTAGAGTAGATACCACATTATTTCTTAGAAAGCACAAAGACAAAATCCTATTAGTTCAAATATATGTTGATGACATTATCTTTGGCTCTACTGATGAAAAACTGTGTAAGAGATTTGCCAAGCTTATGCAGAGCAAGTTCGAAATGAGCATGATGGGTGAGCTAAATTTCTTTCTTGGATTATAAGTAAAGCAGACTGATGAATGTATCTTCATAAACCAAGCCAAGTACATTAAAGACTTACTTAAAAAGTATGGCATGGAATCAGCCTCTCCCATGAAAACACCAATTGCTCTAGTAACCAAGCTTGACAAAGATGAGAAAGGTAAAAGTATTGATATAACTCAATACAGAGGTATGATAGTCTCCCTTCTATATCTAACTACCAGCAGACCAGACATAATGTTTGCAACATGCATGTGTTAGATTCCAAGCTAATCCTAAGGAATCACACTTATCTGCTGTAAAAAGGATTTTTAGGTATCTCAAAGGCAAACCTCACTTGGGACTTTGGTATCCCAAGGAATCCTCCTTTTAACTAACAGGATATACAGATGCTAATTTTGTAGGCTGCAAAATCGATAGAAAAAGTACCAGTGGTACCTGTCAGTTGCTAGGAAACAGACTTGTGTCCTGGTTTAGTAAGAAGAAAAACTTAGTATATACCGCAACAATAGAAGCTGAATACATTGATGCTAGCAGCTGTTGTGCTCAAATCTTATGGATGAAAAATCAGCTAGCAGACTATGGGTTTGATTTCAAATCTATACCTGTTCATTGTGATAACACAAGTGCCATAGAAATAACACACAATTCTCTCATGCATTCTAGGACTAAGCATATAGAAATAAGATATCATTTTATTCGGGATCATGTTCAAAATGGAACTATATCTTTACAATACATCCCTACTGAAAATAAACTTGCTGATCTTTACAAAGCCTCTAGATGAATCTAGATTAATAAATTGATAAGTGAGTTGGGCATGCTAAATCTACAACCATAAACTCTATGCTCTAGTTTACGCTAACCATGCAGATATAAAGGCTATGGTTAAAATCGTAGAGATGACTAAAGAAGAACCATTATCATAGAGCTACCTCGACATGACAAAGAAGCATATTGTGATGACAATATTCCTAACAAATCCAAGCAATCCCTCTGATAAGCGCCTCGGGGACAAACCTGATCCTTAGTTCATTCGAAGAGGTTGGCCCTTTCCTGAGCTACTTTAACCCAAAAGGAATGTTAAGTCAAAGCTCATCACAAGGACCAGGACAAACAACTTTCGTAGAGTAGATTCAGCAATAAACTCAATGATCGTAGTTCAACCTCGACGATCGTAGTCCTCCCAAAGGATACACTAGCTCAATGGGAGCTAAGGGCAGATCAGTATTTTCCACATCTTTTACAATCATAGAGCCAAGCAGGACTTGACACATGCACCACTATGCAGATCGAGAGGAGGGAAGTTACAAGTACAGTTTGAAAAGGTGTTTTTGAACACTCACCTCAGAAGTTCAAAAAGTTCATTTCTCTCTCTCTCTATACCAGCAAAAACCCTAGCTTTCAGAAACGTTCAACCAACCTTAGTTCAAGGAAATCAATAGCGGCTTCAAATGTTATCTCTGGTTACCAACTCTACTTTGATGAGTTCAAGATAGCTGACCCTCAATTTCACAAAATTATGTCTATTTTGAAGAAAGTTGGTCTTGAAAAAGCTCTGAGCACCAGCACATGGATCTACCAGATGCTGGTGAAAGAATTCTACAACAATGGAGCTTTTGAGAACGACATTATCACCACAAGGGTCAAAGGGGGAACAAATTAAACTTAAAGCTTAAGATGTAAACCTAGCCCTAGGTTTCAAATCAAAAGGACTTCTATCTATGGAGGTCATAGAATTTCATGAAGGTCTGAATAAGATGCATCACAAAAAGTTTTAGACCGTCAAGGGATATAAGAAGAAAGAGTTTCCCCAAAATTATGAGTTTTTAGCTGATATTGTTGGGAAGTGCATATGATGTAAAAGCTTTGGCCATGACTCTGTGAATGAAGTTCAACTGAAGCTTATGACATCAATCTGTTTTGGGATTTAACTCAACTATGGGGCCCTACTCATTGATTAGATTGGGAAGTGGATACTCAGTTCAAAGAAATCAAAGAGCTCTGGAAAGATGCTCTATAGGTGGTTTATAAGCATAATCCTGAAATTAGCACTGGGTGACAAAATTGGGGATAATGAAGGATAATCTATCAATCCCAACAGAAAGATGACCCAACAGCTGTTTCAAAACTGGAAAAGAAATCCAGCAGAAAATGTCAGAATGATGTTTGAATCCAGTGGAAGGACTGGTGAAGCAAAGGAGTCTGGGCTACCAGGAAATGTCAGTTGTGAAGGAAACTGGTGAAGAAGAAGAAATTAATAAAGAGGAACCCATCGCTTTGGTCAGAAAAAGCAAGGGTAAGAGGAAAGTGAAGGCTCAGATGACAGAGGAGCCTAAAGGTTCAACCACTGATGCACCTCAAGAGAGTTCAGACACTGAAATTCTAAAGAAAATGAATGGAAAAGAATAGCAGTCTGAGGAAGAAGAAGACAGAGTTACCATCTCTCAGCTGCTTAAGAAGGGAAAACGTAGCCATAAGTCAAAGAAGTATTAATTCTCTTTGATCGTAGAATCACTACCGATCGTAGAGTCCAGACTTGACATCACTCCAGAAGTGGATGTTGCAACAGTTTCTCAGCCTGATCAAACTGTCAGAGATGAAGCTAAAGATAATGTTGAGGTTGTGGCTCAGCCTAGGAAGACAAAGAGAAAACTTGTCAAGAAATACATTCTTGTCAATTAAGGAGTATTAAAGGAGGAAGACAGAAGAACGGCTGCTGAGAAAGAGCTACCCGAAGCTATTAAAGAGAATACAACTCGGATTGAGAGGGAGCTTCCTGAAGTTTCTGCACTAGAGAATGCTCAAGCTGAGGGGGAGCTGGTTGAAGTTCAAATAGATGATCAATTTGAGGGGGAGCCTCACGAAGTCACTATGAGAGAGAAGACTATAGCTGAAGAGGAACTGCAAAAAGATTATCATGAACCTCCGTCAGTTGCTCAAGAGGTCTTAGCTTCGGAAGCTGAAGAAATGGAGAGGGTTGAAGCTATGGAGGTGGAGAAAGCAGAAGAACAAAGAAGAGAAGTAGAGATGATTGATGTGGTGGAAATATCAAATGAAGACCGGGAAGAAGAAGAGGATGACGAAGTTGAAATTATCGCAGTGGGCTGGGATGGATATAGGAGAGCCAACTACAATCAATTGTTCTCCTATTTACCTATGATGCCCTTTCACAGAGCCAAAATCCTTAACTCATGGGATCACATGTTCTGGACCTTCAAAGCTTATCCAGCAATCTCTGTGCTAGCTCATGGATTCCCATGCAATCTCACTTTTGCCCAAAAGCTGATCACTAACGGTTCCTCTTCAGAAAATGGGCGTGAGGTACAATCTATTCCCATTTCTTTCAAGGTTAGTCACTGTCCACCATCAACCTTCAACCAATTCTACGAATTGTCAAGATGGTTGGAAGTAATACTTCATCCACTAAATCAATTTCCAGTTACAGAATCCCAATATTCTGTAACTGATGAAAAAAATATGCCTAATTTTTTACTAATTTAGTCTCTTACCATCTCTCACTCTACGAATATTGATCCTACTCCTCTCGTAGAGTAACCTTTTCGTGAAGCTCAACCTCACACACCTGCCCCTCCTTGATATATCCCTTCCTCGTCAACCAATAACTATTTTGATCTCGATCTTACTCTCTACAACATGCAAGATCAATATACTAGAGCATCTCTTCCAAATACTCAGCAACTCCTTCAGCTTATCTCAGATCTTCCTACCAAAACGGAACTGTCTAATGCTTCCCAGAAGGTGACCAAGAATATTCAAGAAGATCTTGAAGTTCACTTAGACCTTGTTCATATGAGGCTGACTCATTTGATCGATGTTGCCAACACCCTCCCCAGCAATCTGAGTATTGAGCTTACAAAGAAGCTTAGGGAGATCATCAAAGAAATGATCCAGAGTATCAATGAAAGGGATCAAATTCATTTTAAGGCTGCCAAGAAGCATACAGAAGCAGTTCTCCTTCTACAGAAGACTCAGGAATCCCAAAATACTCTTATGATGGAAAGTACCACAAGTCTACGAACCTCAATTAAAGAATTCCAAGATTTTTCCATGGGTCAAATGCAACAAACAGAAACTGTCTTGGCCATTCTACAAAAGAAAGGATTCTCGAACTGATTCCCTGGTATAAGAAAATCAAGAAGACATTGCTTAATCCAGATATCAGCTCCACGAGCTTGGCCAAGGCATGCATCGACTATCTGAAGACATTTGAACCCTTGATGCTGACATAATGGGGGAGAATAAAAGGTAAGGAGAGAAAGACAAGGGCAGAGGCAAACTCATTGCTCAATCTTCAAGGAGCCCTCCCTCAAGATAGCCTCACAATCAGACTCCATGATCCGAACTGCAAAATCGCCAACAAATTCTAATGGTGCAACCGCTAAGGAGTCAAGGGCCATCTCCTAGCTCACAAGGAGTAACCACTACTGGCCTAAACATGCCAGCTGGAGATCCTACAGTCATGAACAAACACAATCATGGAGAAAGGCTAAGTCAAAATGAGATGGAATACATTGCATGGAGAGACGAAGTCAACAAGAGTAAAACAGATGCAGAGTATGCCAATCCTCCAAGGAACAAAAGGCAGAAGAAATAGAGATAAGTTGGAACTCATTTCTTATTGATGTAACTAAGCTTAATTGTAATATTTATCTTTAAAAACATTAATAAATTCATGCTTATTCTCTAGAGATTTCAGTTGCTCACTGAAACACTAAGTCATATTTACTTTCTAGCAACTGCATCTAGAAATTGATAATCATGATACAAATCTCCTTGGTTATGTCAACGTCAGATAAGGGGAGATTGTTGGGAGATTGCATATTTAAATTTGATGTTAAAAGTAAATATTCATGATTTTATGTAAAGTCTTTTAAGGAATACATGTACAAGGACTTAGTGGTAGATCAAACTTGTTAGGTTGATCTGAACTTTAATGTTTATCATTTTGTAAATGAATGTATAAAAGAAAATATGAAAGCTATTAGGTTGATCTATGTCTTGAGTTATAAAAGATAGGCTTCAATAGAATCGTAATTATCAAGAATAAACATGTGAATGATATTCCTATTTAATATATGATTTGATTATGATATATATGTGAATGAATATGCAAGTATGCTTTCATTAAGAAACACTGTAAAGTCCTTTGATAGATAATAGAAATATATGTTCAAGGACTTAGAATGAATTGATCAAATATGTTAGGTTGATCCTACATAAGCAAAACAGCTTTGTAAAGTCCTTAAAAAGAAATGATGTACAAGGACTATAAATATAGAAAGATCAAGCTTGTTAGGTTGATCTTATGATGTAATAAATAGGCACATCGATCGATCGAGCAAACCTTTGCGCAAGTAAGTCGAGTCTGCCAGGAGAGTCAAGGTTAACTTGAGAGCTATCGAGGCAGAATAGGAGTATTCAAGATAGTAGATCTCGGAGTTCGTAGACTGCCAGGGGAAACGAAGAAGGACCGTAGTGTGTAGAGTAGAGCTTCCTCAGAATCGTAGTGTGCTGTGGAAGTCATGTTTAGAATCGTAGAGACAACCTACCTACGAGCGGACTGATCATCTGCCGAAGCCAAGTCAAGGATCGTAGATCACACTCTGAGTTCGTAGAGTCTATTGATTACATGCAGAGATCGTAGTCAAGTAAGATCAGATGAAGACAATAAGCACAAGGCAGAAATCGTAGAGTGTCAAGATCTGATCTCGGGATCGTAGTGTCTGCACCAGCCGAAGCTAAATCGTAAAGTGCAGAACTACGACCTCAACAGAAGTGCTCACAATGCCAAGGCAGAATCGTAGAGCATATACGGTTCTCAACAAATGAGCACTCCCAGAATATCCAATGGAATGAAGCCTCTGGTTGGCACTGCAAAGATGCATTCCACCTTAAGGGAGCCAGAGTGAACTCAACGAATGACATTCAGGATAGTAGAAGATCAAAGCACCAACCCAATCAACATCAAGATTGAGCTGTAAGGCCATTCGTGATAAAGTCTTCCACGAGGAGATCCAAAGAAGACTTCAGAAGCTGACTAAGAAAAATCAGCAAATGTAGTAGCTATCAAGTGAACAGAAGACAACGATCTTGGAAGCAACCAAGATCGTATTGTTTGCCAAACAAAGAAAGAACTGATGGAAGGTGAACCGAGATACTGGTCAGCCTCTGAAGAGCAAGGCTAAAGTGATTAAGTGCAGGGTCAGTTCATTGATGATAAGTGAACGGGAGATCACAAGGAGAAAGCAAGCTGGACGCGCCACAAATCTGAAGTGTCTTGATATTCAGAAGGGGACCAGAGCAAGGAATTAAGCCATCAGTCTCTGAGAACAGTCAATGCAAATAAAAGTAATAAAGCACTGCATAATACAAGGAAGAGTTGTTCTACATTGAAGATCTAATCAACACTCTCCAAGATCGTAGTGTTAACTCTACCAGTTAATGAGCAACACTCAACACGACACTACGATCAGGTCCTTGAAGACGTGCATCAGAATCGTAGAGTTCGAATAGCTGAAGACTGAAGCATTGGCAAAGGTTCAATCTGAAGGGTAATATTCAGACAAGTGCTTATTGAGAGCATCGATGCAATAGGACAACCTCTGATCGAGAAATCAGAAAGAGGAAATAAAGTCTTCAACCTGCCCAAGACATTAAAGTGATACATCTGACAAGGTAGGTGAAACAGTAGACTGCAACATCAAAAAAAGTATGACATGTCACATCAAGCAGTTTACCTCAAGCAACTCGAGATCTGTGAAGATATTTGAATAGCCTTCAACGGCTACTTTCCAACGGAATGATTGGAAAGGACTATAAATCTAGAAGAGCTTCAAAGATCGAAGGTTGCTGGAGTTGCCAAGTTTGGAGAGAAGGTGGACTGATCTAAACCATGTGAGATAGTGAGTCCAAAGGCTCACTCTACGATCCACCAAGAACACTCAGAAGACAGACAAAGAAAGAAGTAGAAGTGTGAGTTCTACTATGTTGAAGGGAGAGTTCTACTACATGAGGAGTGTTCTGAACTGCCGAGAGAAAGAAGAGCATCATGTCATCTTGATGTCCATCATGGGAAGACTCTAAGTACAATAGAGAAGAGCCTACAGTCATCTTAGCAAGTCCATCATAAGAAGGTATCAAGTAGCAAGAAAGGAGATCAGAAAAGCCATCTTGGTGTCAAGCATGAGAAAGCTTCTAAGTATCTAACAAAAGAGCTTATAGTCATCTTAGAAGCCTATCATGTGTAGCAATCAAGTACCAAGGAGAAGGATCTTCAAGGCAGTTCATAAAGGGGTCATCCGAAGTGGTTGAGTAACCAAAGAAGCTGAGCATCATGCAACACTCAGCTGTACTTCAAGGATGATCAAGCGAAGCTGCTAAGGATAGAGGATGTTCAGAGCATGAAGACATCTTAGCAGCTCAGCACTGACTCCAACAACAACAAACAAACAACTCAACAAAGCCAGGGCCAGAGGGGTCCTTGTCTGAAGGGACTAAATGAAGCCAGGGCCTGAGCGGTCCTTGTTCGGAGGGACTAAATGAAGTTCCAAACCTGCTGGGCTTGAAGAGTTCCTAGGGAACTAGAGGAGTCCCAAGGCTGCTGGCCTTAAAGAGTTCTTAGTGAACTGAAGTTCCAAGGCTGCTGGCCTTGATGGAATCTTAGTGATTCAGTGTGTTGTCCTTCCTTAGTGGAAATCCTGCTAGTTGAAAGCAGAAGAGTGGATTAGGAGCTTGAGTCACTGAACCACTTAAAACCCCTCGTGTCTTTTACATTATGTCATTTACCTTATGTACTATAACTGTTATAACTGTTGTGTATGTTTTAACTGCTTACAACCAAACTAACTCTACGAACAATGTATGTATGATTATGAATATATTATTGAAGGGGATCTTTTACTTATTCCGATGTGCTTGAAAAGATTCTTAAGTTTGTCATATTCTAATTTAATAGCTATACAAAATAATAGAGAAAAGTATTTGAAATAAAAGGATCTATTCAACCCCCCCCCTTCTAGATCAATTGTGCCTACTGGGAACTAACAATTGGTATCAAAGCAGGTTCTCATGCTATATTCAAAATCTAATCGCTTTGAGTCTGATCCCAGGCACTAACATTGTTCTAAACTTAGTTTAGTAGTAAGTAACTTGTTATATGCAGATGAGCTCACATGTTGGAAATATTGTGTATAGGTTAAATGTGTATATACACCTGAAGCTGCTCAGATTAGTCCATGGTCTTGATGGTTACATCAACAAGACCAATCCTAGCCTACAGTCAATCTTGTAGTCTGGAGACCAGATGAGAGAGCTCAAGAGACATCAATGACAAAGAGTCAAGCATCCACTAGTCTGAAAAATGAAAAGACCATACATGCAAAGAAATTCTCATCCAGAGAAGAAAGAAGCTCTCCTCAGATATATGTCTGGTCAACTATTGGCCGGATGCAAACTTCATGAACTGAAAGATGTCAAAAGAACTAAAGATGCTGAGATTCTCAGGCTGCATCTTCAAGACCTCGACTGATTAAATAAAGGCCAACAAGAGTAATAAGCTGTCAGAAGCAAAAGTAAAGCTATGCACATCAATACCTAAACTCAGTATATCCATAATAAATGACTGTTTAGTAACTGACAGTAAAAAGGTACGGTTCCTCAAAATTAAATGCATACATCATAATTGCACCCTCTTATGAACTATAAAAGTATTCTGTTAGGGAGTCATAATCTACCTAAAAAGGTGAAGAGAGAATGTAACCTGAAGATAGAAACTCAGATAACTATAAACTTTCTCTCCATCCAAGTTTTAGGTTGAAGATGACATCTTGAAGGAAATTTGAAATGGGTCATAAGAGTATCACAGGCCTAATGAACTTTATGTGAAGTAATCTTTGTTGGTGGGTTACTATGTGTGTACAAGCCTATACTCTAAGTGTTTGACAACCCACCGAGTATGATCAGTTTTACAAGAGGATCCTGCTGATTTGTAGAAACTGATCACCTCCATGAATCAACTAGATACTCAAAAATCGTAGAGTTGATTCCTACTCTGTGAACACTTAAACATTGTGAACGTAATCCAGTAAATGATGAAACCATCATAGATAAAGACTGTGTTATTAAATGCCAAATCCTACACACACTCACTATCATACAACTCAAAATGTATTATCTTAAAATAGTTGCATGCATGAATATGTTTGTTGGTGACAAATATGATGGTTATCCAAATAAGAGGAACATGGGTTTAGAAAACTAACCTAGCAGGACCAATTTAATTATGGGTACCAAAAATAAAAATATATTTAAACCTGCAGGTACTTGGTCAGTCTGACCACACTAAGGATTAATGAAGCAGAAGAATTCAGTCAAGAAGACTCAACCAGTAGAAGGCTAAGGATAATTCAGAGATGATTCTGATAGAGTTCCTATGTGTCCAAGCCTGTCTTTGAAGACCCTCTGAGCTCATCAGAATGGAGCTCATGGCTGCTAATCTGTATATGGAAGCAAGCCATTTAGCCAAAGAAGGAAAGGGTCTTATGTGCTCAAAAGCCAGCCAAGAATGCTATATGAGAAGAATCCTCAAGGAAGCTCACAACAGAAGATTATCGAGCATCATTCAAGAGGTACTTATTGCGAGAGCAGAACTTCACAAACACAACTGACAAAGAAGACTACGTTCGTAGTGCTGTCAAATAATCGTAGAGTAATCAGTCCTGAAAATACTCATCTGTACGATACAAGGAGATCTAAGTGATGATGGAGATTCCAGTCAGAAGGAGATATGCAGTGCTGCCTTTAAATGAACCTGAAGAAGAGGGAATCACATCTATCTGAAAAGACAGCGTCAACAATGGGGGAGCAGTGATCTATTAAGGAACAACAACACTGAGATATACTATGAAAAGTTGTACCAGCTACAGAGTCCCAAAACTTTGTGGTTGATGAACCAAATGAAGATCCATAGTCAGTAGGAACGTCTCAAAACGTACTACTAATTACCTTTCAGCCACCCAACCCATAATCGTGAAGTGCCTACGATCAAACATATGATCATAGTGTAAGAGCAGGAGGACACCACAATTTCAGAAAAGCAATTGTCTAAAGCTGGTAAAAATCTCCCCACCAGAAAAGGTCGAATGAGATGTTAGTACAAATCACTTCTATAGCATTGCATCTGGAGAGCGCCTCAGGGACAAACCTGACCCTTAGCTCACTCTAAGAGGTTGGCCCTTCCTGAGCTACCTTGACCCAGAAGGAATGTTTGATCTAGTTCATCTCAAGGACCAAGTCAGTCAACGATCGTAGAGTCGAGTTTGAAGAGAACTAAACGATCGCAGTACAACCTCAACGATCATAGTGCTACCTCAACGATCATAGTACAACCTCAGCGATTGTAGAATACAACTCGATGATCATAGTCCTACCAAAGGGTACTCCAGTTCACAAGGAGCTTGGAAAATGAGATATTTGCCAAACCATTCAAGCTGAGGAGATAAGTTTGAATACATTAGTGATTGAGCTATGCTGCATCAAAGTAAGGATAAAAGACAAAGCCATCCACGACAGCATCTCTCAAAAATTGATCGGTCAGTCAACAAAGGAAATCGTAGAGTTTATAGCTGCCTTATCATACTACTCTAAGAATCAAAAGGTCAACGGTTAAAGCCACGTCAATTAAACGTCTACTCTTCTAAAATGTAATATGTAACTGAAAAGTTATGGGGAGTTACAGCTCATCACTGGGCAACGTGCAACCAATGGACAATTGACACATCACTTAGTATGCAGAGTTAGAAGGAACTGCCTTAAAGATAATTTCAAATCTGCAGATAGTTACCAAAAGCTATCGAACCTTTCTCCCTCCCATTTTCAAACCCTAGAATCCACTCAAGAGCCAAAATCAGTTAACCCTCCAAAGCCTTACCAAATCACATTCAGCCATCTCTTATAAACATCTCTAAATCAGACACCCACATTCTTCTAATTACTCAAATGGAAAACTGACAAGTAATCACAAGCATTCAGCTCGGAACCAAATCGATTGAGAAATCCGAAAAGAAGTTTAGGGACATTCTCAAGCTTGTGAAGAAAGCTAGATTCTCCGAATGTCTTGAGGAAAATACTCGAGTCTACATCGACCTGGTTAAAGAGTTCTACTCAAACGCCTCCATCAACTCTGAAACCCTTATTGCCAAGGTTAATGGTCAGTCTCTAAAGTTAAAATCTTCTGACCTCAATCAATGCCTAGGTTTTCCTAACCAAGGGCTGAAGAACCTTGATGATGTCAATACTGATCAAGCGAAGAAGGTTATGGGGTACCAAAGAAACTTTAATCTTAAAGACATGAAGAAGAAGGACTTTCCTGAAGAGTATGAGTACCTTACTGAAATAGTTGGAAAATGCATATTGTGCAAGAACACTGCACATGACACAGTGATTGACCAACAGTTGAAAATAATGTCAGCAATAGTTCTGAAGGAATAAATCGATTTTGGAGCTATCTTGTTCGATCAAATCTCCAAGTGGGTAGAAAAGGCTGAGAAGAAGAAGTCCACTGAAAAACCCCTGACCAAGGTGTTTCATGGTAGGCTGCTGAGTATTGTACTGAAGAAGAAGCTAGGAGGCAAAATCAAGGATGATGAGGGAGAAACTTTGAATGTGCACAAAGTGATGTCTCCACAATTATTTGTGAACTAGAAGAAGATCCCAAAGGAGAGCAGAAGGCTGACAACCGGGAGCAGTAGCAAAGCCTCTGCAAGGAAGAGGAAAACAGAAGAAGCAGAGAGTTCTGAGTCTGATGACTCGGTACCAGTATCAATCACACCAGCCAAGAAGAAATCTAGAGGTATGAAGAAAACAAAAGCCCCATCAAGAAGTTTCTCCTCAAAGGACAAGGATAAAGAAGAAAAATTCCTAACTGCTGGAACAACAAAGAGAAGAAGCAGCAGGTTGCTTCAAGGGCTAGTCAGCAAGAAAGCTAAGGTGGAAGAAAAACTAGCCTCAGCTTCCCAAAATAGTACATCTGCTAAAGAAAGGGACGTAGAGTCAGCAGAAGGAAAAGAGACAGATGTCAAAGAAGAGTCCAGCAATGAAGGTGAAGCTAATGTGATTGCAGCATCTGCTGATGAAGAGGAATGCTCAAGTCCTGTGGCTAATTCTCAGAGCAGTCACTCTGATGATGAAGAAGAAATTCGAAATGACCCAATTGCATTCCCAACTGCAACTGTCCCAACAACCCCAGATAATGGGTCAGATAATGACGATTCAAGAGAAGAAGAAAATGCCCCCTCAAATCCAGAAGGCCCCCATGATGACTCAGAAGGTGATGAGTCCAAAGAAGAAGGATATGCCCCTACCAGTGCTGAACCACAAAGAAGTCTGTCTGTTGAAACAGAGGAGTCAGAGTCTGAAGAGCAAGAAAAGTCTGACTCTCCCCAAATTGAACCTCTAAGAAGAAGGAAGAGCTACAGACTGCAAACAAAATTTGCCTCCAAGAGGAGAAGTAATCAATCAAATGCCCCCATTGAATTAAGTGACGATTAGTACGCATCCACGAAAAGATAGTCTTTGAAGATAGGACCAAATGATGAAGAAAATGAATCAGAGGAAGTTCTTGCTGAAGAAAGTTCTGAAAATGAAATGCAGCAAGAAGAATTTTCTGCTAAAAACAATCAAGATGGATCAGGCTTCGAAAGAGAAGAGATTGAAGAATATTTTGGTTCTGCACCTCAGGAAGAAGACGAATAAGAAGATTATCCAGTTCTCTCTCCTGCAAGATTTAGCAGAAGGATCGTAGTGGAAGTTTCAAATGATCTACTAGATGCTCCATCAGAGAGATGGGTGAACTATAGAAATGAACAGCTCAAGGTAGTTAGAATGACTACCTTTGACATAGCCAAAAACTGGAACAATATGGAGCTAGACTGCTCAACCATTCTCTACAATCCTGACGACTTGCTGATGAGATGGTTCTTCCAGTGGATGCCATGGATAAAGGCCCACACTGAAGGAGATGGAAGCTATCTCAACTGGTGCTTCTCTCACTTCCCAAGCATGGAGCTGGTGGCTCAGAACTTCCCAAGGGTAAAGAAGTTTGCAACCAAAATAATCAAAGACCAACCCCACTTCAAAGTCTATCGACAGTCTGGCAATCACTATATCCCCTACGATCATAGAGTGGATTCTGAAGGACAAAGAGTCATGAACAAGGAGCCGATCGTAGAGTCTAGCCACTCTACTGCTGATGATGCTCAAACCCAAAACCAGAAGCCTCCTTATGCTCCAGCACTATTATTAGACATTCCCTCATTCTCAACTAGTGATTGGAACTCAACGATTATTCAGATTCTCCAGACTTTCGAAAATCTGTCTAAGGATGAAAATCGTAGAGTCCAAACTGACGCTCAACCAGCTACTGCCCAATAAAAAGATAAAACTACTTTGGAGTAGGAACTTCAGAAGAGTTCTGATGATCTAAGCGAGAAAATATCTATGCTCATCAAGAATCACGAAGTCGACGATGAGGAGAGATAATTCCTTCCAAAGACAAGCTTCACTTACTATGGCTAATGTATCTCTTAAACTCCAAGAGAGAGATAACATCTATCAGAAGGCCATACAAGATCAAAAGGCTGAAGCTCTACGACTTCAGAAGGTAAATGAAGAGCATATTCAAGCCCTATCTGACAAGATTGACGACCTAAAGCAGTCTTTCTCAGTGCAACTTGAGCTAGGTCAGCAGGAACTCATGTTTGAAGTTGCCAACTCCTCCTACCTGCTACAGCAGCTTATGTCCAACATGGAGCAGCTCTCTCAAATGATTAGTGACAAAAAGGGGGAAAAAAGAGGCATAGAAAGAGGAAGAACAAGAAGAGCAAGAGGCACTCAAAGAAGAGCAGAGGGATAGAAGAAAAAAGATTAAAGAAGAAGACATCAGCTGCAGAAATAGTATCATCATCTGAGTGGGAGCCAAAAGATGATGATCCCATGATCGCAGAGTCTGAGGGGGAGCATGATCAGAAAGATGCTGAAAGGGAGCCAAGCAAAGACAGAAGGTCATCATCTCAAGGGGAGCAAGAGCAAGAAGAACAATCAGATGAGTAGCTGATCAGCAAACATCCTGGAAACATACATGGAGCCAAGAAGGTACATCTCTAACCTATTAGGTATGTTCTGGATCCAGGATGTAGAATGTCTGAATATATAAATTGCCATATCAAAATAAATGACATTCATGATTATCTGTTTTAGAAATACAGTTGCTCACTGTATATAAGATTCATTCATAACATGCATATGCACTTAATATTTTTGTCATAATCAAATAAGGGGAGATTGTTAGGAATAAACATGTGAATGATATTCCTATTTAATATATGATTTAATTATGATATATATGTGAATGATTATGCAAGTATGCTTGCATTAAGAAAATCTGTAAAGTCCTTTGATAGACAATAGAAATATATGTACAAGGACTTAGAATGAATTGATCAAATATATTAGGTTGATCCTACATAAGCAAAATAGCTTTGTAAAGTCCTTAAAAAGAAATGATGTACAAGGACTATAAATATAGAAAGATCAAGCTTGTTAGGTTGATCTTATGATGTAATAGATAGGCTTATCTGATCGTCGAGCACTGCACCAGAAGTCGTATTCTGCCAGGAGAGTCAAGGTTAACTCGAGAGCTATCGAGCCAGAATAGGAGTATGCAAGATAGTAGATCTCGAAGTTCGTAGACTGCCAAGGGAAACGAAGAAGGACCGTACTGTGTCGAGTAGAGCTTCCTCGGGATCGTAGTGTGCTGAGGAAGTCATGTTCATAATCGTAGAGACAACCTACCTACGAGTAGACCGATCATCTGCTGAAGCCAAGACAGACACGTAGACTACACTCAGAGTCGTAGAGTCTACTGATGCCAAAGACAAGTCAAGAATCGTAGATCACACTCTGAGTTCGTAGAGTCTATTGATTATATACAGAGATCGTAGTCAAGCAAGATCAGATGAAGACAACATGCACAAGGTAGAAATCGTAGAGTGTTAAGATCTGATCTCGGGATTGTAGTGTCTGCACCAGCCGAAGCTGAATCGTAGAGTGCAGAACTACGACCTCAACAGAAGTACTCATAATGCCAAGGAAGAATCATAGAGCATATACGGTTCTCAAAAAATGAGCACTCCCAGAATATCCAAAGGAATGAAGCCTCTGGTTGGCACTGTAAAGATGCATTCAACCTTAAGGGAATCAGAGAGCACTCAACGAATGGCATGCAGGCTAGCAGAAGATCTAAGCACCAACCCAATCAACAACAAGATTGAGCTGTAAGGCTATTCGTGATAAAGTCTTCCATGAGGAGATCCAAAGAAGACTTTAGAAGCTGACTAAGGAAAGTCAGCAAATGCAGTAGCTATCAAGTGAACAGAAGATTACAATCTTGGAAGCAACCAAGATCGTAGTGTTTGCCAAACAAAGAAAGAACTGATGGAAGGTGAACCGAGATACTAGTCAGCCTCTGAAGAGCAAGGCTAAAGTGATTAAGTGAAGGGTCAGTTCATTAATGATAAGTGAACGGGAGATCACAAGGAGAAAACAAGCTGGACGCGCCACAAATCTGAACTGTCTTGATATTCAGAAGCGGACTAGAGCAAGGAATTAAGCCATCAGTCTCTGAGAACAGTCGAAGCAAACAGAAGTATTGAAGCATTGCACAATACAAGGAAGAGGTTTTCTACATTAAAGATCCAATCAAAACTCTTCAAGATCGTAGTGTTAACTCTACCAGTCAATGAGCAACACTCAACAAGACACTACGATCAGGTCCTTGAAGACGTGCATCAGAATCATAGAGTTCGAATAGATGAAGATTGAAGCATTGCCAATGGTTCATTCTGAAGGGTAATATTCGGACAAGTGCTTATTGAGAGCATCGATGAAATAGGACAACCTCTGATCGAGAAATCAAAAAGTGGAAATAAAGTCTTCAACCTTCCCAAGACATTAAAGTGATACATCTGATAGCGTAGGTGAAACATTAGACTGCAGCATCAGAAAAAGTATGACATGTCACATCAAGCAGTTTACTTCAAGCAACTCGAGATCTGTGAAGATATTTGAATAGCCTTTAACAGCTACTTTCCAACGGAAAGATTGGAAAGGAGTATAAATCTAGAAGAGCTTCAAAGATCGAAGGTTGCTGGAGTTGTCGAGTTTGGAGAGAAGGTGGACTGATCTAAACCCTGTGAGATAGTGAGTCCAAAGGCTCACTTTATGATCCACCAAGAACACTCAGAAGACAGACAAAGAAAGAAGTAGAAGTGTGAGTTCTACTATGTTAAAGGGAGAGTTCTACTACATGAGGAGTGTTCTGAACTGCCGAGAGAAAGAAGAGCATCATGTCATCTTGATGTCCATCATGGGAAGACTCTAAGTACAATAGAGAAGAGCCTACAGTCATTTTAGGAAGTCTATCATGAGAAGGCATCAAGTAGCAAGAAAGGAGATCAGAAAAGCCATCTTGGTGTCAAGCATGAGAAAGCTTCTAAGTATCTAACAAAAGAGCTTACAGTCATCTTAAAAGCCTATCATGTACAACCATCAAGTACCAAGGAGAAGGATCTTCAAGGTAGTTCATAAAGGGGTCATCCGGAGTGGTTGAGTAACCGAAGAAGCTGAGCATCATGCAACACTCAGCTGCACTTCAAGGATGATCAAGCAAAGCTGCTAAGGATAGAAGATGTTCAGAGCATGAAGACATCTTAGCAGCTCAGCACCAACTCCAACAACAACAAACAAACAACTCAACAAAGCCAGGGCCTGAGGGGTCCTTGTCCGAAGGGACTAAACAAAGCCAGGGCCTGAGGGGTCCTTGTTCGGAGGGACTAAACGAAGTTCCAAGCTGCTTTGGCATTCAAGAGTTCTAGGGAACTAGAGGAGTCCCAAGGTCTGCGGCCTCAAGAGTTCTTAGTGAATCAAGTTCCAAGGTCAGCTTGGCCTTGAAGGAATCTTAGTGATTCGTGGTCTTTGCCCTTCCTTAGTGGAAATCCTGCTAGTTGAAAGTAGAAGAGTGGATTAGGAGCTTGAGTCTCTGAACCATTTAAAACCCCTCGTGTCTTTTACATTGTGTCATTTACCTTATTTACTATAACTGCTATAACTGTTGTGTATATTTTAACTGCTTACAACCAAATTAACACTACGAACAATGTATATATGATTATGAATATATCAATGAAGGGGATCTTTTACTTATTCTGCTGTGCTTGAAAAGATTTTTAAGTTTGTCATATGCTAATTTAATAGCTATACAAAATAATAGAGAAAAGTATTTGAAATAAAAGGATCTATTCAACCCCCCTTCTAGATCTATTGTGCCTACTGGGAACTAACAGTAGTCTATCGAGCTGATCAAAAGACTGCAGAATCCAAGGCAGAATCGTAGAGCATCGAGAATCAAAGTATGTTTGCATATGTAACCACACCTAGGGATGCTCATCGATAAAAAACTGAATCAGTACCAAAATTATCGAACCTGTATCGATCCAAAATTATCGGAAAAATAAGAACCAAAACCGGTACCGAATTACAGGTTCGGTACATAATCGGTACCGGTTTTTTCAGTTTGTTTTCGGTTATACCGCATGGTAATATATATAATTATTAATAATAATTAAATACTATTTTAAATATTAATATTTTTAAAAAAAACTAAGAAATCATTAACTATTAATAATAATTAATATATAAAATAAAACTACAAAACATTATTAATATATATAAAAAAATTAATAAAACTACTATTATATAGAAATTATTAATATATAAAAAATATTATTTAATATATAAAATTACAAAACATTAACTATTAATTATTAAATTATTAAATTTCGGTATTTTCGGTATTTCGGTTTTTACCGAATTCAAAAAATCCATTACCGCTACCGGTACCGAAAAGTGTTAAAATACCGAAAAAGCAGTACTAAAAAAATCGGTACCGTCGATACCGGTAAAAACCAGAAAAAACAAAAAATTTTGAGCACCCCTAACCACACCCAATCTCCGGGCTCAAAGATCACTTGATGTCGTCCCTTGTTCGCGTGGTTAATGTACTGTTCCGTCCTCCGTTCAATGTTTAGTCTGGCTTTTTCATGAATTTGTTTAACAAGATTAGCCTTTTTCTTTCCATCCATGTTAATATATTTAGAAACAGGTAATGGTGATAAATCTAACGGTGTCAAAGGATTAAACCCTTATACAATTTCAAATGGAGAAAATATAGTAGCAGAATGAACAAAACGGTTATATGCAAACTCAACATGTGGTAAATATTCTTCCCATTGATTGATACTCTTTTTAATGATAGCCCGTAACAATGCTGACAAAGTCCTATTTACTACTTCAGTTTGACCGTCAGTTTGTGGATGACAAGTAGTAGAAAATAATAGTTTAGTACCCAATTTACACCACAAGGTCTTCCAAAAGTATCTTAAGAACTTTGTATCTCTATCAGAAACAATAGTTTTAGGCATACCATGTAAACGCACAATCTCTCAAAAGAACAAATCAACAACATGAGATACATCATTAGTTTTATAACATGGAATAGAATGTGCCATTTTTGAAAATCTATCCACGACCACAAATATTGAATCATGACCATGCTTAGACCTAGGTAAACCCAACACAAAGTCCATAGAAAGATCAATCCAAGGTTCATTAGGAATAGGCAATGGTGTATACAATATATGGGGTTAAAAATGAGATTTAGCTTGGCGAAAAGTAATACATCTATCACATATTCTTTTCGCATCTCATTTCATATGAGGCCAATAAAAATGTTCTTTCAAAATAGTAAATATTTTATCAACGCCAAAATGTCCCATAAAACCACCCCTATGTGATTCCCTAACCAATAACTCATGCAAAGAACATGCAGAAATACATAGTTTATTTTCACGAAATAAGAATCCATCAATTCTAAAGTATTTACCCACAACATTCTATTCACAAGTTTTAAACTCTTCACTGAAATCAAGGTCATTATTATATAACTCTTTAATTCGTTCAAACCCAAGCAATTTCGTATCAAGAGTATTTAACAAAACATACTTGCGAGATAAAACATCTACAACGACGTTCTCCTTACCTTGCTTATATCGAATAGCATATGGAAATGTCACGATAAATTCCATCCATCGTGCATGCCTTTTGTTCAGCTTGTGCTGACCCTTCAAATATTTCAATGATTCATGATCGGTGTGGATCACAAACTCCTTAGGCCACAAGTAATGTTGCCATGTCTCCAAAGCTTTAACCAAAGCGTACATCTCTTTGTCATATGTAGGATATTTCAAAGCTGCCCCACTCAACTTTTCACTGAAATACACCACTGGTTTCCCTTCTTGCATCAACACAGCTCCAATCCCTAAACCTGAAGCATCACACTCAATCTCAAAAGTTTTAGCAAAGTTAGATAAAATAAGTAAAGGAGCATTTGTTAATTTATTCTTTATCAAGTTAAATGCTTTTTCCTGTTCATCACCCCACTTAAAGACCAAACTTTTCTTGATGACCTCGGTCAATGCTGCTGTAATCTCACTAAAATTCCAAACAAATCGTCGGTAGAAACTTGCGAGTCCATGAAAGCTTCGAACATGACTCACATTGGTTGGACTCGGCCAATCCCGGATCACACGTATTTTCTCCTCATCAACTTGGACTCCCCTGTGAACTCACAAAAAAAGCTAAGAAAAATAATTTTATCTGAACAAAACGTACATTTTTCCATGTTAGCAAATAACTTTTCTTTCTTACGTACATCTAAAATAGATTTTAAATGCAATGCATGATCTTCCAAGTTTTTGCTATAAATCAAGATATCATCAAAATAAACTACGATAAATTTTCCAATGAATGAACGCAAATCATGGTTCATTAATCTTATAAAAGTGATGGGTGCATTCGTTAAACCGAAAGGTAATACCAACCACTCAAAAAGACCATATTTAGTTTTAAATGATGTTTTCCATTCATCACCCTCTTGCATTCTAATATGATGATAACTATTTTTTAAATCAATTTTTGAAAATATGCAAGACCCATGCAATTCATCTAATATGTCATCTAAACGAGGAATGAGATTTCGATATTTTACTATAATGTTATTTACCGCTCGACAATCAATGCACATCCTCCATTTTCCATCCTTTTTCGGCACTAGGATCACCGAAACTGTACATGGACTCATACTTTCTCTCACGAATCCTTTCCTCATCAGCTCGTCAACTTGCCTTTGTAAGTCCTTCATCTCCTCGAGATTACTTCGATAAGCCAGACGGTTTGGAATGGTCGCACCGGGAACAAAATCAATTTGATGCTCAATTCCCCTAATAGGTGGTAGTCCATGAGGAAGCTCCTCGGGAAATACATCTTTGAATTCCTGTAAGAGAGATGAAACAACACTAGACAAAAATTCATTAGCGTTAGTATTCAAAAGCGCCTCTTTATACCAAAGTAAAATCATAGGTTGTTTAGAAATTAAAGCTCTTCTCACATCACTCTTTTTTGCTAATATATTTGTTTTTCTCTCATCTTTCTTCATCTCTATTTCTTTTTCTCTCTTTTTTTCTTCTTGATTTTTCTTTTCTTCTCTCTCTTTCCTTTGTACATGATCTTTTTACAAATGAATTTGATCCTCATGTACTTGTTGTGTTGACAAAGGACGCAAATATATCTTCTTCTTATCGTGAGCAAAGGAATATACATTAGTAAACCCATCATGTTGAACCCTCCTATCGAACTGCCATGGTCTACCCAATAACATATGCTCTGCCTGCATAGGCACCACATCACACAATACCTCATCAACATACCGACCAATATCAAATGGAACTAACACCTGTTTGGTTACTTTAATGGCTACGTTATCATTTAGCCACTGCAAACGATATGGCTGCGGATGTTTGGTAGCAGGTAACCCCAATTTCTCCACCATCGTAGTGCTTGCCACATTTGTACAGTTGCCTCCATCTATGACTACACAACATATTTTCCCATTCATAAGACTGTCGACGTCGGGATTTTTAATTGTCCCTTTCCGTTACTTGTTCTTTGGTGCTCTCGTTTTAGGTGAGATTTATTTGAAAAAACAAGTGAAAAAGGTTCGACATGTATAATGTCGACGATGGACTGTTAAGAGTCTTGTTATGTATCCCACGAGTATTTTGGGATAACTCAGCCATAGACACCCTCATCTCTTCTATTTATTTCTGCATTTGCTCCATTGTATTTCTCAATCTTCGATCCCATTCTTTATGCATGGCTTCTATCTGGAATTTTAATTCAGTTGTCGAGGGTTGTTCCTCATAAGTTCCTTTATCCTTCGAGTTAGACATATTTCCTGCTCAATAAGAGTTAGTAGAAAACAATTTCCTCACCACTCCCTTACGTGTTTCGCTCGAATCAATGGTTCACTCGTGTATACTCTCAATACTTTGGCTTTTACCCTCGATTAATCTCACCACTAAGCCTTTTACCTCAAATATTCTCTCTAATAGGTTCTTATTCAATTCCCTTAGCAAAATTCTTGGTTTTACTAATCAATTCAAAATTACTTATCACGAACAAAAATATAGATGGTGTGACTATCAGAATACCACAAAATCACCGGTCGATTGTCCTGTACTCCTCTTGTATGCCTCAGATTTGTAAATTGTAGCTCCGTTTCAGAATTGATGCTGATGAAATGGTATGAAATCTTGGTTAGAATTTGATGATTTGACGATGTGCTACAAATTTGGTTAGCACAATGGAAATAAAAATCTGATTTTTTTTCTATTTTTTTTACTTTTAGTTTAGTTTTGCAAAACAAGACTTAAAGATATAAGTCTTTATTTTGTAAAAGTGTTTTGCCAAACATAGCCTTATTGCTTTTGAATTTTGAATTTAATTTATAATAAATAATATAAATAAAATAAATCAAAAATAATAAATAAAATATATTTTATAACTGATAATTTATTACTATACTTATTAAAACGTCGGTTTTAGACGTTTAGTTTATTTACGCGTTGGTCTTAGTTTGTGTTACGTAAATGGGTCTGGTATTGGCTTAAGAGAAAAAGAAGAAGATTACACAAAAATTGAGAGAGCTTGAGAGAGGATTCCTAAGATTTCCAAAGAAATTCCATGTGGTTAGCAAGGACTATCCAAGCAATTGAAGGTATACTCCCATAACCTTAATATGTTATATATGTATGTTCTGTGTTCATGAATTTCAAAGTCTTTGTGAATTCTAATTTGATGAATTGTTGTTATATAAAGTATAAATTGTGTGTACATGTAGTTGTGACGCTATAACTAGCAGTTAGACAAGTATTTAGTATACTAATTACATTCAAAAATAAGAAAAATTGATTACAGTACCTGTGTGTATGAATATGGCTTGTTGGAGTTCAAAATTGATACTTGGTTTGTAAACTAAATTGTAAATTGAGTTTTTAATGTGTTAATTCATTAAGTAACGAAGAGAACGTACTTTGAATAAGTTAATATGGTGATCGATGGTGACCACAATGTTAATTTTGTTAAGGATGTCAAAAATAGAATTTTTGTATAAAACATGGAATTGAAAGGTTTTAAATTTGATGTTTATGTTATTTATATGGGTAAAAACATGTTAGAGACTTTAAGTTATGTTTGTGTGAAATATATGTAAGTTATTCAGGTTAAATTGATTACTAGTTGGTCAAATTGGGCTTTATGCTGCGTTAAATCGTTGAATCGTAATTCGGCGTCATGTCGCCAAGTCTCGAGTCCATAACGTCAGCAAAACAGGCTTGTGCCTCGCACCACACTCTCAAAGACTGCCCGCATGATCTGATTCCTCCTGTAAAGTGGGGCGCCACAGAGCTGGTTAGCAGAATGGCCAAAAAATTTGTTTTATTACACCAAGTCTGTAAGTGTTGATAAGGTGCAATATTATGACTATTAAAATCACGTTGGTAAGGTGCAATATTATGACTATTAAAATGTGATTGTGTTAATTGTAGTATTATGGTACTAAGAATGAAAATTTTATTAGCAATTAATGAGTTTTGTTATTACATTACTAGTGTGACTCGACTATGTGATTAAAAACCAAGACATATATGAAGTAGATACTTAATTGTATACAGAGTATATATAGTAACTAATTATGTCATAATGACATGTGTATAGGATATTGTGAATCAAGTTATTACGATTTAGTCTACACGCAAGACAAGTTTCTAAACCTTACCTCTTGATATTGGGCAAGTTCTCTAACTCTACTTTTACGATGGTGCAAATGATTAAACCTTATTGATGCATTGAACAAGTTCCTAAACCTACGTATATATATCTATTTTAACTTGATTATGTTATGCAAACTCTTCAACCTAACCATTACTTTGAGAAGGGTTCCTATCTTTAATTTTGTTTCTTATTACGCAAGTTCCTAAATTCTGTTATTCTTATGTTAAGCAAGTTTTATTCCTCAACTTGTTATTAATCATGCACATTCATTAACTAACTTCTTTTGTTGAGTAAGATTAATAGCCTTAGCTTATTATTGTTCAAGCAAGGTTTATTATAATATTCAATGCCTATGCTTTCTGGTTCATTTCTAAATAATGATTTGATGTATAATGTTGATTCACTTATAATCCATGACTATTTCATATCATATTGTTATCGAGCACTTGAAGTGTTATCAAACTATATTGAATCAACTAATCCTTAGTTGATGTTTGTTAAAATCTAAATTACCTTGAAACTTATCTAAACCAAACTTACTTTGGTGCGAACTTGTATTCTAAATACTGAGATGAACAACCCTATTACAGGGGATAATTTACGCATAACATTTAGATATTTATGCAAAATACAATCTACGAAGGGCTGATCCCCCTAAGTACGAGAAGTCCCTACAGTCTTATGACTGTTTAGGTTTAAGTTGAAAGAATACTTGTAACTTTGGACATAGTTCATGGTCTTATGACCCTCAAATATATTTCATATTTTGATTCCAGTTTTTGGTTATCATTGGCAGAGTGTTATTCAGTTCTGATGAGCTTATTCATTGACAGTTATTATTCTATCGTTGTTCACTCTTTAATAAATATAATTATTGCAGCTAAGGTTGAGAAGGTCGATGAACCTACCACAAACAAAGGAAAAGGAAAAATGTACAAGTGATGAAAACTTGTAATTTATTGGCTTTTATGTTGATAGACTTTATTTAAATGATGTGATGTAATTATTTTATTTTCACACTTGATTTATGTTAAATGTTAGATAACATGCGAGATTTTTATTGAACTTAATTATATAACCCTTTTTATTGGAGGATTTATGGTTTATATTCTATTATATTTGGGTAGTTAGTATGAATGTATGGAAAGTGAACACCAAGTCTTGTGGGTATGAAGTACCCAGATTTGGGGGTATCACAAGTTGGTATTAAAGCATTAGGTTATGAACCGTAGGTGTGGGAATAGCCTTAGGAAGTAACCTTTGAAAAGATAGTGGTGATAAACTCTTATCGAGTTTTAAGGAAAAAGTAATAAAACACTTATGTGCTTATGTGATTCCAACATATGTGCTCGTGAGTGTCGAGTAGTAATGATTAGTAATTAAAATTTAAAATTTTGTTGTCAAGATGGCTAATGTAGGAGAATCTAGTCAGGATATTGACGAAGGACCCCAGATGCCTATAGAGGAGGAGCCTCGAGAAATTCAAGTGGTTTGGGAACAACTACTTCAATGGGAGTCATCTTCGTTGGTTACAGTGGTTGAGCAGGAGGGTTTACCTGATGAGGATGATGAGGTAGAAACGGATGAGGAGGATCCCGTTGAGCTGCCACAGTCGGATGGGGATGAGGATGATGAGGAAGAAGAGTTTCCACCAAACTCGATTTCAGCCCGTATGTACGACGTGGTATACGACCGCAATGTGGAATTTCATGATAGAGTCGAGGAGTTGGAAGAGATAGTAGTTGAATAACACACCTCGATGGCACAGAAGGACGACGAGAGTCGAGATCTAGATGGACGTTTGAGTAATGTCGAATGGATGTTGATTCACACTAAAGGAGAGAATGAGCAAATGACAGTGGAGATCGTGGAACTAAAGAACAAGCTAAAAGAAGAGTCTACTCAGAGGGAAAGAGCTGAAGACGCGTACGAGGAAGCTTCTAAACGAGTCGGGGTAGCAGAGAGAGATGTACAAGTAAAGAAGATCAGGATAGAGGAGATGAATAACGTATTCAACACTGTGATTAATCGAGCTCAAGATCGAGTTATGTATTATCCGATTTAGTTTGAAAAGCTACCACCGTACATGTTACATCACAGAACAATGTTTCGTATTATGGAAGAAGAGCGTCATAAGGCTACGCAACATCTTAGTAGAACATCATAGGGAATGTACCTGATATTCAATTAATAATATGATAAATAAGATGTAAATCCCAAGTGTTATGTAATCAATGGGATATGATGATGATGTTATCCTAAAACTCTAGTAGTATAGGAAAGTAATGTAAATGGCAGTGATGCTATTGTTCTTATGTTTTCTAAAAGATTATGAATGAATAAAAGTTATTATTTTATTCAAGGTGTTCTGTGTTATGTGATGATCTTTTATGGTGTGCAAGTTAAGTTGAAAATACTTAAAAGAAATTGAGTAATAGTCTAATAAGTATATTTTAACCAAAAAATGCCTCCAAGAAGACAACAACCACGACAACAAACCCCTGAGGGATCTACCAACAATAACAACGTTGAAGCTAACCCAGTTCAGCAGTTGGTGACACTTCTGACAGGAGCACTGCAGAATCAACAACAGAATCAAGTTGTAACTTTTAAGGATTTCAAGGCGGTTGGACCACCAGAATTCTATGGAACCAAGAATTTAGTTGACGCACAGACCTGGATCATGGAAATAGAGAAGAAGGTATTTGATGTTGCTAGGGTTGGTGAGAACCAGAAGACTGCTTTTGCAACATTCATGTTGAAAGCAGAGGCCAGTTATTGGTGGAAAGCCAAAAAAACTCGAGGAGGTCAAGGGGTAATGACTTGGGATAGGTTTAAAGAGATATTTTTCGAGACTTATTTCCTCGAGAGTTCGAAGAATCAGATGGAATAGCAATTTCTAGAACTGAAGCAGGGATCAATGACAGTATCAAAGTATGCCGCAAAATTTAACGAGTTGGCGAGGTTTGTGCCATATCAAGTCAACACGGACGAGCGCGAGGCGAGGAGGTTTGAACAGGGACTGAAGTACTAGTTGTATAGTAGAGTCTCCCTGTTCCAGTTGAAGACGTTTGCAGCGGTGCTTGAGAAGGAAATTCTCGTTGAGGGTGGATGCGAGGCTGTAACAAAGTACAATCAAGAACAAAGAAAGAAGAAGAACGAGGGTGAAGGTAAGAATGGTGGTAGTGGTGGTGGAAATGGTAGTAATTGAAAGTAGTATGTACACAAGCCAATCATATTTGATGATATAACATATACTTTGTAACAATCTTATTCATTTATTAATAAAAAGTATTAATTTATTAAAGGCTTTTAATTATCTACATGACGATGCTTTATAATATGAGATAAACCCATAGTTTTAAGTAATGCTTTTAGAATAATGATGATGATCATTCTAATAAAATCTAAATTCTTAGAAAGCTTAAAACTAAAATAATTCCCAATCGTTGGATTACTAAATTAGGGATTAATGAATCCGGATAAATTGGTACATACGTTATTTGCTCATTGGATGAGGATGATTGATCTCATGATCATTTGTGTGGAGACACTAAAGCAAGTATGTAGGTGCTTATTAGAGAATAAGTTCACTGAACGTGGCTCGCTAAGGAATACCTAATGTAGTTTTACTTGCCTGTCAATAGGAATTCCTGTAGTGATAGTAGTACAAGTGATCCTTGGACTTGAGATCATCATAGTATCTTGTGTATGATGAGTTATACTTTAACTTATTCCTTAGGACCCTTAAGGTATATCAAAGGGTATGATTGGGTATAATAAGTTGTACATGGAGATAATGTATGATTAATAAAGAATCTATCGCTTCTAGTAAATGAAGAGAAATGTCCTATATGATTCGATAAATGACAACCTAGTAGTCCTTGGCCAAGGCAGAATGAAATTATAAAGGAGTTTCTAATTTGCATTATTTGGAGTTGTGCATTTAAGGATCGAAATACATATAATTAAATAAAATAAGACTTGACAGTAATTTCATGTCTTATATTTAATTAAGATATTGTATGATAAAAGGATTAAATTATACGGTAACTATTTACTCAAAGGTTCTTTTATGATTAATGTTGAAATCTATATTATTTGGAAAGTCGTTAATCGCTAGGGAGGCTTATCTCTATTTTAGAATAAATATTATTTATTTAAATAAATTAATAGTTTAATTTATTTATTTAAATAAGATTAGAATTGTTCTAATTGATTTATTCACAACAAAGTTTAATATGGAGAACCTAAAGGGTCACACCATAAAAGGAAGAATAATTATTTAAGAAGTTAATGACATAATCATAATAATAAGTTAAGTATATTTAATTTAATCTATGGTGATAGAATAAATTAAATAGCTTAATATTTATTATTTAATATTTTGAAATATTAAATATAAATTAATAAGAGGAGTCTTATTATTATTATTACTATTATTATTATTTATTTCCTAAAGGAGTTTGGGAATTAATTAATAAAAGTACTCTCATATATCCTAATAAGATTAGGAGGCTAATTAATTAAAAGAGTTTAATTAATTATTCCTAATAAGATTGGGAGCCTAATTAATTAAAGGAGTTTAATTAATTAAAATAAAACTCAATTCCTTACTTGTTAAGGAGGGTTGCCCACGTCTATAAATAAGAGGAGTCTTATTATGGGTGATAGAGGTTGACACTTTCACAAAACACGTGAATACGTAATTCCAATAGTTGGGAGAGTACACCATTTCTATGAGAGATAGAAAAACTAGGGTTTTGCCATACACCCATCTTCTTGAATCTTTCTTCTTCCTTGGTGGATGACCTCTATAGGCCAAACACTTGGGTTGCTAACGTTGATCAAAAGAAGGAACTAAACCCGGTAGATTCAAGTTGAACGCGAAAGGATTTGGAGGTGAACTTGTACCTGAGGAATCTCCAAGGGTATAATTCTTGTTCTTTATCTTTTAGTTTAATTAATAATTGTGCATAAAGGATGATCCGAGTATATGGTTTGTAAAATTTTTAAAACTCTGATTTTCTATGCTTCCGCTTATTTTGTGCAATTTGATTGCGTTCATGAATATTACAAACCCAACAGTGATATCAGAGCCAAAAATTTATGCGAATTATTAATTGTTTTAATTTGATATGTGTTTAGAACAAATATTTTGGGCATAATTTATTGTATAAAATTTATTTTTTTTAAAAATAAAATAGGAAAACCCGTTATAAATTCTGAATTTCAGAATCACGTTTCTTTTCAAAAGATTGATCCTGAATCATGTATATATGTTTCCTGAATCATGATTACTTTAATTTGGTAATCATCCTTCTGCATATATATATTATATATATAACGTAAACATATGTATAGTAATGATTGCTTCGGTTTCTTTAAAGATATGATATACTATATAATATTTTTCTATTATATATATATATATATATATATATATATATATATATATATATATATATAGTATCCATCCATACTGCAACCTTGTTGTTGGGGAGCAACCCATTTTAGTCCAAATTGCTACAACTGTGTAGCGCTTATAAAAAAAATTGTAACAAGCCGCTACTACAGTTGTAGCGGCCAGGCTAAATGGGTTGCTCCCCAACAACCGATTGCTGTGGATGGAATCCCATATATATATATAATTATTTTAATCTTAAAATAAAAAGTTTATTTTAATTTTAAAATTGAATTTCATGCTAACTAATTAGAGTTGGAATTGGATTCCATGATAACTAATTGGAGTTCAAATAGGATTCCATATTTCCTTAAATAAAAGAGTTTATTTAGATATAAAATAAGATTTCATATTATTCCAAATAAAGGAGTTTATTTGTGAATAGGAAAGGGAATCTGTATTTCTTTAAATAAATGAGTTTATTTAGATATGAAATAAGATTTCATATTATTCAAAATAAAGGAGTTTTTTTGTGAATAGGAAAGAGAATCCGTGTTTCCTTTAATAAATGAGTTTTTTTTACTTGGAATTGGATTCCATAATTAATTAAAATAAATGAGTTTATTTTTTATTAAATATTTTGATTAAAATAAAATAATTTATTTTATTCAAAATGGGATAAATTAAAATAAAAGAGGTTTATTTTGATTTAAATTTGGATTAAATTAAAAGAGTTTATTTTGATTCAAAATTATATTTTATGCTAACTAGTTTTGCCCATTAAATGATATATATATATATATATATATATATATATATATATATATATATTGAATGTTTATTATTCATGAGATGAATGTTATTTATTGATGCATATGTAGATGTGTATGATAATAAATGAGATTGATTATGGATTATTAACCAACGTGATTGAATTTTATTTTAGTTGGATGATTGAATGTATGATTTTTATTAAATGGGGTTTGCGTACCTCTTCTTCTCTAATTTTTTCTTAATGTAAATTATGTGACACCCCCAAAATAGGTATACATCACCCATCTTGAGTCGCCAAATACATGGTAGACAATACAAATAAAACTTAATTATACAACATGAGCTGTGAGTTTTAATACAAATATTGTCTTCTAGACAATATACAAACTCAATGGGGTCCTCATTACATTTATTATCACACTATTTCATAGAATAGTGAGGACTACTAATGTTATCATCTGGACCGTCACTCCATTCCTCGACTAGTCCCTGCTACGTTCTCATTTCCTGAAGAGAACAATGAAAGCAAAAGGGGTGAGCTCAACTAGCCAAGTAAGAAATATTATGACTAAGATAATGCAGAATAAATTATCATTAGTCTTCAACAGTGTTAAACTGATAAAATATAATAAACATCAAGTTTAATCTGCGGTGGAACAAGCGATCCATTAGAAGAGTCAAGTAGAGAATAAAATCTACTATCTTCTATGATTTAAAAGGTTTTCATCACTTTTATCATTTGAGACTCGACAATAAATAATCCACATCATTGAATCACCCTCGCACTTTTCTGGCCAAGGATATTCTTTAGTATCACGACCACAAATTATCCATGCTACTTTCTGGGCGAGGATATTCATGTATTCATTAATGGTCATGATCATGCCATAAAACAATTCATCTTTACACCATTGGCCGAAGAGAATCCATAGCCATAATCATACCAAAAACTGTCCATCAATGCACTACGGGCCAATGAGGACTTTTTTCACATCATTTGTAACATTACGGTTATGATTATCTTTGAATAATCCTCGTCATAATCATACCAAGTCCATCTATGCACTACAGAATACGAGATGACTTTCAACATAATATAAACATGAGAATGATGACAATGATATAAGAATTCAATAAAACAAGTTCAAGAATTAATTTATCCAGGAACCAATAACGTCCAAATTGTCAACGTGATACTTCTTTGTGGAGTAAAATTCAAGAATGCTCAGAAGAATATTTCCATGAAAAGATACTGGATGAAGCGCAAATATCAAGGATAGTCCACTAATTTCATGGATTATAGAAGTCAAAGCTTTAACCAACTGAGTATAAGAGAATATATGAAACTGCAAATGGAATTTCATCCGCCATGCGGTAATCCACTTAGACAGATCATTTTCACAATTTAATAAGGAATGAATACAAAGGATCATTCACCATGCATATGATAATCCACATAGACAGGTTATTCCAACAGAATAATAAATAATGGAATAACAGAAGAAAACACCATGCATGCGATAGACCGCACAGACAAGTTATTTCAATAGAATAATAAAGAATGGAACCAGGTCATGCGTAATCCGCACAAACAGGATGTTCCAACAGAATAATAAAGAATGGAACCAGGTCATGTGTAAATGCATCGACAACATATTCCAACAGAATAATAAATAACGGAACCAGGTCATGCGTAAACGCACCGACAGGATGTTCCAAGAAAATAATAAAGAATGGAATAATAGAAGAATTTCACCATGTATGCAGTACTTCGCATAGACAAGTTATTCCAACATAATAATAAATAATGGAATAACAGAAGAATTTCACCAAGTACAGGGTAGACCACGTATACAGGTTATTCCAACAGAATAATAAAGAATGGAATAACAGAAGTTCTCTTCATGAATAAGAAGAAATAATACCCCTTACGAGTACAACAAATAATATCCTTTACCGTAAAAGAATAGTATTTCGACTGGTAGGACGATGATATTTTTGAAGAAAACTTGCACTAATTTCTATGCTCAAAGCTTTCTTAAACTCTAAAGAAATACGCTCAAGATTATAGAAGGAGAATTCTCTGAACTTCTGGTGTGATTTTCAATTCTAACTAAGCATCCTATTTATAGGAAAATAGAAAGGATACTATGTTGCACTATGCAATAAAATATAATATATTCTAAATATATATATATATATATATATATATATATTTATATTTATATTTTATTTAAAATCTAATAAAACAAATAATTTTATAAAAGTATTACATTTTTATATAAAAAGATTTTACTATGCTGAAAGCAATATGCAGAACACTATATCTGTATGCATAATAAAATATAATATATTCTAATTATTGTCTAATAAAACAAATAACTTTATAAAAGTATTCTATTTTATATAAAAAGATTTTACTATGCAAAACACTATACATAATAGAATATTATATATTATATTTATAGTCTAATAAAACGAATAACTTTATGAAAGTATTACATTTTATATAAAAAACTTTCTGCATTTTATTACATTAATAATACTAATAAAACAAACTTTATCACCATTATTATAATTCACAATATTAATCGACCGAATCGTTCCCGAGAAAGAAAGGGCTTTCAATAAGAATTTTCCTGATTAGCGCAAATTAGGTGACCAAACCTCTCCTTGATGTAACTTACAGACATCGTTAATATTGCAAATAATAATATAAATAACCTTATCGTCTCAATTATTGATTTAATAATATATAAAATATTGACAATAATTAAATCAAATAACGTGAGATCTTATGCGACAAAAAGCTGTAGCAATAATTGAACAAAACTAAGTGACTTCTCACGTAAGCATCAATAATCAATACTGGTGTTACTATATGCGACCACACGTATTCTTGTACTTTTAACATCGGGTGTTTCAACAGTTAACGGTAAGACTTCCACTGTTATTTTCATAAAGTATTTTTGTCGTTTTCTCAATCCGATAATAATTCCGTTGTGGGGTCCACCAATGATTATGCCGTTGTACGAATATTTCTTGTTAAAACAAATATTTCCCGACCAATCTAATATTATATAACAACTTGCGTACTTTGCAAAATTTATAAATATTACTCACAACTATAACATTATATCAAATTTACTCCATAATATTCAAAAATGATATTTATAGAAAATTCATCTTTATTTATAAAAGTTGGGATCTTACAACCTCCCCTTCTTATGAAATTTTGCCCTCGAAATTAGGGTACGTACCTAGTATGTCGAAGAGGTAAGGATACCTTGATTTCATTTCAGATTCTAACTCCCAAGTCATTTCCTCAACATCGTGGTTTCTCCACAAAACTTTGACTTGAGGTATAACCTTGGGGCGTAGAATATGTTCCTTCTTATCCAAGATTTGAATAGGAACCTCTTCATACATCAAATCTTCCGCTATTTCGTCCGGTTCTAACTCAATAATGTGGTTTGGGTCTTCCACATATTTATGTAACATGGATATGTGAAAAACGTTATGAACACGAGACATACTTGGCGGTAAAGCGAGTCTATAGGCCACAGTTCCTACTCGATCGAGGATTAAAAATGGACCGATGAATCGAGGATTGAGCTTTCCTCTCTTTTCAAATCTCGTAACTCCTTTTCATGGAGCAACACGTAACAACACATGATCTCCAATATCGAATTCCACGTCCTTTCGATGAAGATCAGCATAACTCTTTTGTCGATCTTGTGTGGTTTTTATACGTTGTCAGATCATTTGAATCTTTTCCTTAGTCATACGTACCAACTCCGGTCCCAACAACGTTGCTTCACCTACCTCATCCCAGCATACTGTAGAACGACACTTTCTTCCATACAACGCCTCAAATAGAGCCATTCTAATACTTGCTTGATAACTGTTGTTGTAGGAAAACTCCATCAATTGTAAGAACTTGTTCCAACTTCCCCTGAAGTCAACGACACCGAGTCTTAATAGATCTTCAAGAGTTTGAATCGTCCTCTCCGACTGCCCGTCCGTCTGAGGATGATATGCCGAGCTAAATCGTAAATCCGTGCCCATAGCTTTTTGCAAACTAACCCAAAATATTGAAGTGAATCTTGGGTCTCGATCAGAAACGATGGATACTAGCATACCATGCAATCTTACAATCTCGTTTATGTACATACGAGCAAGACGTTCAAGTGTATAAGTTTCTCGTATCGGTAAGAAATGAGCAGACTTGGTCAATCTATCAACAATGACCCAAATGGCATCTATGCCTTGAGAAACCTTGGGAAGACCGGTAACAAAATCCATAGTAATGTGCTCCCACTTCCATTCTAGAATTTTAAGTGGTTGCAATGGACCTTTTGGTACTTGATGCTCTGCCTTGACTCGTTGACAAGTTAGACACCTTGAGATTAACATCGCTATCTCTCTCTTCATATTGCTCCACCAAAATGTATGACGAAGATCACGATACATTTTGGTACTCCCATGATGGATTGCAAACGGTGTGTTGTGCGCCTCCATCATGATTTTATACTTTAAATCAGGGTCGTTAGGAACACAAAGTCTGAATTTGACTCAAAGTATTTTTTCTTCATTGATTCTTGCTTCCGGCATAGCACCTTCTTGCACTTTCTTCCTCATACGCATCAGTTCCAGGTCTATAGCTTGAGCAACTTTAACTTTATCGATTAAAGTCGGTTCTACTCGTATATTCACCATCATCACATGGGTCCCCAGAGTCTTTAACTCTATCTCCATCCTTTGCAAGTCACACAAAATGGGTCTTTGCGTTGACAATATCGCACTCGTACCCACATAAGATCTTCTACTAAATACGTCAGCTACCACGTTCGCTTTTCCAAGATGGTATTGGATGGTATAATCATAATCTTTCAATAGTTCAAGCCAACGTCATTGTCGCATGTTGAGTTCCTTTTGAGTGAAGAAATATTTGAGGCTTTTATGACCCGTAAAGATCTCCACTTTCTCTCCATACAAGTAATGCCTCCAAATTTTAAGTCTTGAAGACAACAAATACCCAACTCTAGATCATGAGTAGGATAATTCCTCTCATATTCTTTAAGTTGTCTTGAGGCATAGGCTATGACATTCCCATGTTGCATGAGAACACATCCTAACCCTTTGCCCGAAGCATCACTGTAGATGACAAATCCCTCCGAGCTAGATGGTATTATCAAAACAAGTGCTGAAATGAGTCTCCTCTTGAGTTCTTGAAAACTCTTCTCACATTCCTCGCTCCAACCAAATTTTGTATCTTTCTGAGTCAGCTGAGTTAATGGAGTAGTGATTCGAGAAAATCCTTCCACGAATCTCCGATAATAACCAGCTAAGCCGAGAAAGCTACGTACTTCGGTAACTAATTTAGGTTGCTCCCAGCTTTGAATAGCTTTAATCTTTTCCGGGTCAACAGATATTCCACGACTTGATACTACGTGCCCAAGGAATGCTACTTCCTCAAACCAGAACTCGCATTTCTTCAACTTGGCATAAAGCTTGTATTCACGAAGCTTTTGAAGTATCGGCCTCAAGTGTTGCTCATGATCTTCACGGCTTTTGGAATAAATAAGTATGTCATCAATAAAGACGACCACAAAGTGATCCAAATATTCCTTGAATACTCGGTTCATTATTTCCATGAAGGCAGCAGGAGCATTAGTCAATCCAAAGGACATGACTAGGAATTCATAATGCCCGTACCGAGTTCTGAAAGTCGTCTTTGGAATGTCATCGATTCTAATCTTCAATTGGTGATATCTGAAACGAAGATCAATCTTTGAAAAGAATTTAGCTCCTTGCAACTGGTCAAACAGGTTATCAATACGTGCCAATGGGTAACTATTTTTGATGGTGACATGATTCAACTCCCGATAATCAATACTAAGTCGCATACTCTCATCTTTCTTCTTCACGAATAGAACAGGAGCACCCCAAAGAGAAATACTAGGACGAATAAAGCCAATGTCTAACAATTCCTGCAGTTGGGTATTTAACTCCTAAAGTTCAATAGGAGCCATTCAATATGGGGCTTTGGAAATGGGTTTTGTACCTGGTTCAAGGTCGATACAAAATTCAATTTCACGCTCTGGGGGTAGGCCAGGAAGTTCTTCAAGGAATACGTCAGGAAATTTATTAACAATAGAAATATCATTCAAAACTGACGTATTTTTGTTTAGATCTGTGACATGAGCTAAGAAAGCTCGACATCCATTTTTTAATAAACGAATAGCTTTATGGCTTGAGATGAAAGTGATTGATTTTAATGGTTTGGGTGCTTGAATTCACATAATAGGTTGGTTAGGAATATGAAAGCTAACAACTTTATGAAAATAATCAATTTTTGTATGATGAATAGTTAACCAATCAATCCCTAGAATCACATCAAATGCAAGTATTTTTAATGAAATAAGATCGACAGGTAATGTGAGGGTACCGATTTAAACCAAATAAGACTTATAAACAGTGGATGTAATGAAGGTTTCTCCCAACGGATTTTCCACAGATAAGTCAAAGTCTAATTTCTCTGAAGTCAAATTTAATTGTTGAGCGCAAGTAGGAGAAATAAAAGAATGGGTAGAATCGGTATCAAATAAGGTATAGACTTCACTAGAGTTTATGATAAGCTTACCCGTGATGACCTTGTTCGGGTTCCTTGCTTTCTGGGAGGTCACTACAAACGTTCTCCCTTGCACTACCGGTTTTGACTTTTCTGGGACGGCCTTTGGTGCCCCCATCCTAGCTGAACTTGTCTTCGGTGAGCGATAAAATTGGGCTAGGTGACCTTCTCTTCCACAATTATAACATGCTTTGGATAGCATCGTGCAGTTTGGACTGATGTATCCCTCCCCTCCGCATTTAAAGCATATGATTGTTGAATCTCCTCTTCTTGAAACGTCCATTCTTATTATTTTGGCCCTGATTACCAATGAAGTTGTTACCATTTCTGGCCTGTTGATTCCCTCCACGCTTGTTGTCACCGCTTCGATGATCGCTTCTCTCCGGTATTATCATTTCTTGCGTTTTTTCTTGGTTTATGTTGACTCGTTATCACGCTCCAATAACTGATCCCTATTTACAACATCTGAATACAAACACAGTTTATGAGAAATTAGGTATTGACGTATCTCGGGTTTCAAACCTCTTAGAAACATCCGCGTCATTCTCTCTTCATTATCAACCAAGTGAGACGCAAACGGGGACAACTCGGCAAACTTAGCTTCGTACTGCGACATGGTCATATTGTTCTTCTCTAACTTTATAAACTCTACCTCTTTCATGTGACGAATACTTTCGAGAAAGTACTTGTCGTTAAATAGTTCTTGGAACTTCTCCCAAGACATCTTCAAGCAAGCGGCAGTTGAGTACGCATTCATCGATTTCCACCAAGAATATTCCTCTCCTCATGAACATAAAGGTGGCAAAGGGAACCTTTTGCTCCTCGGACCATCCCAAGACATCAAATATCTTGGTGATCTACTTTATCCACGTTTCCGCCTTAAGTGGTTTTTGTGACGCCCCCAAAATAGGTATACAACACCCATTTTAAGTCACCAAATACATGGTACAAAAAGCAAACTACAACTTCAATAATATAATTATCGTGCAAAATACGACAACACATACTGTGAGTTTAAATACAAATATTGTCTTCTAGACAATATCCACACTCAAATAAGTCCTCATTACAATTATTCAAACACTATTTTACAAAAATAGTGAGGACTGCTAAAACATCTTTCTAGAACCATCACTTCATACCCCGACTAGATCCTGCTATGTTCTCACCTCCTGAGAAGAAAAATGGAACAAAAAGGAAAAGGGTGAGCTCAACTAGCCCAGTAAAGAATATTATGACTAAGATAATATACAACAAATTATCATTAGTTTTCAACAGGGAAAATCTGATAAAATATAATAGAGAACAAGTTTTAGATCAACAACTGCAGCGGAAACATCAATCCATTAGAAGAGTCAAGTAGAGACTGAGTTCTACTATCTTCTAAGATTTAAAAGTTCATCATCAGTATTTTATTCCTGTAACAACCATCAATATACATCTTTAATCAAATATTCATCTTTGCACTACAGGCCAAAGATATTCATTTGATCACCAGGTTAGTCATCATTTCATCTCAACACTGCTCATCTTTGCACTATGGGCCAAAGATATTCATCAGTTAATCATTCATCTTTGCACTACAAGCCGAAGATATTCAGTAATATCATCATTTAAGACTGAGGATGATGAAAAATATTTTAAAGAAAACGAATCCAGTGAGACAGAAGGACAAATATTAGGGATTCGTATAACTGTTTATCCAAGATCAATAATACTTCATAATAACCAATTGTGAAGCAGAATTCAAAATAAAGATCAAAATATGGATACAATCAAAGATAGTAACCATAATAGACATCTTGGACAAAAAAAAGAAAATTTTATTTTCTGGAGAATATTGTCGTATTCGTGAATAGTACCGTATACGTGAATAGTGCCATATACGTGAAAAGTAACCCCAACAAAAAAAGTTCCAAATTTAATAAAAAGTTCAAACTAATATTTCGGCATAATGATATTGAAGAAAATAATATCATTTAAGAAGAAATAACATCCCTTACCTCAAACGAACAGTACTTCTGATCGGAATATCGGATATGAGGCTGAATGAAACTTATGATGAATATTAACTCTCAAAGTATCACAATACTCACAAATACGCTCAATAATATAGAGAGAGAAAGAGAGAAAACTTGTTTCTGGTGTGATTTTCAATTCTAACATAGCCCTCTATTTATAGGAAAATGTTAGCACGCCGAAGCAGACTTGACCTGCTACCTATTGGCTTTACCTGCTACTATTGCCACCCACCACATTTGAAATAAAATTCAGCACATTTCTTCACCAACCACAAGTGGGGCCCACTCAATTCTAGAATTTTCTACCAAAATCATTTATAAACCTAATTTCTGAATCAGTCACCTCTTAAAATTCATAACAAATTATACTTTCATTTTAACAGTTCAAAATTTGTGGATATATACTCAACTTATATATGTATAACATATCCAAAAATCACAACGATCCAACAGTCGGATTAAAAATTATAACTCACACAATATATCTCAAGAACAGTGGTTTGAATTTTAATACCTCCTTTCCGACAAAATACTGATAAAACACCTCAATATTAATTCCTTCATTTATAACCACATAAATAAATCCATAATTTAAATCCGCATCAAATAAATATTTTGTTATCATATAAATTAATAATTACTTATTCATAAATAATATTACAGAATCACAATTATGACAACCAGGCCGTTCCCAGGAAAGAGGGGGCTTTCCAATAAGGATTTCTTCTTACTAGCGCGCAATTAGGTGACAAAACCTCTCCTTGACAGAACTTTCTAGACATTGTCAATAATGCTATCTAATAATATTATTCAAATAATATGAATTATTGATCTGATAATGGGAAATACTGTGTAGTGACAATTATTGAAATAACAATAATATAAAACATCAACGCAACAATTATTGAACCAATAAAATAAAATATTGAACAGTAATTACTGTAACAATTATTGAGTAGTGCCTTGTTATGTAAGAATCAATAATTCAATAATACTGTGCAAAACCGTAATATACTCAATGCCACGCCAGACATCAGTATTTTAACCACCAGGTATTCCAACAGTGTTAACGGTAACAATTACGCCGTTATTTATAAAACTCAAACATTGTCATTTTCTTCATCCGACAGTTATCCGTTATGGGCCCACACATGGCTGCCCCGTCGTACGAATATTCCTCGACAGAAAGAATATTCCACGACCAAACGAATATTCCCCGACACAATGAATATTTTATAACCACTTGCTTATTTTACAAAATTTTCACATTTCACCCATAACCAAAGTATTATATCAAATTATCACCTTATTATTCACAATAATAAATAGAGAAAATTCGATTTTATTTATAATAAGTTGGGGTGTTACAACCTCCCCTCCTTATGAAATTTCGTCCTCGAAATTGACGTACGTACCTGGTGTTTTGAAAAGGTGAGGATACCTCACTTTCATTTCTGATTCCAACTCCCAGGTCATTTCTTCAATAGCATGGTTCCTCCACAAAACCTTAACTTGTGGTATAACCTTCGTGCGTAGGACATGCTCTTTCCTATCCAAGATCTTAATAGGTACCTCTTCGTACGTGAAATCTTCGGCTATCTCATCTGGTTCTAACTCCATAATGTGGTTCAGGTCTTTCACATATTTATGAAGCATAGATATGTGAAAAACATTAGGAACACGAGACATGCTTGGAGGTAATGCGAGTCTATAGGCCACATTTCCTCTTCGGTCAAGAATCTCAAATGGACCAACAAATCATGGATTGAGCTTTCCTCTCTTCCTAAATCTTGTAACTCCCTTCCATGGTGCAACACGTAACAAAACATGATCCCCAATATTAAATTCCACGTCCATCCGATGAAGATCCGCATAACTCTTTTGTCGATCCTGTGCCGTTTGTATACGTTGTCGGATCATTTGGATCTTCTCTGTAGTCATTCGTACCAATTTTGGTCCTAGCAACGTTGCTTCTCCCACCTCATCCCAACATACTGGAGAGCGATACTTTCGTCCATACAATGCTTCAAATGGAGCATTAGTCAATTCAAAAGATGTGACTAAGAATTCATAATGCTCGTACCGAGTTCTGAAGGCAGTCTTTGGAATATCCTCCAATTTAATGTGACACCCCCAAATCTGGGTTACCTGACCCCTGAGTTTGGTGTTCACGATCCACAATATAATACTAACTAGCTACCCATTCATATAGAAATAGTAATAAATATCACATTAACATATGTTGTTAATACATTAGTCCCAGGTTTGCTAACCTTAAAATAACTAACATACCCCTTAGATAAACAAAAAAGGTTTACAAATACAACATAATAATAAGTTCCTTATGACTACTCCAGCATCTTGCCTTTGCCTTTGTTTTTCTTTGACCCGCTGGCCTCTTCGTTCCTAGCTGAAATGTTTTATTTATAGCAAGGGTGAGCAACTAGTTTGCCCCGTAAGTTAAAACATATAATAAATATATACAAATCAATAAGAACAAACTATCTATTTTGATAGAATGAAACCAAAGTTTGGGAAACTTTGAAATAGCTGAATAAATCGTTAATCAATAACAAGTCTTCTCGAATTATAGGCAACGCAATAATATAATAATGAAAGAGTACAATGCTTTCAAAGTTTTTACGATATTCAATTGAATAAACAAGAATCAATTCTACGCAATAACAAAGTGGAATATTTTCCAGATTTATGCTGAGTGATCTCACCAGATCTTTGAACTTATTTTTTTGGGTATATATCAAAGATTTACTTTGATACATACGCAGCGATATATATACCATAAAGATTAAATCATACCCTTTGCAAGTATAACAAGTGATCGACTTTATTATACCCGATATTATGATAATACTTAATAAGGCGAATGGTAGAATATACGACCTAAAATGTTCCCTTTATATAAAAGGTTGTTCTTCTCAGTCTCAGAATCAAGATTTGATTTAACAACGAAATTTAATGATTTCAATTTCTATTTACTTATCGATCTAGCCGAAATAATTGGCATCGATCTAGCAATAACAATTGAATTCTCTTTTCGAATTTATCAAGTTCTAACCAATGTTCGTCTAGCCAGAATAATTAGCTAAGACATTTCTCAACATAATTTGACAATAAACATGAATTATATGTACTGTCAATTTTATTTTCTACGAATATGAATATCCAATAACAATAATTCTATGAATATATACTTTACGAATCAGTAATTCAATTTGAATTATTAAACATGCACTAACTGCGATTTAATCAACAATAAATCCCTGGACATGGCATAATTAGCAATAATTAACCACTATAATAATTGAATGAATATAACTCAATGTTGAGTTAGGGAACTTGCCTTCCGCGTTGACTACTGCTACACAATAAAATTATCTGCGTTCGTAAGACCTATAACCAATAATATCGGTCTTACAATTAGCACAATTATTCATAACACGTAACAGGATATTCTACAGTCAAACTTCTCCTAGGCACATTACCACATAGCCACATTAGTGTTTATAACCTATATAAACACTTAATAAATATAACTAGTTCAGTATAGTTGGACTTCGGTCCATTCTCGGTTTTCTAGTCACCTTATCCGACAATTAACACATTGATTGTCAATTAAACTTGGTCTCTAAGCTTCAATATTATTTTAGATAAGTCAAATATCGTTTATAATATTTTTCGAAAGCTTTTAATAATTTATAAACAATTATTATAATTTATAATAATTTTTCAAACACTTAAATCATTTTTAAATGATTTAATTATCAAATAATCTTATCATTATTAATATTTAATAATATAAAAATATTAATAACATACTTGTCAAAATATTAAAGTTATTATTAATAACTTTAAATATTTTTAAATCATTAATATTCTACTTAAATGATTTTTAAAATAATTAAAATCATTTTAAATCATAACCATTAATATTTAAATATTAATGAAATTATCATCAAAATATTAAAAGTAATTAATTATCACTTAAAATATTTTTAATTCATTTTAACTCATTTTAAATTGATTTTTAAATCAATAAAACATTTTTAATTCATTTATTTAATATAATAATTAAATAAATCTTATATCATTAATATTAATTTATTAATGAGAATTCTCCAAAATATTGAAAATTATATTTTATAATTCAAAATATTTTCTAATACTTTATTCTTATTTAAAATGATTTTTAAATCATTAAAATCATTTTTATCTTATTTATTTAATTTAATAATCAAATAAATCTAATATCATTAATATTAAATTATTAATAAAAATTCTCTAAAATTATTAAAAGTCACATTTTATAACTCAAAATATTTTTAAATACTTTATTCTTATTTAAAATGATTTTTCATAATATTAAATTATTTTCCTCTAATTTATTTAATACACTAAGTAAATAAATTAAATACCTTTAATATTTAAATAATTATAATATTAAAGAAAAATATTCCAATTGGTCAAAAAATATTTTTCATAATTTAAAATAATTTTTAAAACTATTTTTAATAATTTTTATAATATATTTTCTATTTTTAATTAATTACCGAAAATTCTGAAAATAAAATAATTCAAAACCATCGATGTAGGTCTTTAGCGACAGTAACCGTTGCTGTTGGTGTTCTTGAGCTCAAGAACACTGACAGCTTCATGTTTAAGGGGTCACGTTTGACTGGCTATGATTGTCAGATCCGGTACACTCTGGGTTACCTAAGGCTTCAATCGTGTAGTATGCATGTAGTACTACCATTATCAACAATTAACAGAGTCATAACCTAATAGGCTAGGAAGATCTGCTCCTTCAAAGTTACTGTCAGAGTGCTGCTGGGTTTTCTTGGTAACCCAGAAACCCAAGCAGTTTCATGGTCTCATTTTCCAGCCAACTTAATTCGGTTCTCTGGTCATGATTAATGTGATTTCATGTTTCATATCTATAGTCCACATGTCAAGGAACATGTTTAAAGTAACATCACAGTTTAAAAACATCTAAATCGCCAGAATCCGTACGGTCAAACTCTGTCAAGAATTTGACTCATGAACTTTTCTGGGTTTTTCAAAAAAGTTAAAATCAGTTTGGGTGGACTACTTTGACTACCTATTACGTTTGATTGGTTTGATTGTTAAAGTGATTAAAGGCATTTAGTTATAGTCCGCATAACATGGCTACACTTTCAATACAACAACAATAACAAACAACATAAGACCTTTACATGAAATCAAGGTCGGACAAAAAACCTTGTCGACGCGATAACGTATTTCCGGGTTACCAGAATGTACCACATGTTATGGTCGGTCAACCGACTTTGACCACTATATCTTGAAATCTGAAAATCGAATAGGTTGGATTTCACTTCCAGATCCCAGACCTCATGTCAGAGTACAGATCCAAAACATAAAACAACAAAAATCATAAACGAACAAGAATCTGTGGCGCCTGACATTTGCTTGTCAGACCACAAAATTTGTTCTTGGATAGTTTTCAAAAACATCGATTTTTACCAACTTTGATGCTATGGATCTATGATAGATCATCATAAATCATCCTAAAACACCTTATAACACTTATATAAACACAAAAACACAATTTTTTACCGTAGCATACAAGATCTAGGTTGAGTTTAGGGTTATACCTTCTAGCTTTCCAATCCTTGATCTATACTCTCCAATCTGATCTATGTGTTTAAGAGAGGTGTTTTATGACTGAAACACTTGCAATTTTCGGAGGTTGAGAGAGAAAATGAGTTGGTGGGAGCTAGGTTGAAAAATAAGTTAAGTTTAGTAACTTTCTCTCTCCCAAATCTATATATATAATGATGTGTTGTTATGGCTGATACAATGGATGAATTTTACTGGAGATTTCTTGCCACAAAGTCAAAGTAGTTGCTCACCTAATAAAGGTCTTGGTAATTTTACAAGTTACCATTAAAAAAAATGGAAAAAGGTATCTTTGTCATTTGCAAAATAAATTTAATGGCATTATGGACAATTACTCAAACCCTTAGGGTTTAACCCTAAGGTTCTAATCCTTAGGTTTTATAAACTCCAAATTCTAGAATTTTCTAATTAGGGTTTAAAAAAAATAAAATAAAAATTTCTAAAATAAAAATTAGTGTTTTAAATAGAAATTAATATTTCTAAAGTATAATTAGGGTTTACTAATTATATTAACATTTACTAATCACATTATACTTACTAATTAGGATTAGGGTTTCCTAATTAGGTTTTAGAAATCCCAAATATGAAATTAGGGTTCTATTTAGAAAAATTAAAATTTCTAAATTACAATTAGGGTTTGTAAATTAGAAATTAAGATGACTAAAATATAATTATGGTTTTCTAATCATATTAAAGTTTAATAAACACCTTAGGCTTGCCAATTAGGATTAGGGTTTCCTAATTTAGGGTTTAGGATTCCCGAATATGAAATTAGGGTTTTTCGACGTACAATTAGGATTTTTAACTGTACAATTGGTTTTCTAAATCTAAGATTAGGGTTTTTAATCTCTTATTAGGGTTTATAATTTTTAAACCTTATCCGATCAATCATTGATCAAAAATTCTATACTGTACAAAACACATACATATTAATATAGTTATTTTAATTATATTTTCTATCGAATCCCTATCCGGACTTAGGGTTAGGGTTTCTATTCTTTATTAAGCACAACTCTACTCTAAATTTATTAGTCAATACACAAATGGACCTTCTCGGGACTCGTATCACAGATACTTGTCACAAAATTGATAATTAATATTAATATTAATAAATAAATAAAATTTATTCGAAAAATTTTGATTATTCGAAATCTCGGGTTATCACATTCACCCCTCCTTAAAAGTATCCCGTTCTCGGAATCACCGCTTTCTTATTCTTTACAATATTTTAAAGTTGTATCATCAATTCATTCTTAACAACACAATATTAATTTCTGTCTCAAATTCTAACCTGTGACCTGGATCATATAAAAGAAAACAAATCACAAAAATATCTAATCAAGATTACTCGCATAGTAAAATTTCTAACCGAACTCGTTACATGTCGCCTCTTCAGAGGCAGCTGCTGCATTTGGAACTATCATGCTAAAAGTGAATGTTGTTGGTCTTCTTGGCTGTGCAGGTCCTCGAATCGCAAAGGTTCCACTATCGGGTCCCTTGTTGGCACTTCTCCTCTCTATATTTCTCTTCGGACAATTTCGGACCAGATGATCGGTCGATCCACATGCAAAACAACCTTGTGTCTTCTTTGGAATGGGACACTGAGGTGACATGTGTCCCTCTTGACCACAGTTGTAACAGACTCCTTTGTTCTTCAAACAAACTCCTTGATAATGCTTCCCGCAAACTACGCACGACGCACCTTTCTTCCTAATCTCTACTGGATTATTTCTTGAATTAATATCACCATCCCTCTTACGTTTATTAAGATTACTACCTCCACTGCCACCTATCATAATATTTCCTTCAGCCTCCTTTCTTTGTTCTTGACCATTCTTCAATACAGCTTCAATTTCTCCTTCAGCGATAATGGCTTTTTCTAATAACGTTGAAAATGAACTAATTTGCAGCACATTCAACTTCTCGAGTACCAACGATTTCAATCCATTCCTAAAACATCGTGCTTTAAGCTCCTCAGTGTCCACTTGATGTGGAGTAAATTTTGCTAACTCGTTGAACTTGACAAAATATTCTGTCACTGTCATATCTTCCTGCTTCAGATTCACAAATTGTTCTTCCATATTTCTCTTTAAACTTCCCTTCCTTGGCGGCATTATCTGATAAAAATCTTACATTAATTCTCCTTCTTTACACAGATTCTTATTAATATAATAAGAATTAAATATTTCTCATATAATCACATATTTATTCACATAGCACACATTACATTTAGCTCTTAACATATAGCACTATCCCTTTTTAAATAATGTCAGGATTTACAACACAACTTTACAAAAGTCGTAATTCTCCATTCACACATAACTTTTTCCCCATTCATCAAACTTACATCACACTTACCACACCTTCAGTTTGAGAACTTGCCACAATTATATGAGTGTATGAACTTATCCTAGTCGGACCTTTGGCGTCCATTCACGAGGGGTTCAAAACATTTCATATAATTATGAGTCATGAACTTACCATAAGTATGAGTTTTAAGAACTCAAAATTAATCTTAATCTTATATTCATATAGAAAATAAAGATTTCACTCATACAAACATATATATATTATATATATGTTCACACATCGTTCTTGATATTACAACAAATTAATATCACACACTATCAAAAAGATACTATCGCTTAAACTTAAGCTATCTCTACCGTCCACTCCTTCACCACCTTTTTCTTCTTGGGATACTTGTTGCCTTTTGGCTTAGGATAATATAGGAAAATATGTCCTTCTTGCTTAAAATTGAAGCACACGCTCTTCCACATCATGCATTCTCCCACGAGAGTCTTTTCACACTTCTTTGCAGACTTTGCTTCTTCTTCGGGTTTGAATTTTTTCGAGTTATCATTTGTCGTGTCCTCTTTCTCTTTATCTTGCCTTTCTTCTTTGCTTTGATTGTTCCTTCGACGATCCACCACCTTCTTCCTTTTCTTCTTCATCCTCTCCCTTCGCTCCATTTTCTTCTTTCATTTCGTAACGCCGCTTCGCTTCCACAACTCCTCCAAGAAAAAAACTTTACTCCTAAGTTCTTGAACTTCTGCAGATTGTTGATCTTATTCTCCAACTTTGATCTTATTCTCTTTCTCCACCTTAGCTCCTTCGGACTCTGTCTCCTCATCACCACTTAGATACATCTCAGGATAATTGTCATGATCGCTCCCCAGATTGACCATAGATTCATCTTCTCCCACCATTTCAACTGACTTCGCTTTACTGCGGCAGCACCTCGGCCATCGGCATCGGTGCAACAAACCGCCAAAGATCTCCGCACTCATTTCATCTTCTCCAGACATCCTACAATCTGTCTAAATGACTTGATTAATACTTCTCCAGTACCAACTTCTCACACTATGTGTCCACATATCTCACTATCGACGCACTTTGGCAATCCCTCACTTAGTACTCTAAATGAGTTTTCTAGATTTCGCTTATGGTTATAATCCTAGGGTTTTCCCCACCCCAGTTAAGGTTTATAGCCTACAGCTCTTCTACAACCTGTGACACCTTGGTCACTACAACTTTGATACCAACCTGTGACACCCCCAAATCCAGGTTACCTGACCCCCGAGTTTGGTGTTCACGATCCACAATATAATACTAACTATCTACCCATTCATATAGAAATAGTAATACATATCACATTAACATATGTTGTTAATACATTAGTCCCAGGTTTGCTAACCTTAAAATTACAAACATACCCCTTAGATAAGCAAAAAGGGTTTATAAATACAACATAATAATAAGTTTATTATAACTACTCCAAAGATTTGCCTTTGCCTTTGTTCTTCTTTTCGACCTTCTCCGCCTCTTCGTTCCTAAATTGAAAATGTTTTATTTATAGAAAGGGTGAGCAACTAGTTTGCCCCATAAGTTAAAACATATAATAAATGTATACAAATCAATAAGAACAGACTATCTATTTTGATAGAATGAAACCAAAGTTTGGGGAACTTTGAAATAGCTGAACAAATCGTTAATCAATAACAAGTCTTCTCGAATTCAAGGCAACGCAATAATCTGATAATGAAAGAGTACAACGCTTTCAAAGTTTTTACGATATTCAATTGAATAAACAAGAATCAATTCTACGCAATAACAAAGTGGAATATTTTCCAGATTTATGTTGAGTGATCTCACCAGATCTTTGAACTTATTTTCTCGGGTATCTATCAAAGATTTACTTTGATATATACGCAGGCGTATCAGATAACCATAAAGATTAAATCATACCCCTCTGCAAGTATAACAAGTGATCAGCTTTATTATACCCGATATTATGCATAATACTTAACAGTGCGCAATGGCCCAATATACGACCTAAAATGTTCCCTTTATATAAAAGGTTGTTCTTCTCAGTCTCAGAATCAAGATTTGATTTAACAACGAAATTTAATGATTTCAATTTCTATTTACTTATCGATCTAGCCAAAATAATTGGCATCGATCTAGCAATAATAATTGAATTCTCTTTTTGAATTTATCAAGTTCTAACCAATGTTCGTCTAGCCAGAATAATTAGCTAAGATATTTCTCAACATAATTTGACAATAAACAAGAATTATCTGTACTATCAATTCTATTTTCTACGAATATGAATATCCAACAACAATAATTCTATGAATATATACTTTTCGAATCAGTAATTCAATTTGAATTATTAAACATGCACTAACTGCGATTTAATCAACAATAAATCCCTGGACATGGTATAATTAGCAATAATTAACCACTATAATAATTGAATGAATATAACTCAAGGTTGAGTTAGGGAACTTGCCTTTCGCGTTGCCTACTGCTACACAATAAACTTATCTGCGTTCGTAAGACCTATAACCAATAATATCGGTCTTACAATTAGCACAATTATTCATAACACGTAACACAGTATTCTACAGTCAAACTTCTCCTAGGCACGTTACCACATAGCCACATTAGTGTTTATAACATATATAAACACTTAACAAATCTAACTAGTTCAGTCTGGTTGGACTTCAGTCCATTCTCGGTGTTCTGGTCACCTTATCCGACAATTAACACATTGATTGTCAATTAAACTTGGTCTCTAAGCTTCAATATTATTTTCGATAAGTCAAATATTGTTTATAATATTTTTCGGAAGCTTTTAATAATTTATAAACAATTATTATAATTTATAATAATTTTTCAAACACTTAAATCATTTTTAAATGATTTATTTATCAAATAATCTTATCATTATTAATATTTAATAATATAAAAATATTAATAACATACTTGTCAAAATATTAAAGTTATTATTAATAACTTTAAATATTTTTAAATCATTAATATTCTACTTAATTGATTTTTAAAATAATTAAAATCATTTTTAAATCATCACCATTAATATTTAAATATTAATGAAATTATCATCAAAATATTAAAAGTAATTAATTATCACTTAAAATATTTTTAATTCATTTTACTCATTTTTAATTGATTTTTAAATCAATAAAACCATTTTAATTTATTTATTTAATATAATATTTAAATAAATCTTATATCATTAATATTAATTTATTAATCAAAATTCTCCAAAAATATTGAAAATTATATTTTATAATTCAAAATATTTTCTAATACTTTATTCTTATTTAAAATGATTTTTAAATCTTTAAAATCATTTATATCTTATTTAATTAATTTAATAATCAAATAAATCTAATATAATTAATATTAAATTATTAATAAAAAATTCTCTAAAAATATTAAAAGTCACATTTTATAACTCAAAATATTTTTAAATACTTTATTCTTATTTAAAATTATTTTTCATAATATTAAATTATTTTCCTCTAATTTATTTAATACACTAAGTAAATAAATTAAATACCTTTAATATTTAAATAATTATAAATATTAAAGAAAAATATTCTAATTAATTCAAAATTATTTTTCATAATTTAAAATAATTTTTAAACTATTTTTTATAATTTATTTTCTATTTTTAATTAATTACCGAAAATTATGAAAATAAAATAATTTAAAACCGTCGTTGTAGGTCTTTAGCGATAGTAACCGTCGCTGTTGGTGTTCTTGAGCTCAAGAACACTGACAGCTTCGTGTTTAAGGGGTCACGTTTTGACCATTTATGATTATCGCATCGATCCAAATATGCTCTCGGTTTACCTTGAAGCTTCAATCGTCGTAGTATGCATGTAGTACTACCATTATCAACAATTAACAGAGTCATAACCTAACAGGCTAGGAAGATCTGCTCCTTCAAAGTTCTTGTCAGTCTTTGTCATTGGTTTTCTTGGTAACCCAGAAACCCAAGCAGTTTCATGGTCTCATTTTCCAGCCAACTTAATTCGGTTCTCTGGTCATGATTAATGTGATTTCATGTTTCATATCTATAGTCCACATGTCAAGGAACATGTTTAAAGTAACATCACAGTTTAAAAACATCTAAATCGCCAAAATCCGTACGGTCAAACTCTGTCAGGAATTTGGCTCATTTACTTTTCTAGGTTTTTCCAGAAAGTTAAAATCAGTTTGGGTGGACTACTTTGACCACCTATTAAGTTTGATTAGTCGACGTTTTAAGGCATTTAAAGGCATTTAGTTATAGTCCAGACAACAGGCTACACTTTTAATACAACAACAATAACAAACAACATAAGACTGGACAAATTAAGGCTGGACAAAACCTTGTCAGACGCTGATAACGTACTTTTGGGTTACCCAGAATGTACACGGTCATGGTCGATCAACCGACTTTGACCAGCTATATCTTGAAATCTGAAAATCGAATAGCTTGGATTCCACTTCCAGATCCCAGACCTCATGTCAGAGTACAGATCCAAAACATAAAACAACAAAAATCATAAACGAACAAGAATCTGTGGCGCTTGACATTTGCTTGTCAGACCACAAAATTTGTTCTTGGACAGTTTTGAAAAACTTCAATTTTTACCAATTTTGATGCTATGGATCTATGATAGATCATCATAGATCTTCCTAAAACACCTTATAACACTTATATAAACACAAAAACACAATTTTTTACCGTAGCATACAAGATCTAGGTTGAGTTTAGGGTTATACCTTCTAGTTTTCCAATCCTTGATCTATACTCTCCAATCTGATCTATGTTTTTAAGAGAGGTGTTTTGTGACTGAAACACTTTCAATTTTCGGAGGTTGAGAGAGAAAATGAGTTGGTGGGAGCTAGGTTGAAAAATAAGTTAAGTTTAGTAACTTTCTCTCTCCCAAATCTATATATATGATGATGTGTTGCTATGGCAGATACAATGGACGAATTTTGCTGGAGATATCTTCCCACAAAGTCAAAGTAGTTGCTCACCTAATAAAGGTGTTGGTAATTTTACAAGTTACCATTAAAAAATGGAAAAGGGCATTTTTGTCATTTGCAAAATAAATTTAATGGCATTATGGACAATTGCTCAAACCCTTAGGGTTTAACCCTAAGGTTCTAACCCTTAGGTTTACAAACTCCAAATTCTAGAATTTTCTAATTAGGATTTAAAAAAAATAAAATAAAAATTTCTAAAATAAGAATTAGGGTTTTAAATAGAAATTAATATTTCTAAAGTATAATTAGGGTTTACTAATTATATTAACATTTACTAATCTCATTATACTTACTAATTAGGATTAGGGTTTCCTAATTAGGTTTTAGAAATCCCGAATATGAAATTAGGGTTCTATTTAGAAAAATTAAAATTTCTAAATTACAATTAGGGTTTGTAAAATAGAAATTAAGATAACTAAAATATAATTATGGCTTTCTAATCATATGAAAGTTTAATAAACACCTTAGGCTTTCCAATTAGGATTAGGGTTTCCTAATTTAGGGTTTAGGATTCCCGAATATGAAATTAGGGTTTCCCAGCGTACAATTAGGGTGTTTAACTGTACAATTGGTTTTCTAAATCTGAGATTAGGGTTTCTAATCTCCTTTTAGGGTTTATAATTTTTAAACCTTATCCGATCAATCATTGATCAAAAATTCTATACCGTACAAAACACTTACATATTAATATAGTTATTTTAATTATATTTTCTATCGAATCCCTATCCGGACTTAGGGTTAGGGTTTCTATTCTTTATTAAGCACAACTCTACTCTAAATTTATTAGTCAATACACAAATGGACCTTCTCAGGACTCGTATCACAGATACTTGTCACAAAATTGATAATTAATATTAATATTAATAAATAAATAAAATTTATTCGTAAAATTTTGATTATTCGAAATCTCGGGTTATCACATTTAATCTTCAGCTGATGATATCCAGAACGAAGATCGATCTTTGAAAAGAATTGTGCTCCTTGCAACTGGTCGAACAAGTCATCTATGCGAGGTAGCGGATACCTATTCTTGATAGTGACATGGTTCAATTCTCGGTAGTCAATAAAAAGTCGCATACTCTTGTCTTTCTTCTTTACGAATAACACATGAGCACCCCAAGGAGATGTACTAGGACGAATAAAACCGATGTCCAACAACTCCTGCAGTTGGACTTTTAACTCCTGAAGTTCAATAGGAGCCATTCGATAAGGTGTTTTAGAAATGGGTTTTGTACCCGGTTCAAGGTCAATAAAGAATTCAACATCACGTTCTAGGGGTAGACCGGGAAGTTCTTCAGGAAATACATCAGGAAATTCTCTAACAACAGAAATATTATTAAAATCTGACTTGTCCTTGTTCAAATCCATAACATGGGCTAAAAAAGCTTGACATCCATTTTTCAATAAACGAATAGCTTTGTGGCTTGATAAGATAGTGACTGATTTTAGTGGTTTAGTTGCTTGAATTCGCATAACAGGTTGGTTAAGAATATGAAAACTAACAACCTTATGAAAACAATCAATTTTGGCATGATGAGTGGTTAACAAATCAATTCCTAAAATAACATCAAAAGCAAGTATCTTTAAAGAGATAAGATCCATAGGTAATGTGATGGTGCCAACTTGGATTAAGCAAGATTTATAAACAGTGGACGTAACTAAAGTTTCTCCTAACGGAGTCTCCACTGATAAATCAAAGTCTAATTTCTCCGGAGTCAAGTTTAAACTTTGAGCACAAGTAGGAGAGATAAAAGAATGGGTAGAACCGGTATCTAATAAGGTATAAACTTCATAAGAGTTTATGATAAGCTTACCTGTGATCACCTCGTTTGGGTTCCTCGCGTTTTGGGCAGTCACGACAAACGCCCTTCTTGGAACCACCGACTTTAACTTGTCTGGGATAGCCTTTGGAGTCACCATCCCCGTTGAACTTAGTTTTGCATCTAGACAATCTCTAGCTATATGACCTTCTTTTCCACAGTTATAACACACCTTGGATTGTTGTGGGCAGTTTGGGCTGATGTGTCCCTCTTTCCCGCGTTTGTTTGTAATAAATGACCTGCTCGTTCTCCCCCTAAAAAATAGTTGATGTTTGTCTTTGACGTCTTCATGTTATCATTGTTGTACCTTCTCTTTTGAAATCCTCTCGACTCGTTCCTTCTATTATCACGCCACGATTTCCACGTGAGTGGTTCTTAGCTTTTAATCTCGAATGTTTTCCTCCTCCTGCTTTAATTGGTTTTCATTTCTTCGATGATCACGCCAATTGCTTAATTCAGGTATGACAAATGAAAAATAACTCTATCACCTCATACCGACAAATATCAATGATCGATATCCTCCTCGTATGATTTATAGTCTTACTTGTCGAATAGTTTATCGTTTCCCACCAAATTTACATAATCCATTATAAGCTAAGTGATATCCGCGACCAAGGTCTATCGGTCAAATATATCGACCGATCGGTCATAGAACAAATTTCCCACCCAAAAATCGGCAGAAATGTGACCACGCGCGTAGTTTTTTTTCCCACCCATTATTGGCAGAAATCGCGTAGTTTTTGACCCCATTATGCGACCGCACGCGGTCACGATAAATCCATGTCATTAAAATCAAATCAATCGATCGCGATGTCGCGAGATAGATATAAGCGGTCACGATCATCCTAAATGAAATCAATATCGCATTCGCCGACACGTAACATAGAAGGAAAAAAAAGAGGAGTCACGAAATAGAGAGAAGAGGGAGAAAGGGGAGAGAAGAGGAGTTCGATCGTCATGCCACCGCCACACCGCCACCACCCACCACCACCGCCTAAGGAGATAAAAATTTTCAAACGAGTTTGATTGAATCTTCTAAACAGTATTTATCTTCATTCATTGTAATTTCTTGAATCGTGTTTGAAATTGTATGTGAATTCTTTGGATTTGGCGATTGTGTGCATGAATACACCGTATATGGGTAATTCGTTTAGTCACCTATCAAATTGGGTAATTTGTTTTTGTTTTAAAATAGGTTTTTGTCATCAAATCTGTAACCCTAATCTGGGTATTGGGTAATTCGCTTAGATTTTTGTTGTAATTTGTTTTTAGTATCACAATTACTCCACACAAATAGAATTTGATTATTATTGCTTGCTTACCATTGTTGTGCTAGTGAACTATTATGGCAAAAGTCCACAGCAAATTATCTCATTTAGAAAACAAAATGGAATGTAATAACTGAAATTTAAATTATCTCAACTAAAACTTATTCAGACTCAGGCGTTCGTTCTTTCAGCAGACGAGAGAAAGAAAACGAGGGAGAACAGAATAGGGAGAAGAGGGAGAAGGGGAGAAGAGAAAAGGGAGGAGAATTGTCGTCGCCGCATAGTCAACATCCTTCCACTGCCATCGCCACTGCCACAGGTAACCCTAATTCTCTTTATTTCTGATTTGGATATAGATTGGGTGTTATTCTATTGATAGAATCCACTGCATTTTTCTTCTAGTTTGGGTATTCTACCTTATTGGTAGTATGTAATTTATTTCATATACATGCCACATTGACATAATTGCTAACTCATGCCATTATGCCCCCATTACAAAAGCTGTTGCGAAAATTGGGGCAAAAATTACAGTAAGATGCTGAGTGATTATTTTAAATTTACTACCATTTTAAATTTAAAAATCAAAAAGGAAAAGTGAGCACATTTACTTGTATACACCATCTATTTCCTGAAAGTAAAGCATTCTACTTCTCCATTATTTGGGTATTCACCTTCACTTCATTATTATTGTCCTTGTGATTGCTTAAGTGCCTACAACTTGTACATTTCTGGTGTGGCTTATGTCCTGGTTTTGTCATAAGAAATTGGTTAAATGCTTGGAGGATAATGACTCAATTCCGAGGGTGAAATTCTTTCTGTTAAATGCTTGGGTAAAAATTATTTCTGTTAAACAAAATGAAGAAGTATTTCTATTTGTATTTCTATTTTTAGGGTGTATTTAGATAAGTTTTAAATATTAGAATTTAAATCTCAATAACCCTACAAAATTTGGAATTTGGGGGTACAAACCATATTTTAGTCCAAATAAAATAAACAAAATTTAAAAGTTAACCAACCTTAAAAAACTGAAGAAGTAGAAAAAAAAATCTATTGGACCCAAAATTTAAAATGCTTATTGGTAGTATGTCGTTTTATGATATGACAAAGAAGATCATTGAGTGATTATTTTAGTTATGTTTTAATCCCATTTATTTGTTTATTTATTTTCTTTTAAGATGAGCGATATTCATGACAATAATAAGCCTAAGCTTGCTGTTAACAAATTAAAAAATTATTATGGTGTATGTACTTGAAACCATAATAATTTGGATAATATTAATGTGGTAAAATTGATTTGTTATGCTTGGTTGTTAACTTTGGCACAGACAGTAGTCTGAAATATTTGCAGAAATTATGGCTCGTGCCAAAGAGAAGCAAGAACCATACTTGGTATTTGAGAAATGATTTTTTTGATACATTTCTTAAGTAAACGAGTGTGGTTAATATAACAACCAAAACCATGTTCATGTACTTGAGTACCATGTCAAGTCTACACTATAGAATTGTAGAGGACTGCCAAGAAATTCAATTATAATGCATGCCCCCAACAGTACACTTATGAACAAATACACTTAAGACATGCTAATTAATTCTGCCATTTTGTACAAATGGTGGATTGATCCATTTATATTGAGAATTTGTATATTTCTCTTGGTTTGTGTCTTGGGTGCCTAGAAATGACCATATATACATGTCGTCGTGCATGTGGCCAGTCCATATTATAGGGGAGACTCTGGCAAAATTTTTTTGTTGGTTGGGTAGTTGCGAACATTTATAATATTAACGAGCTCAAGTCATATGCTTACTAGCTAGTATGCTTAAGTCATATGCTTATAAGTATGGCTTAAATGTTAATCATATGCTTACAAGTATGCTCAAGTCATATGGTTACAAGTATACTCAAGTCATATGCTTACAATCATGTTATACCTTAATAAGCTCATGTTGTCTGTAGTAGGTACCGTGGAATCATGGACCTCTATTCAGACCGTAGTTGGATGGCACGACGAAAGTCAAGTGCCCAAATAAAAGCTTCTGATTGAATTTAGAATTTGGTTGCCAAGTGTTTTTTTGAGTATCGCGATAGTCACCCGTAATGTATGAATGGTAAGTCGCAGATACGATGTCCATGTTTAAAGTGTAAGAATGTAAATTATATGGACAGAGACATGGTAAACTATCATTTACTTGTTTCTGGGTTCATGAGAAATTACGAAGAATGCTGGTGGGCACATGGGCGAGAGAGAGATGGTGGCATCACACAAGTACACAATTCGGGCAAGAGTACTCATCGTATGAATGAAATGGTCCATGATATTGCGAGGCCGATTTTGATTGGGAGCAAGGCAGAGAGCAACCTATGAATTCTCGATGCCAAAGACTTCTTTAAGTTGTTAGACGAGGGTAGCAAGCCATCAGGGCATGGTTGCACCAAACACACTACATTGTCTGCAGCAGTGGCGACATTACTTAACATCAAGGTCGATCACAACACATGAGCCATGAGTGTTTTGAGTCACTCTTGAAGGCAATTAAGAGTATGTTGCTGACGGTGAGAAATTACCCGGTAACTATTACTTTTTAAGAAAATGGTGAAGAAGTTGGGTCTTGATACCAAAAGATCGATGCATGTCCCAACGATCGCATGTTGTTTTATAAGGAAAATGAACAGATGACAAGGTGCACGCTTTTGCGCTCATGATCGGTTTAGGCCTAATAAAGAGGGTGTGACTACAAAAAATCAAGTATACCGCTTTAAGATTCTAAGGTATTTTCCAATAACACATCGACTAAAAAGATTGTACATGTCTTCAAGATCACCAACATATGAGTTGGCATGCAAAATCTCCAACTAAAGATGGAGAACTAAATCATCCCGCAGATGGGCGTGCTTGGAAAGATTTCAACTTAGCACATCCCGAATTTGCATTGGAACCTAGAAATGTGAGGCTTGGATTGTCCACCGATGGTTTCAATCCGTTTGGCCACTCAAATTGTTCCGCACTCATGTCAGTGGCTGTGATTGTTACTCCGCATAACTTGCCTCCTTGATGTGTATAAAAAATAAACCATACTTATTTCTTTCACTCGTGATTCCCGGTCCTAAGAGTCCCGGAAAGAACTTAGATGTTTACTTGAGACCTCTTATAGACGAGTTAAAAGGTATTGTGGGAGGATGGAGTACAGACTTGGGATGTTGCAACGAAAACAAATTTCAACCTTAGGCGGCGGTTATGTGGACTATAAGTGACTTCCCACTTATGGTATGTTAGTTGGATGGAGTACACACGGAAGTTGGCTTGTCCGTATTGTATGGAGCATACAAAGTCGTTTAATCTATCAAAAGGTCGAAAAGCCTTGTTGGTTTGATCACATCGCTTGCTTCTTCCTTAGGTAGATCACCCGCTTCAAGAAATAGAGAACACTTCGTGAAAGGGAAAGTAGATAATGATATGCCCGCACCGATTTGTCGAAAACGGAGATGCGAGATCGTGTGATGATTGATTGTTATCCCATTTGGTAAGGTTGATGCGACAAACATAATCAATGGGTTTGGTGAATCTCATAACCGGGTTCTGAGAAGCATCTTTTGGGAATTGCCTTATCGGGTCTACAAATTTGATTCGTTATAATCTAGATGTGATGCATATTGAGAAGAATGTGTTTGACAATGTGTTTAACACCGTGATGAATGTTACGGGAAGACAAAGATAACGATAAGGCACGCTTTGGACATGAAAGATATTTGTAAGCGTCCCGGATTAGAACTTTATGAATCTCCTAATGGTAAGATTGTCAAACCGCATGCAAGGTACACATTGTCCAAAAGCAAGTTGAAGATGTGTGCACATGGGTTAAGTCTCCGAAACTACCGAGATGGATATCGTCCAAACATTGCAAGGTGTGTTACGGGTGGGAAATTGCAAGGATGAAGAGTCATGACCGCCATGTGTTCATGGAGAGACTCATACCTATAAAGCATTTCGGGATCTCGCTTGATAAACCAATATGGGATGCTTTGACGGATCTTAGTCGCTTTCTTCAAAGACTTGTGTTCAAAATCATTGAATGAGAAGGACATGTTTGTACTTGAGAAGAACATCATAGAGATCACGTGTAAACCGGAAAAATATTCCCACCGGTTTTTTGACTCCACGGAGCATTTGCAAATCCATCTTCCCTATGAAGCTCGTGTTGGGGGTCCAGCTCAATATAGATGGATGTACCCTTTCGAGAGGGTGATGGGAAACCTTAAGAGGAAGGTGAAGAATAGAGCTTATGTCGAGGGGTCGATATATGCGAGGCATACGCTTTTTGATGAGATATCTACGTTTGTCTCGCACTATTTTCCTGGATGAAGTCTTGACAAAGGCCAATCGAGTATCGAGACATGATGATGGGGGGAAATGTTGAACTAAATGGTCGGCTCTCAGATTTGGTTTATCGGTCGCGCTTATGGAAAAGGGAAGCGCATATTCCTCTCTCGAGCAAGAATTACATGCCGCATATACTTACATTCTTCTCAATTGTGAGGAGATTGATTTAATTTGTGAGGTACACATGTAAACTTGATATTTTATCTTTTAAGTTAAAAATTTATTCTAATATGTTAATGTTTATAACATGGTATAGATTGTACGATGACGAGTTAAAAGTGAAGCATGCCGACATAACCGATAAAGATATTCAAATCAATCGGGATAAAAACTTTTGCACTTTGGCTAAAGGACAAAGTAAGTTCAATTTTAAGCGTAGTGTATATATATATATATATATATACTCCATATGTTAACTATGACTTCATTTAATAAGATGGAGTTTTTGTAGGCTTTGATCGAGGGATCAACGATTCCTATTAATGTACAAGTCCTAGCTATGGGACCGCATAAGGATCAAGTCACCGCAATGGTTACAAAATAAATGGTTGTGAATTTCACACAAAGGCATATGGGCGCGATAAAAGAACAACGAACTCGAGTGTGTGTCCAGGAGATTGTTACAATGAGCTTGGTCGTGCCTTTTATGGGGAGTTGGAGGAAATCGTAGAGTTGTCGTCTGAGGGCACGTCGTCACGGGGTCATATTCACTTGTTCAAGTGCCGCTGGTTTGATTCGTAAAAGGGATACGTGTTGATGCACATGGAATCGCCGATATTGACCTCCATAGGTCTGCAGTACTCCAACGAACCGCTTTGTTTTACCAACTCAAACAAAGACAAGTATACTACACTCCTAGTCCTGTTAGGAAAAGGGATGACCGCCTACTGATTGGCAAGTTGTAATTTATACTCCCGCGTGCCAGTAGTCGTAGTAGAATTAGTTGATGGGGAGATTTACCAAGAGCGGATGCTTCATAGTCGACTATAATAAATGTGGAGGACGACAATGAAGTAATCCAGCTAGATGGTGGAGATGAACCACATGAATTAGATCCTCGAGTCAATACTTGTGTCGGATGACATTGATCATCGAGGAGGAAGAGTTATTGGTCGAATCGACACGAAATCAAGCGTATGATGGTTATGAATCTGCAACACGTATACAAGATGATTCTCAATCGAGATATTGACACTTGAACTCATGAAATGTATGTTTAGCAATACATGTTTTTTATATCATTGTCATGTTTATGTACTAAACTATTTAAATGCAACTTTTGTTTATTGTCATTTTATATTCATATATATACATGTTTATATCAACATCATGTTTATATACTAAACTATTTAAATGCAACTTTTGTTTATTGTCATTTTATATTCATATATATACATGTTTATATCATCGTCATGTTTATTGTCATATATACATGTAATCAAATATGACTCTAATAACATCTTGAAATTTGTAATATACTGATGGCTTCCTGAAGCAGCGTAGAAAAAAGCGCTTGGGTAGGGGCCTAATAATGTGCCCAAGGCCCTACTAATCCCGATGATCGGATTCTTATTCAGATTCGCCCTCCTCCTAAAGACGTCGTCCCGCGTATATCATTTATATAAAAGCATTTAAGATTCCATTTATTGTATATTGGTAATGTTTTGATTGATATTATATTGGTAATGTTTTGTTTTGGTCTTATTGTATTGAAAATTTGTATATTTCTCTTGGTTTGTGTCTTGGGTGCCTAGAAATGTCCATATATGCATGCCGTCATGCATGTGGCTAGTCTATATTATAGGGGAGACTATGGCAAAAAAAAATTTAAGTATTATAAGTATAAGTTTGAAAAATGTTCACAAATATTATAACTTAGATATAAATTGCTTTAATATATGCTAATTGATGTTGTATATTATAGTGATTTTTCAGATAATAAGATCGTCAAGTGCATATCACAAATTGTGTTTACAAAATTGGCTACACACTGTGATTACGTATGAAGCACACCTATCGCCCACAAGGATGCTGTTTGGGCAGAATTTCAGGTATGTTTTTTTTAATTATGACAAATAATATTAATATAATATTCAAAGGATAATTATTTAGTAATGTTATTATTATTTTTTTATTTGCAGAAACGGTATAGATGGGAGGACGCGCAGGCTTCAGTGATTCAGACATTATTCTGGCAAAAGTGCGCGGTCCGCACCAAGGACAACTTGAATAAAGAACGACAAAAAGCCATTCACAATGCCGAGATCGACCATCCAGGCCAGGGAGAGGATTATATGCACGAGCATAGCCCCTGGTGGTGCACCCAGTCCATATGGGCTGAGATGTGTGCCCAATGGAGAGCTGAGAGCTGGGTGAAAAGACGAAAGACTGCCGCCACCAACAGAGCCTCGGGTGTATCCGATGGCGAAAAGGCTAAAGGAACATACAAGGGCGGCAGTATTTCACAGTTGCAGCATATCACTGCCCGGGTACGTATTTACAAGTTTTAATATGTTTACAATCATGAATTGTAGAAAATATCCCATTTTTACTTAGTAATATTGTGCTGTTTTTGTATAGGAGTCTCAGTCTCAAGGTCAGCCTATCCATTGGCTGGATGTATGCGTATACCACCCGTGATGGTTCCGCTGAGGCTATCCAGATAAGCGGTAATAAGTTTTAACAACTTGATCTTGTTTATTAATACTTACAAAATATTATTTTAACTATTTAGTGTGTTAACATGATGACGGGATACTTATAAACGCTTATTGAATGAGCGCTATCCTGAAGGCACTCCACGTCCGCCTATATTGATCAAGAGTTGTGGGAGAGGCGTCTGTTGTGAAGAAGAACTACATTAAAGGTCAAGGACAACGACGACGCCCATCCTTCATGGCTCAGCAAGCTGCTACCCGGTCTTCATACGATCGAGTCATCCAATTGTTCATACTCCTACCGACCGTGAGAGCTATATGTCAAGATCGAAATCTTCCAAGATACTTTGGGCACCACACAGGGCTCTTGATCCCGAGGAGTTAGTTAGTCAAGCAAAGATGCAGCAGCAGCAGCAGGGACAACATGGGGATGGCGACGAGGTATAAAATCAATTTGTTGTATGTATTGTCGTAATATATACCAAAGATCAACATATTTATTATATTTGTAACTTGTTTTATTATTTTGTTAATTACAGGTGATCAAGGAGGGATGGCTTGACATAACCTTGTACTTGTATATTCATTATTTGGATGTTTGTATATATGTTACTTAAACAAGTTTTGAAATGTTATTATATTTATTCAAATCATATTGGTTTTAAAGGTTTATATACTAGTTTGGTGTATGTGTTGGTGGACGATGGATGTTTATATTGTTTTTGTATGTTGTTTATCTTGGTGTGTATGTGTGTTGGATAAAGGTAGAAAATAGTACAAGTTTTTGGGAATTCCGCAAAACAAAGAAAATCTGGTCAGAATTTTTTTTTCATATCAACGATCGCATGCGTCATTTAAAGTTATTAGCGACGGCATAGTATCAGCGACCGCACGCGGTCGCTGATAATGGTCGCTGACACATGGACCACGCCGCCTTTGGCCTCGACCATGTCGACTTCACCAATAATCGATTTCCTTCGTGCATCCCAAGACATCGAATATCTTGGTAATTTGCTTGACCCACGTTTTCGCCTTGATCGGATCCGACTTTTCCAATAAATTCGGTGGTTCCAACTCCTTGAATCGCTTGGTAATGTGATCAATGCGTTGCGTATCACTTCCACCTATATTTTGTACACGAGTCTCCTCGTCTGATTTTGCATGAACCGCAAAAAGCTCCTAAACATTCCATCATTCATCGTTTGCTTTCGGTAGTGTTGTTTACGGAGGAATATTGCCTTCCCATGTTGTACATTCTCCCCTTTGTGACTAAAGGTTGTTCCACGAGTTTCATACACTCTATTGTTAACGTTCTCGTGAGCCATTCTTAAATCATTATAAAATAAGGGTTAATTAAACAAATTAACATATCACATAATATCCCTATATTATGCCCCGACCAACAAATAAGCTTAGATATGACACACTAGCCAGGATTTACTCATCTCTCCCTCCTAGTTCTATTCCCCGATCTCCGCCAGAGACCATATCCTAAGCTTTGATACCAATGTATGGCCGCCCCAAAATAGGTATACAACACCCATTCTCGAAATCATCAAATACATGGTACAAAAAGCAAACTACAACTTCAATAATACAATTGTCGTGCAAAAATACGACAACACATCTTTCATGAGTTTAAATACAAATATTGTCTTCTAGACAATATCCACACTCAAATAAGTCCTCATTACAATTATTCAAACACTATTTTACAAAAATAGTGAGGATTGCTAAAACATCTTTCTAGAACTATCACTCCATACCCCGACTAGATCCTGCTATCTTCTCACCTCCTGAGAAGAAAAATGGAACAAAAAGGAAAAGGGTGAGCTCAACTAGCCCAGTAAAGAATATTATGACTAAGATAATATACAACAAATTATCATTAGTTTTCAACAGGGAAAAATCTGATAAAATATAATAGACAACAAGTTTTAGACCAACAACTGCAGCGGAAACATCAATCCATTAGAAGAGTCAAGTAGAGAATGAGTTCTACTATCTTCTAAGATTTAAAAGTCCATCATCAATATTTTATCCCTGTAACAACAATCAATATACATCTTTAATCAAATATTCATCTTTGCACTATAGGCCAAAGATATTCATTTGTATCACCAAATAATCATGTTCATCTCAATAGTCGTTTCATCTTTGACTACGTGCAAAGATATTCATCGATTAATCATTCATCTTTGCACTACAGCCAAAGATATTCAATAAATATCATCATTTAGGACCGAGGATGATGAAAAATATTTTAAAGAAAACGAATCCAAAGTGAGATGTAAAGGACAAATATTAGGGATTCGTATAACAGTTTATCCAAGATCAATAATACTTCATAATAACCAATTGTGAAGCAGAATTCAAAATAAGGATCAAAACATAGATACAATCAAAGATAGTAACCATAATAGACATCTTGGACAAAAAGAAGAAAATTTCATTTTTCGATGAATAGTGTCGTATTCGTGAATAATGCCGTATACGTGAATAGTAACCCCGACACAAAAATTTCCAAATTTGATAAAACGTTCAAACCAATATTTCAGGATAATGATATTGAAGAAAATAATATCATTTAAGAAGAAATAACATCCCTTACCTCAAACGAACAGCACTTCTGATCGGAATATCGGACATGAGGCTGAATGAAACTTGTGTTGAATAGCAACTCTCAAAGTATCACAATACTCACAAAATACGCTCAATAATATAGAGAGAAAGAGAGAAAACTTGTTTCTAGTGTGATTTTCAATTCTAACTTAGCCCTCTATTTATAGAAAAGTGTTAGCACACCGAAGCAGACTTGACCTGATACCTGATGGCTTTACCTGCTACTATTGCCACCAACCACATTTGAAATATAATTCAGCACATTTCTTCACCAACCACAAGTGGGGCCCACTCAATTCTAGAATTTTCCACCAAAATCATTTATAAACCTAATTTCTAAATCAGTCACCTCTTAAAATTCATAACAAATTATACATTTATTTTTAATGGTTCAAAATTTGTGGATATATACTCAACTTATATATGTATAATATATCCAAAAATCACAACGATCCAACGGTCGGATTAAAAATTATAACTCATGCAATATATCTCAAGAACATTAGTTTGAATTTTAATACCTCCATTCCGACAAAATACTAATAAAAAAACTCAATATTAATTCCTTCATTTATAACCACACAAATAAATCCATCATTTACATCCGCATCAAATAAATATTTCCTTATTATATAAATCAATAATTAATTATTCACAAATAATATTATAGAATCACAATTATGACAACGCATAGCTCCTGTGAAAGAGGGGCTTTCCAATAAGGATTTCTCCTTACTAGCGCGCAATTAGGTGACCAAACCTCTCCTTGACGGAACTTTCTAGACATTCCCAATAATGCTATCTAATAATATTATTCAAATAATATGAATTATTGATCTGATAATGGGAAATACTGTGCAGTGACAATTATTAAAATAACAATAATATAAAATATCAACGCAAAGAATTATTGAACCAATAAAATAAAATATTGAATAAGAATTATCGTAATAATTATTGAGTAGTGCCTTCTTACGTAAGAATCAATAATTCAACAATCTGCAAAAAACCGTAAAAGCTATTAGGCAATAATTTTGGAACTCCTAACTTCAATAATTCACAATAAATAGCCATTTTATCGTAAAATTGAATCTCGCTTTTTTATAGGAAATTCAATTCTCACAACTTTGCGAGAAGAAAGTGTTTCCAAATCCAAATGCGAAATTGACCAAAATCCACAAAAGGGCAATTTTATAAAGCTATAATCAAATTTCACTCAAGAAATGGGGTCCACCGACACACAAAACATGTGTTAAACAACTTTTACAACAAAAATACTCTTCCTCCTCATATACTCATATATCCCACATTCATTGTAAAAATATCATCATTATTATATTATAATAATATAATAAAATATTATTTTATCAGAAAAAATAAAATATCGATTTTCAACAATTGTCACTTTAAAAATTTTCTCCATCTATATCCACATAAAATCAATATTTTCCTCATCATATAAATCAATAATTGATTATTCACAAATAATATTACAGAATCACAGTATTGGCAACCAGGCCGTTCCCAGGAAAGAGGGGGCTTTCCAATAAGAATTTCTCCTTATTGGCGCGCAATTGATTAGGTGACCAAACCTCTCCTTAGTATGTAACTTTCTAGACATTGCCAATAATGTTTTCTAATAATATTATTCAGATAATATGAATTATTGCTTCGATAATGGAAAATACTGTGTAGTGACAATTATTGAAACAACGGTAATATAAAATATCAACGCAGCAATTATTGAATCAATAAAATTAAATAATTTGAATAAGAACTACGTAACAATTATTGAGTAGTGCCTTCTTACATAACAATCAATAATCATGGCGCAATCTTGTATGTATTCGGCAACAACGCCAGACATCGTGTTTTAACCACCGGGTATTCCAACAGTGTTAACGGTAACAACTACGCCGTTATTTATAAACAAGTTATACTTGTCGTTTTCTTCATCCAATCGTTTTCCGTTATGGGGCCCACAAAAGACTGCGTCGTCGTACGAATATTCCCTGACAGCAAGAATATTCCACGACCAAACGAATATTCCTCGACAAAAATGAATATTTTATAACCACCTGCTTATTTAATATTTGCGCATTTTACCCATAACTAACCACATTAATCAAATCAACCCTTACTATTTCAAAATAATAAATAGAGAAAAATAAATTTCATTTATTAATAATTTGGGGTCTTACATGAACCGTTATTATTAAGTCTGTGCTAATGATTCTAGCAAGATAAAATGTCTATGAAAATGGTAGAAGAATGAAAGTATTTCAAAGTGAAAGTGAATATTGTTTTAAAATGATAGGAATCGAGATTATTCCTATTATTCATGTTGCTTCATAAATTTTGTTCGGTTATTGAAGTTCTGAAGAAATGTTTAAACTCTTGAAGTTATGTGTTCAACTGTTATGACTTGCTGTGCAATTGAATGCTCACACTTGCTTTAAATGAAAAACATTTTCAGTGAACGAGGTTAGAAGAACTTAAGGATCTCGTAAAGATCAAGCTGACGGTATCCAGATGAAGTGCCGTTCAGAATGTGAATAAGCGAGAAGATCAAGTGAAGACTTGTAATATAGAAAGATGAAATTGACCTATAGACTAGTTTAAGGAACTGTTATGTATCATCGGTGGCCGATAAAAGTCACTCTTGTAAAATGAAACGAATAATATATTTATCATTATTTGTAATGAAAAAGGTTATAAGGTTTCCAGAACCTGGGTGTTGAGAGTGTATATTGTTATATTTCAGTATATAATGATGTATGTTGGATGAATGATGTACTCGTGATGTACGGAATCTGGGTGTGAATATAGATCGGATTTCGGGGCGTTACAAGTTGGTATCGAGTGTGACGCCCCAAAATAGTATATACATCACCCATTCCGAGTTGTCAATACATGGTATGTAAACAACTACAACTTTATTATTACAACAAGAAATCTGTGAGTTTGAATACAAATATTATCTTCTAGACAATATCTATACTCAAATAAATCCTCATCACATTTATTGATACATTATTTTACAAAAATGGTGAGGACTACTAAACAATTCTTTCTAAAACCTTCATTCCATACCCCGACTGCACTCGCTATATTCTCGCCTCCGAGAAGAAAAATGGAACAAAAAGGAAAAGGGTGAGCTCAACTAGCCCAAAGAAGAATATTATGACTAAAGATAATATACAACAAATTACCGTTAGTCTTCAACAGGAAAAATCTAATATAATACAATAGACAACAAATTTTAAATCAATATTCGCAATGAAATAATAATTCATTAGAAGAGTTAAGTAGAGAATGCAAACTACTATCTTCTATGTATGAATTTAAAAAGTTCATCGCTCATCTTTTATCCCCTCAGTAACATCAATCAATATACATCCGAATCAAATATTCATCTTTGCACTACAGCCAAAGATATTCATCACTTGGTCATGTTCATCTAAACACTGCTCATCTTTGCACTACTACCAAAGATATTCTTCAGAAATCATTCATCTTTGCACTACAAAGCCAAAGATATTCAATAATATCATCATTTAAGACCGAGGATGATGAAAAATATTTTTAAAGAAACGAATCCAAAGGAAACAAAATGACAAGGATTAAGGATTAAGGATTCGTATTTTGTTTTATCCATGTTCAAAAATACCTCAAAAATAATCATAGTGGTGTAAAATTCAAGAATGATCAAAACATGGATACAATCAAAGCTAGTATCCGTATTAGATATTTTGGACAAAAAGAAGAAATTTTATTTTTCTATGAATAGTGTCAGATATCGTGAATAGTGCCGATATCGTGAATAGTAACTCCACACCAAAAGATAGAAATTTCCCAAAAAAACATCTTCACGCTTCATCATTAATAGTACTCGTGAATAAACTCGTGAATAAGAATCATGAATAGTAACTCATGAATAAGAACTCGTGAATAGTAACTCATGAATAATAACCCCGACATGGAAAAGTTCCAAATTTGATAAAAAGTTCCAACCAATATTTCAAAGATAATGATATCAAGAAATAATATCATCTCGAGAAGAAAATAACATCCCTTACCTCGAAAGATTAAGACTTCTAATTTGGAATACCGTATAGTCAAGGAAGGAACTTGCACCGCCTAACAATACTCAAAGTATACTCACAAGAATACGCCAATATATCGAGAGAGAAATAGAGAGAAACTTCAGCTTCGTGTGTGTTTTTCAATTCTAACCTAAGCACCCTATTTATAGAAAATGCTTAGAACACCAAAGTAGAAAATTGAATATAATATTAATATATTTTTTCACATTTTCTTTAGCCCACCTTAGACAACTGATCTCAGCCCATTTGAATCACATGTGAGGCCAACTTAGTTGCAAAAAAACGTTTTCTCAAAATAATTAACTAAAACTCCCAAAAATTAATTATTTCTTTAACTTCTAACTTCAATAATTCATAATAAATAGCCCTTTTATCAGAAAATTCAAATCTCGCTGAATTTTATAGGAAATTCAATTTCTACAACTTTGCGTAAGAAAGTTTTCCAAATTCCAAATGTAAATTGACCGAAAAATCACAAACCAAGATTTTACAAAGCATAATCAAATTTCAATCAATAATAAATGGGGTCCACCGACATGTTTAACATGTTTTAAATATTTATTGCAACAAAAATACTCTTCCTCCTCAGATACTCATATATCCCACATTCGTTGTAAAAATATCACCATTATTATATTATTATAATATAATAATATATTTAAATAAATTATTTTATCGTAAAAAGATAAAATTTCAATTTTCAACAATTGTCACATTAAAAATTTTCTCCATCTATATCCACATAAAATCAATATTTTCCTTATCATATGAATCAATAATTAATTATTCACAAATAATATTACAAAATCACAATATCGACAACCAAGCGCTCCTGTGAAAGCAGGGGGCTTTCCAATAAGAATTTCTCCTTCATGCGCGCCAAGCAATTAGGTGACCAAACCTCTCCTTAGATGTAACTTTCTAGACATTGCCAATAATGTTATCTAATAATATTATTCAGATAATATGAATTATTGCTTCGATAATGAAAAATAATCGCCGTAATGACAATTATCAAACAACAAAGAATATAAAATATCAACGCAAAGAATTATTAAATCAATAAAATATCGAATGAATTACCGTAACCATTATCGAGTAGTGCCTTCACGTAAGAATCAATAATTGGTGCAATACCGCAAAGCTACGTGTTTTAACCACCGAGTATTTTAACAAATTAATTCAGTAATAACTACACCGCTATTTTTAAACAACTTATATTTGTCGCTTTCTTCATCCAATCGCTTTCACATGGGGCCCACATACATGGTCATACTACCGTCGCATTTAATATTCCCCGACAAAGACGAATATTCCACGACCAAACGAATATTCCCCGACAACAATGAATATTTTATAACCACTTGCTTATTTTGAAATATTTATGTATTTTACCCCTAACTATCCACATTAATCAAATCAACCCTTACTATTTCAAAATAATAAATAGAGAAAATTAAATTTCATTAATAATAAGTTGGGGTCTTACAACCTCCCTCCTTATGAAATTTCGCCTCGAAATCGACGACGCACTGGTGTTTCAAAAGGTGAGGATACCTCGCTTTCATTTCCGCTTTCCAATTCCTGTGTCATTTCTCTATATAGCATGATTCCTCCACAAAACTTTAACTTGTGGTATGACCTTTCACGTGTAGGACATGCTCCTTCCTATCCAAGATCTTGACAGTACCTCCTCATACGCTAAGTCTTCTGGCTATCTCGTCCTGCTTCTAACTCTATAACGTGGTTCGGGTCTTTCACATATTTACGAAGTACATGATATGTGAAACACATTATGAACACGAGACATACTTTGAGGTAACGCGAGTCTATAGGCTACATTTCCTACTTCTCAATAAGAATTTGAAATGGACCAATAAATCGTGGATCGAGCTTTCCTCTCTTCCCAAATCTTGTAACTCCCTTCCATGGAGCAACTCGCAACAATACATGATCCCCTACACTAAATTCCACGCCCTTTCGATGAAGATCCGCATAACTCTTTTGTCGATCTTGTGCCGCTTTGTATACGCTTGTCGAATCATTTGGATCTTTTCCGTAGTCATACGCATCAACTCTCTGGTCCCAACAAAGGTTGCTTCACCCACCTCGTCCCCAACATACCGGAGAGCGACACTTTCGGCCCATATAATGCTTCAAATGGAGCTACACCTATACTTGCCTCGATAATCTGTTGTTGTAGGAGAATTCCACCAATGGTAAATACTTATCCCAACCGCCTCTTGAAGTCTAGGACACGTAGTCTTAATAAATCTTCAAGAGTTTGAATAGTCCTTTCGATTGTCCGTCTGCTTTGAGGATGGTATGCGAATCAATCAGAAACTGCGCTCATAGCTTTTTGCAAGCTAACCCAAAATCTTGAAGTGAATCTTGGGTCACGATCCAAACTATGGATACAGTATGCCATGCAACCTCACAATCTCATTCACGCATATACTAAAGAAGACGCTCAAGTGAATAAGTCTCCCAGACGGCAAGAAATGAGCGACTTGGTTAATCTATCAACAATAACCCAAATAGCATTGATGCCTGAGAAACCGTAGAGAAGACCCGTAACGAAATCCATGGTAATGTGTTCCCACTTCCATTTCGAATCTCAAGTGGTTGCAACGGACCCTTTAGGTACCGGATGCTCTACCTTTACACGCTGACAAGTTAAACACATCGAGATAAACTTTGCAATCTCTCTCTTCATATTGTTCCACCAAAATGTATGTCAAGATCACGATACATTTTAGTACTTCCAGATGGATTGCAAATGGTGTATCAGTGCCTCCATCATAATCTTGTACTTCAAAATCGAGTCGTTAGGAACACAAAGTCTAGAGTGGACTCAAGTATTCCTTCTTCATCAATTCTCGCCCCCCTAATAGCTCCTTCTTGTACTTTCTTCATATACACATCACCTCCGGCCCATGGGCTCGAGCAACCTTAACTTTTTCTATTAAAGTCGGCTCTACGCGATACTTGACATCATCGCACTCGCTCCTCGTGATATGATCTTCTACTCAACGCCACCACCACGCTCGCTTTTCCGTGATGGTATCAATAGTGTGGTCGTAGTCTTCAATAGCTCGAGCCAACGTCACCGCCGCATGTTGAGTTCTTTTTTTGAGTGAAGAAATATTTAAGGCTTTTATGGTCCTAATATATCTCCACTTTCTCCCATATAGATAGTGCCTCCATATCTTTAATAAGAAAAACGATCACGCCGCTAACTCTAGATCATGAGTAGGATAATTCCTCTCATACTCTTTAAGTTGTCATGAGGCATAAAGGCTATGACTTTCCCACGCTGCATGAGAACACATCCTAACCCTTTGCCCGAAGCATCACTCAGAGATAACAAATCCATCCAAACCAGATGGTATTGTTAGAACAAAATAAATAAGTCTCCTCTTAAGCTCTTGGAAACTCTTCTCGCATTCTTCGCTCCAAACGAATTTTGTATCCTTCCCGAGTTAGTCGAAGAATGGAGTAGCGATTCGAGAAAACCCTTCCACTTAATCTCCGATAATAACCAAATAAGCCCAAAAAGCTACGTGACTTCAACCACCGACTTCTGTTGCTCCCAACTTTGTATTGCTTCAATCTTCACGGATCAACAGATACTCCATGTTTCGACACCACGCGCCCAAGGAATGCTACTTCCTCAAGCCGTAACTCGCATTTCTTCAATTTGGCATATAGTTTGTTTTCACGGCCTTTGAGTACCAAATTTCAAATGGTGCTCATGATCTTCACGACTTTTGGAATATATAGGATGTCATCAATAAAAACAACAACGAACCGATCCAAATATTCCTTGAATACTCTGCTCATCATATCCATGAAAGTCATAGGAGCATTAGTCAATCCGAAAGACATGACTAAGAATTCATAATGCCCGTATTTGAAGTTCTAAAGGCGCCTTTTTGAATATCCTCGCCTAATCTTCAAATTGATGATATCCGTAATCTAAGATCGATTTTTGAAAAGAATTGTGCCCTTGCAATCGGTCAAACAAGTCATCAATACGAGGTAGAGGATACCTATTCTCGATGGTGACATGGTTCAATTCCCCGATAGTCAATACAAAAGTCGCATACTCCCGCCTTTTCTTCTTTACGAATAAAACAGAGCACCCCAAGGAGATGTACTAGACGAATGAAACCGATGTCCAACAATTCCTCGTAGTTGGACCTTTAACTCCTCAAGTTCAATAGAGCCATTCGATATGGGGTTTTAGAAATGGGCTTTGTACCAGTTCAAGATCAATAAAGAATTCAACTTCACGCTCGGGGGTGACCGGAAGTTCTTCAGAAATACGCCAGAAAGTCAATAACAACAGAATATTATTCAAATTTGACGTGTCTTTATTCAAATCCATAACATGGGCTAAGAAAGCTTGACATCCGCTTTTCAATAAACGAATAGCTTTATGATTAGATATGACAGGATTGATTTTAATGGTTTAGTTGCTTGAATTGCATAACAAAGTCAAGGTTAGAATATGAAAACTAACAACCTTACGAAAACAATCAATTTTGGCATGATGAGTAGTTAACCAATCAATCCCTAAAATCACATCAAAAGCAAGTATCTTTAAAGAGATAAGGTCAATGGTAAGGTAATGGTGCCAACTTGAATCAAACAAGATTTATAAACAAAGGATGTGATGAAAGTTTCTCCTAACGGAGTTTCCACAGATAGTCAAAGTCTAATTTCTCCTGAGTCAAGTTTAAACGCTGAGCACAAGCAGAGAGATAAATGAATGGGTAGCACCGGTATCAAGTAAGGTATAAACTTCGCAAGAATTTATAAATAGCTTACCCGTGATCACCTCGTTTGGTTCCTCGCATTTTGACCACCACAACAAACGCCTTTCCCTAATCGCTGACTTTGACTTTTCCGGGATACTTTTCGAGTCACCGTCCCCACTGAACTAGGTTTCGCTATCGCATAATCTCGAGCGATATGTCCTTCCTTTCCACAATTATAGCATACCTTGAACTGCTGTGGATAGCTTGACCGATATGTCCCTCTTTCCGTGATTTATAGCATATATACCGGTGGTGGTCGTTTCTCCTCCCTTAGAACCAGGCTTGTCACGCCAAGACCGCTGCCTTCACATGGTCGTTGTTAAATCTCCTCTTTTTAAAATCTCCTCCCGACTCGCTTTTTTATTTTCACGGCTATGATTACCACCAGAGTGGTTACCATTTTGTCCGTCTGCTTTTCTCTCCGCCGGGTTATCATTATTCTGCTGATCGCTATCTCTCGTACGATCCTCGTTATGGTCCCTCGGCTGACCGTACTCAAGTATCTCGCCTAATAATTGAGCCCTCGCTTTACAACATCCGAATAGAGAGAAAGTTTATGAGAAATGAGATATCGACGTACGCCGCGTTTTCAAACCTCTAAGAAACATCCGCGGCATACGCTCCTCATTCTCCACCAAATGAGGTGCAAACTCGATAACTCGCAAACTTTGCCTCGCATCGAGAGACACCGCCATGTTGTTTTGCTCTAATCGATGAACTCCACTTCCTTCATACGACGTTTAACACTTTCGTGAAAGTATTTGTCATTAAATAGTTTCAAACGCTTCCCAAGACATGCCGAAAAGCGGCCGATGGGTACGCTTCACGCATCTCCCACCAAGAGTCCGCCTCGCCACTTTTAACATAAAGGTGGCGAATGGAACCTTCTCGTTCCTCCGCGCATCCCAAGACATCGAATATCTTGGTAATTTGCTTGACCCATGTTTCCGCCATGATCGGATCCGCTTTCCTTAAATTCGTGGTCCCAACTTTTGAATCGCTTGGCCGTGACAACCCGTGAATTGCTATCATTTCCTCCTCAGATTTTGAACACGAGTCTCCTCGCCTCGATTTTGCATGAACTCGCAAAAAGCTTCTAAACATCCCCTCGCTCATCATCTCGCTCAATGGTGTTGTTCATGGAGGAACATTGCCACTGTTGCACGCTCTCCTCGCTGGTGAGTACAAAGGCCTCCACTGCCTCATTTCCATTGTTAATATTCTCAACGACATTCTCAAATACCGCCATAAAACAAGGGTTAATTAAGGAAATCAATATATCACATAATATCCTTATATACGACCACTCAAACTAAAAAATAAGCTTAGGTAGACACACACTAAGAAGGATTTACTCGCCTCTCCCTCCTAGTTCTATTCCCCGATCTCCGCCAGAGATCATATCCCTAAGCTCGATACCAACCGTGACGCCCCAAAATAGGTATACATCACCCATTCTCGAGTCACAATACATGGTATGTAAACAACTACAACTTTATTATTACAACAAGAAAAACTGTGAGTTTGAATACAAATATTATCTTCTGTATAATATCTATACTCAAATAAATCCTCATCACATTTATTGATACATTATTTTACAAAAATGGTGAGGACTACTAAACAATTCTTTCTAAAACCTTCATTCCATACCCCACTGCATACTCGCTATATTCTCGCCTCCCCGAGAAGAAAAATGGAACAAAAGGAAAAGGGTGAGCTCAACTAGCCCAAAGAAAGAATATTACGACTAAGATAATATACAACAAATTACCGTTAGTCTTCAACAGGAAAAATCTAATATAATACAATAGACAACAAATTTTAAATCAATATTCGCAATGAAAATAATAATTCATTAGAAGAGTTAAGTAGAGAATGCAAACTACTATCTTCTATGTATGAATTTAAAAGTTCATCGCTCATCTTTTATCCCCGTAGAACATCAATCAATATACATCTGAATCAAATATTCATCTTTGCACTACAAAGCCAAAGATATTCATCACCGGGTCATGTTCATCTAAACACTGCTCATCTTTGCACTACTACCAAAGATATTCTTCAGAATCATTCATCTTCGCACTACAAAAGCCAAAGATATTCAATAATATCATCATTTAAGACCGAGGATGATGAAAAATATTTTTAAAGAAACGAATCCAAAGGAAACAAAATGACAAGGATTAAGGATTAAGGATTCGTACTTTGTTTTATCCATGTTCAAAATACCTCAAAAAAATAATCATAGTGGTGTAAAATTCAAGAATGATCAAAACATGGATACAATCAAAGCTAGTATCCGTAATAGATATTTTGGACAAAAAGAAGAAATTTTATTTTTCTATGAATAAAGTCAGATACGTGAATAAAGGCCAGATACGTGAATAAGAACTCTCGACACCAAAAGATAGAAATTTCCCAAAAAACATCTTCACGCTTCATTTAATAAGACTTTAAATAAGAACTCATGAATAAGAATCATGAATAGTAACTCGTGAATAAGAACTCATGAATAAGAACCCCGACATGGAAAAGTTCCAAATTTGATAAAAGTTCCAACCAATATTTCAAAGATAATGATATCAAGAAATAATATCATTCGAGAAGAAAATAACATCCCTTACCTCGAAAGATTAGTACTTCTAATTTGAATATCGTATATAGTCAGGTCAAGGGAACTTGCACCGCCTAACAATACTCAAAGTATACTCACAAGAATACGCCAATATATCGAGAGAGAAATAGAGAAACTTCAGTTTCTCGTGTGTTTTCAATTCTAACCTAAGCACCCTATTTATAGAAAATGCTTAACACACCAAAAGTAGAAAATTGAATATAATATTAATATATTTTTCACATTTTCTTTAGCCCACCTTAGACAACTGATCTCAGCCCATTTGAATCACATGTGAGGCCAACTTAGTTGCAAAAAAAAACGTTTTTCTCAAAATAATTAACTAAAACTCCCAAAATTAATTATTTCTAACTTCAAACTTCAATAATTCATAATAAATAGCCCTTTTATCAGAAAATTCAAATCTCATCGAGTTTTTTTATAGGAAATTCAATTCTCTACAACTTTGCAGTAAGAAAGTTTTCCAAATTCCAAACATAAATTGACCAAAATCCACAAACCAAGCGATTTTACAAAGCTATAATCAAATTTCAAATAATAAATGGGGTCCACCGACATGTTTAACATGTTTTAAATATTTATTGCAACAAAAAATACTCTTCCTCCTCGTATACTCATATATCCCACATTCGTTGTAAAAATATCACCATTATTATATTATTATAATATAATAATATATTTAAATAAATTATTTTATCGTAAAAAGATAAAATTTCAATTTTCAACAATTGTCACATTAAAAATTTTCCATCTATATCCACATAAAATCAATATTTTCCTTATCATATGAATCAATAATTAATTATTCACAAATAATATTACAAAATCACAATATCGACAACCGTGCGCCTCCTGTGAAAGAGGGGCTTTCCAATAAGAATTTCTCCTTATCGCGCGCGCAATTAGGTGACCAAACCTCTCCTTGATGTAACTTTCTAGACATCGCCAATAATGTTATCTAATAATATTATTCGTATAATATGAATTATTGCTTCGATAATGAAAAATACCGTGTAATGACAATTATCAAACAACAAAGAATATAAAATATCAACGCAAAGAATTATTAAATCAATAAAATATCGAATAAAGAATTATCAGAACCATTATCGAGTAAAGCCTTTCTTACGTAAGAATCAATAATTGGTGCAATACCGCAGCAGCTATCGTGTTTTTAACCAATTTAGTATTTTAACAAGATTAATCTGTAATAACTACATCGTTATTTTTAAACAACTTATATTTGTCGCTTTCTTCATCCAATCGCTTTCAAGCATGGGGCTCACACATGGTCGCGCTGTCATCGCATTTAATATTCCCCGACAAGATTTAATATTCCACCACCAAACGAATATTCCCCGATAACAATGAATATTTTATAACCACTTGTTTATTTTGAAATATTTATGATTTTACCCCCTAACTATCCACATTAATCAAATCAACCCTTACTATTTCAAAATAATAAATAGAGAAAATTAAATTTCATTAATAATAAGTTGGGGTCTTAATTATTGAAATTGTGTTGATATGTACATTTTGAAAAGGAAAGAATTGGTTCAACTTTTGGAACCAACTAATTTTAAAAGAGCTATTCTTGGTATATCTATGCTAATTGCTTCGACTAGATAGAAATTGATTTAAAAATACCAGCATGAATGTTAATTCATCCGTGCATTTGATACAAGGATGGAGTTATTAATGCAATTTAACCGAGTATTGGATGTGATCTTAGGATCAACAACCCGTTATGGTATGATGTATAATGACGAAGTCACAAACTGACGAAGTCCTCAACGTACTGTAAAAAGTACGGTATTACGACGTCATAAAATGTTTTGATGTATTGCGAAAAGAATTTACAGAAGTAGTCAATGTCAATTGAGTTGACTAGACAAATGTTTCACGTTGATATCCAATTTATTGGTACGGTCTAAGCTACTTGATTTGGCTAGACAAATGGTATGTCATGTTCAAAAGAAAATCGAGCTTTCTTTGAAGAAGTTGTGACAAACCAAATTGTTTTGATTAAGTCTGAGGTGAACATATCCTGAAATGGGGTATACGATGGGTAAGAGGTAGTTGCTTTCTTTGTGATTATAAACTGACCGTGGAAGAAAGGTTACAGCGTCATGCTATTAAACCTAGTAAGAGTTCATGGTCGATTTGACCTCTCAGGAAAAGTATGAAACATTTTAAAAGGAAATTTTATATTCTTCGTTATTCCTTCTACTTCATGATTCTTGATAGGTTATGGGGGTTAGGAATAATGGAAAGATAAGAGCTCCATTGAAGGGAAGTTAAGAAGAAGGGTAGGCTAAAAATTTCGAGGACAAAATTCTGTGAAGCATGGGTGGATGTGATGACCCGGGTAAGGGTGTGGTTTTAAGAAATTTCGAGGACAAAATTTTTATAAGGGGGGAAGTGTAACAACCCAGAGAATCCGGATTGTCCAGCATTTAAGTTTAAAGAATTAGTTATTAATAAAAGAAATTTTTATTAATAATATTATGCTTATGTGTTTATTTATCGTTCTAAAACGTACGATGATTATAAGTCGGGAGGATTCTGGCTACGAGCTAGATTGATCGAGTAAGAATTTTCAAGTCAAAAATATAATATTTCTGGGAAACAAAATTTTTTCAGGGAAAAAGACGAAATAGACACTATTCACCTGACAAAACCCTAAGGGTTAGGGTTGGAATAACCTAGGCCGTTTTGAGAGTTCGGTATGTCGAAATGACATTCCGTCGAAAGATTTGACAATAATATATTATGAAAAGTTAAGTAAGCCGATAAAGTTTTTCTCAAAAAATGTGCAAAAATCGGACGAATAAAAACGACGAAAAGTACTACTATGTACTTTTCACTCGTTTAACTATGCTAGGGTAAAACGTGAAGGAAAACGCTTAACGCCAAAAAGTGTTTTCAGTTTTTCAAAAATCCAAAGAATAGGTAAAAGTTAATTGGTAAAGGAAAGACGAAATATCCAAAAATATTTGGATTCCGAGAATCGCAGTTTTTAAAACTGTCGGACGAAACCCAAAAGACGGAACCATGAAACTTCCAAGGGAAGTTTCATGAATAGTAAGGAGGTGTATTGAGGAGGTGGGAATAGTATGGATGTGTGAATAGTAAAGAGTTTTGGGGGGAAAAATGACTAAAACGCCCTTAGCCTTGGTTTTCTATAAATAGTAAGCTTAATTCTTTTAAATGGGATTTTGAAAATCCTATAACATGAGAGAGAGAGAGAGTTCGGATTGGAGAAAGAAGAGGAGAAGGAAGAAGAAAAGTTGCTCGTGAGAAAACTTTGTCCGACGGAATGAGATTGAAGGAGAAAGGTAATCCGAAACCTAGTCTCTTATAAATTTTCTTTAAGTTTCTATGTTTAAAAACATAACTTAATAAAGATAAGGGGTAGATGATGTTAGGGATGATTTCATATGGTTGAAATCATGAGAAAAGAAGAAATAAGGGATTGAAGTTATTTTATAAATTTCTTAAGGAAGTGTCAGATTCGTAACGAATTAGAACGACCTGTGTAGATTTTATGAATAAGTAGGTGAAATAAGTAAGGAATGATGTTCTATAACATCAAATTCCAATAAAAAGTGAAATCGTAATCCAAAATATCGATTAAAATGAAGAACGAACGAATAACACGAAGAACACGCGAAGAACACGAAGAACGTTGTTGATGGACAAATTTAAAACCATCGTAGGATAATTGTTGTTGATGGACAAGTTTAAAACCATCGCGTATAAGTTAGATGCTTATTGCTTGGTTAGAAACGGTAGAAACGTTCATGAAGAATGGATTAAAACTTAGCTATCACGAAGTTATAGAGAAAATTTTGTAAAAGACGAACGAGAATTAGAAAGTTAGTAAATGAACCCGAATGAGTAGGGTTTCATAAGAAAGTAAGAGAACATAGAAAACGTGAGTTATGGACTCAAGAACGAACGAGTTCCAAGTTCGGATGACCAAATTACGGACGAACGAACGAAGAGCGTTAAAAACGTAAAATGAACAAAGGGTGAAGATCAAGCCAATCGAATGGCACATTAATAGATTCAGAACGAAGTTATGTCTGAGGGGTATTTAAGTACGTAAGATAAGGAAGAGAATGGCTTTGGAACGACCTCGTTCCGAGTTATAACAAAAGAGTTATGAGATCAGGAAGTAAGCGTCTCAAATTGGATTTAACACTTAGAAAATTTTTTAGGGTTAGGGCTTGGCACCGCGACGCCAGTCATGCCTTGTAATGTGGCGCTACAGCGCCAAACCGGGGAGCCGGGTACTGCCAACTTGCGCCGTGGCACGAGAGATAATGAAGAGAGTGGCGTCGCAGCACTGGTGCAGGGAAAAAGCCCGGTAATTAGCTTTTAATTGCTCAAAACCTGGGGGAAGTGTAACGAAAGCCAATGAACGTGTATTTCATTGAATGTAATACTTAATCAAGTAATTTAAACCTTTAGTACATATTGAATGAAATGATCGAAAGAGATTAAAAGATCAAGAAGGTAATAAATAACGAAAATATTAATAAGATATAAATTATCAAGAAAGCCGTAACAAACGGTAATAAGATTAATGAAAGCCGAATGTGAGTCGATAAGGAATGAATCCTGAGGTATGACATTTAGTTGCTAGAAAGCCATAAGGAATAAGAAATTGGTTTAAAGAACAGTATAGTTTAATAGTTCGGATAAATTAAGATAACGTTTAGGTTGTGGTACAATCGTAACCTTTGATGGTTGACATATGGGAGCTGGGCTAAAGAATTCCTTCAGAGAGCGAAGGTATATACGAAATTGGCAACCGATCTAACTCACTGTGATGGTAGTGTAGATGAGACGGGAACTTGTTTGTTGGTTATTTGTGGAAAACAACTCAGAGTACCATATGGACTACTAGTAGAGAAGCGATGTGTACTGAATCCTAGAGAAATTATAAGAAGAAGATAAGAATACAAATCATCAAAGATGATGAACGTTTTGAGTAAGACATCTACGTATGTCATGAAGCCGTAAACTGGTAAAAGAAGTTAGTCGCGTAAACTTATATTGCAAGAACGCGAACCCTAAGAAGTAAAGTTAAGTAAACCAATGCGTAAGTTCAATATATGACTAATTGGTGTTTATGTTTTCTCCTTATGTGTTATATAGGAATTGGAATGAGCGATTCAAATGTAAGTAAGTATGGCATGCGTAAAGGCAAGTTTCCTAACTTCATTCATATTCTAAATGAATGCTAGTTTCTTAAACTTCTCAGATGTTAAACTTGAGAAGTTGTGTCTATGTGTGAATGTGCGATATTTGTACAAGGTGGTAGAACGTATGAGGCCTTGAGCCACAATGTGAACATTTCGGTGTTTCTATGATATGAACTGTTCTATGATTGAGCTGTTCAATACAAGTATGTTCTGTTTATACATGAACTGTTATTGTTAAGTCTGTGTTAATGATTCTAGCCAGATAAAATGTGTATGAAAATGGTAGAAGAATGAAAGTATTTTAAAGTGAAAGTGAATATTGTTTTAAAATGATAGGAATCGAGATTATTCCTATTATTCAAGCTGCTTCATAACCTTTGTTCGTTTATTGAAGTTCTGAAGAAATATTTAAACTCTTGAAGTTATGTGTTCAACTGTTATGACTTGCTGGGAAATTGAATGCTCACATTTGCTGGGCAATTTAAATGAATAATGTATTTATCATTATTTGTAATGAAAAAGGTTATAAGGTTTTCAGAACCTGGGTTTTGAGAGTGTATGTTGTTATATTTCAGTATATAATGATGTATGTTGGATAAATGATGTACTCGTGATGTACGGAATCTGGGTGTGAAGATAGATCGGATTTCGGGGCGTTGCAAGAAGTATGCTAATCAACACAGACAAGATCGTGAGTTCGATGCAGGAAATTTTACGTTCTTAAAAGTTTCTCCTTGGAAGGAGAAAATTCGTTTTGGTAAGAAGGGAAAGCTAAGCCCGAGGTTTATTAGACCCTTCGAGGTGCTGCGAAGAGTGGGGGAGGTGTCTTATGAGGTTGCTCTACATCCAGAGTTGGAACACGTTCACAATGTTTTTCATATTTTGGTATTACGACCGTATAAACCCGATTACAAACACGTGATCGAGTACGAACCATTGTAGTTCGATAAGGACTTGTCTTATGAGGAAGTTCCTATCCAGATAGTTGACAAAAAAGAACAAATACTCAAGAATAAAGTAATAACTTCCGTGAAGGTGATATGGAGGAACCACAATGCCGAAGAAGCTACGTGAGAACTCGAAGATAAAATGATAAAAGATTACTCTGAGTTATTTGTTTAATCTATGTCTTCGATTCTGGGGACAGAATCCTTGTAAGAAGGGAAGAATGTGACGAATGATTTGATTGAATGAATTATTTGAGTAGTTATTCTGGTGACAGAATCCTTGTAAGGAGGGAATGATGTAACAATCCAGATTTTTAAATTGTAATTCCAAATATTTATTGAATTATATAAATATTTTAATTGATGTGTTTATTTTAGAATAAATATTTGTTTAATGTGATTTAATTTAATTATTTATTTGTTAAATAAATAGTTTATGGGTTAAGAAATTAATTATTATGAGATAATATTCTAATTTAATTTAATAATTAAATTAAAGAGTTGATAGGGATTAAATGAATAATTATAATGTTTTTAATTTAATTTGGTAATAAAAGTGTGACAATACACTATACTATAAATGAGTTATTAAATAAATTAAAGGAGTTTAATTTAGTTTTGCCAAACAAGACTTAAAGATATTAAGTCTTTATTTAAAAGTGTTTTTCCAAACATAGCCTTATAGCTTTTGAATTTTGAATTTAAATTATAATAAATAAAATAAATTAAAATAATAAATAAAATATATTTTATAACTGATAATTTATTACTATACTTATTAAAACGTCAATTTTAGACGTTTAGTTTATTTGTGCGTTGGTCTTAGTTTGTGTTACGTAAAAGGGTCTGGTATTGGCTTAAGAGAAAAAGAAGAAGATTACACAGAAATTGAGAGAGCTTGAGAGAGAGTTGAGAGAGGATTCCTGAGATTTCCAAAGAAATTCTCTGTGGTTAGCAAGGACTATCCAAGAAATTGAAGGTATACTCCCATAACCTTAATATGTAATATATATATATATATATATATATATATATATATATATATATATATTATGTGTTCATGAATTTCAAAGTCTCTGTGAATTCCAATTTGATGAATTGTTGTTATATAAAGTGTAAATTGTGTGTATATGTAGTTGTGATGCTATAACTAGCAGTTAGACAAGTATTTTGTGTACTAATTACGTTCAAAAATAAGATAAACTTATTATAGTACCTGTGTGTATGAATATGACTTGTTGGAGTTCAAAATAGATACTTAGTTTGTAAACTAAATTGTAAATGGAGTTTTTAATGTGTTAATTCATTAAGTCACGAAGAGAACGTACTTTGAATAAGTTAATATGGTGATCAATGGTGATCACATTGTTAATTTTGTTAAGGATGTCAAAAATGGAGTTTTTGTATAAAACATGGAATTGAAAGGTTTTAAATTTGATGTTTATGTTATTTATATGGGTAAAAACATGCTAGAGACCATAAGTTATGTTTATGTGAAATATATGTAAGTTATTCGGGTTAAATTGATTGTTAGTTGGTCAAATTGGGCTTTGCTTGCGTTCATCGTCGAAAATCGTAATTGGTGTCTTAGCCACAAACCAGTTGTGCCAGGCTTCAATCACTCATAGCTCAAAGCAAATGTGTTGTGCAATTTGGGTTAAGTTAGAATATGGCTTAAAATTTGTTTAATTACACCAAGTCTATAAATGTTGATAAGGTGCAATATTATGACTGTTAAAATTTGATTGTGTTAATTGTGGTATTATAATACTAAGGATGAAAATTTTATTAGAAATTGACGAGTTTTGTTATTACATTACTAGTGTGACTTGACTATGTGATTAAAAACTAAGCCATATATGAAGTAGATACTTAATTGTATACAGAGTATATGTAGTAACTAATTATGTCATAATGACATGTGTATAGGATATTGTGAATCGAGTTATTACGATTTAGTCTACACGCAAGGCAAGTTTCTAAACCTTACCTCTTGATATTGAGTAAGTTCTCTAACTCTACTTTTACGATGGTGCAAATGCTTAAACCTTATTGATGCATTGAACAAGTTCCTAAACCTACGTATATATATCTATTTTAACTAGATTATGTTCATGTAAACTTTTCAACCTAAATTCTGTTATTCTAATCTTTAATTTTGTTTCTTATTACGCAAGTTCCTAAATTCTGTTATTCTTATGTTGAGCAAGTTTTATTCCTCAACTTGTTATTAATCATGCACGTTCATTAACTCACTTCTTTTGTTGAGTAAGATTAATAGCCTTAGCTTATTATTGTTCAAGCAAGGTTTGCTATAATATTCAATGCCTATGCTTTCTGGTTCATTTCTAAATCATGATTTCGATGTATAATGTTGATTCACTCATAATTCATGACTATTTCATATCATATTGTTATCGAGCACTTTAAGTGTTATCAAACTATAATGAATCAACTAATCCTTAGTTGATGTTTGTTGAACTATAAATTACCTTAAAACTTATCCAAACCAAACTTACTTTGGTGCGGACTTGTATTCTAAATACTGAGATGAACAACCCTATTACAGGGGATAATTTATGCATAGCGTTTAGATGTTTGTGCACAATACATTGTACGAAAGGGCTGACCCCCCTAAATACGAGAAGTCCCTACAGTCTTATGACTGTTTAGGTTTAAGTTTAAAGAATACTTATAACTTTGGACATAGTTCATGGTCCTATGACCCTCAGATATATTTCATATTTTGATTCTTGTTTTTGGTTATCATTGGCAGAGTGTTATTCAGTTCTGATGAGCTTATTCATTGACATATATTATTCTATCGTTGTTCATTGCTATATCTAGTGAGCATTTGTTTTGCTCACTTTTGTATAAATATAATTATTGGAGCTAAGGTTGAGAAGGTCGATGAACTTACCACACACAAAGGAAAAAGAAAAATGTACAAGTGATGAAGACTTGTAATTTATTTTCTTTTATGTTGATAGACTTTATTTAAATGATGTGATGTAATTATTTTATTTAAGCACTTGATTTATGTTAAAGGTTAGATAACCTGTGTGATATTTATTGAACTTAATTATGTAACCCTTTTAATGGGAGGATTTATGGTTTATATTCTATTATATTTGGGTAGTTAGTATGAATGTATGGAAAGTGAACACCAAGTCTTGTGGAAATGAAGTACCCAGATTTGGGGGTGTCACAAGTTGGTATCAAAGCATTAGGTTATGAACCGTAGGTGTGGGAAAAGCCTTAGGAAGTAACCTTTGAAATGATAGTGGTGATAAACTCTTATCGTGTTTTAAGGAAAAAGTAATAAAACACTTATGTGCTTATGTGATTTCAACCTATGTGCTCGTGAGTGTCGAGTAGTAATGATTAGTAATTAAAGTTTTAAATTTTGTTGTCCGGATGGCTAATGTAGGAGAATCCAGTCAGGCTTGGGACGAAGGACCCCAGATGCCTAGAGGGGAGAAGCCTCGAGACATTCAGGTAGTTTGGGAACAACTACTGCCACGGGAGTCATCTCCGTTGGTTACAGTTGTTGAGCAGGAGGGTTTACCTGATGAGGATGATGAGGTAGAAACGGATGAGGAGGATCCCGTTGAGCTGCCATAGCCGGATGGGGATGAGGATGATGAGGAAGAAGAGTTTCCACCAAACACTATTTTAGCCCGTATGTACGACGAGGTATACGACCGCAATGTGGAATTTCAGGATAGAGTCGAGGAGTTAGAAGAGATAAGAGCTGAACAACAGACCTCGATGGCACAGAAGGACGACGAGATCTGAGATCTAGATGGACGTCTGAGTAATGTCGAATGGAAGCTGATTCACACTAAAGGATAAAATGAGCAAATGACAGAGGAGATCGTTGAACTGAAGAACAAGCTTAAAGAAGAGTCTACTAAGAGGGCAAGAGCCGAAGACGCGTACGAGGAAGCTTCTAAACAAGTCAGGGTAGCAGAGAGAGATGTAAAAGTAAAAAAGATCAAGATGGAGCAGATAAATAACTTATTCAACACCATGATTAATCGAGCTCAAGATCTAGTTATGTATTTTCCGATTTAGTTTGAGACGCTACCACCGTACATGTTAGATCGCAGAACAATGTTTCGTATTATGGAAGAAGAGCGTCATAAGGCTACGCTACATCTTAGCAGGACATCATAGGGAATGTACGTACCTGATATGCAATTAATAATATGATAAATAAGATGTAAATCCCAAGTGTTATGTAATCAATGGGATATGATGATGATGTTATCCTGAAACTTTAGTAGTTCAGGAAAGTAATGTAAATGATAGTGATGCTATTGTTCTTATGTTTTCTAAAAGATTATGAATGAATAAAAGTTATTATTTTATTCAAGGTATTATGTGTTATGTGATGATCTTTTATGGTGTGCAACTTAAGTAGAAAATACTTAAAAGAAATTGAGTAATAGTCTAATAAGTGTATTTTAACCAGAAAATGCCTCCAAGAAGACGACAACCACGATAACAAACCCCTGAGGGATCTACCAATAATAACAACACTGAAGCTAACCCAGATTCAAGATTGGTGGCGCTCCGATCGACAGAGCACTTCTGAAATCAAGTCAGTAATAATGTTTTAGTATTATGCAAGAAGAAGCGTCGTAAAATACGTTACATCTTAGTAGGACATCATAGGGAATGTACGTACCTGATATGCACTTAATAATATGATAAAGAAGATGTAAATCTCAAGTGTTATATAATCAATGGGATATGATGATGATGTTATCCTGAAACTTTAGTAGTTCAGGAAAGTAATGTAAATGATACTGATGCTATTGTTCTTATGTTTTCTAAAGGATTATGAATGAATAAAAGTTATTATTTTATTCAAGGTATTATGTGTTATGTGATGATCTTTTATGGTGCGCAAGTTAAGTAGAAAATACTTAAAAGAAATTGAGTAATAGTCTAATAAGTGTATTTTAACCAGAAAATGCCTCCAAGAAGACAACAACCACGACAACAAACCCCTGAGGGATCTACCAATAATAACAACACTGAAGCTAACCCAGTTCAGCAGTTGGTGACGCTTCTGACAGGAGCACTGCAGAATCAAGCTGCAACTTTTAAGGATTTCAAGGCAGTTGGACCACCAAAATTATGTGGAACCATGAATTCGGTTGACGCACAGACCTAGATCATGGAAATAGAGAAGGTATTTGATGTTGCTAGGGTTGGTGAGAACCAAAGACTGTTTTTGCAACATTCATGTTGAAAGCAAAGGCCAGTTATTGGTGGCAAGCCAATAAAACTCGAGTAGATAAAGGGGTAATGACTTGGGATAGGTTTAAAGAGATATTTTTTGAGACTTATTTCCCCGAGAATTCGAATAATCAGATGGAAGTGCAGTTTCTAGAACTGAAGCAAGGATCAATGACAGTATCGAATTATGCCAAAAAATTTAACGAGTTGGCGAGGTTTGCACCATATCATGTCAACACAGATGAGCACAAGGCGAGGAGGTTTGAACTAGGACTGAAGCCCTGGTTGTATAGAAGAGTCTCCCTGTTCCAGTTGAAGACGTTTGCAGTGGTGCTTGAGAAGGCAATTATCACTGAGGGTGGAGGTGAGGCTGTAACAAAATACAATCAAGAAAAAAGAAAGAAGAAGGACTAGGGTGAAGGTAAGAATGGTGGTAGTGGTGGTGGAAATGGTAGTAATAACTTGAAGAGGAAGTGAAATGCGAGTGTTAGTACTGGAAGCCAACAAGGTAACTAGCAGCAAAATAAATTTGAAGTATGTGCTATATGCGGAAAGAATCACACTGGCATGTGCTTAAGGGGTAAGCGAGTATGCTTCAACTGTAGCCAGGGGGTCACATTACCCCAAATTGCCATCAACAAAAGAAGAATGTTTGCTATACATGCGGGTCAAAGGATCATTTTTCTCGTGAGTGCCCTAAGAAGAAAGCTGGAGAGACAACGGGAAGCAATGGAGGTAGTAGTGGAGGTACATTGACTATTGTTAGACCAACATCATCAAACAGACCCATATCGAGAACCTTCAACATAATTGTGCATGATGTTGTACAATCAAAGGATGTTGTGTCAGGTATTATCCTAATTAATGATATAGATGCTTATGCTTAAACCTTATTTATGCATTGAACAAGTTTCTAAACCTATATATATATATATATATATATATTAACTAGATTATGTTCATGTAAACTCTTCAACCTAACCCTTAATTTAAGAACGGTTCCTATCTTTAATTTTGTTTCTTATTACGCAAGTTCCTAAATTCTATTATTCTTATATTAGGCAAGTTTTATTCCTCAACTTGTTATTAATCATGCACATTCATTAACTCACTTCTTTTGTTGAGTAAGATTAATAGCCTTAGCTTATTATTGTTCAAGCAATTTTTGTTATAATATTTAATGCCTATGCTTTCTGGTTCATTTCTAAATCATGATTTCGATATATAATGTTGATTCACTTATAATTCATGACTATTTCATATCATATTATTATCGAGCACTTAAAGTGTTATCAAACTATATTGAATCAACTAATCCTTAGTTGATGTTTGTTGAACTCTAAATTACCTTGAAACTTATCCAAACCAAACTTACTTTGATGCGAACTTGTATTCTAAATACTGAGATGAACAACCCTATTACATGGGATAATTTACGCATAGCGTTTAGATGTTTGTGCACAATACATTGTACGAAGGGCTAATCCCCCTAAGTACGAGAAGTCTCTATAGTCTTATGACTGTTTAGGTTTAAGTTGAAAGAATACTTATAACTTTGGGCATAGTTCATGGTCTTATGACCCTCAGATATATTTCATATTTTGATTCCAGTTTTTGGTTATCATTGACATAGTGTTATTCAGTTCTGATGAGTTTATTCATTGACAGTTATTATTCTATCGTTGCTCATTGCTATATCTAGTGAGCATTTTTTTTGATCACTCTTGCATAAATATAATTATTGCAGCTAAGGTTGAGAAGGTCGATGAACCTACCACAAACAAAGGAAAAGGAAAAATGTACAAGTGATGAAGACTTGTAATTTATTGGCTTTTATGTTGATAGACTTTATTTAAATGATGTGATGTAATGATTTTATTTCCGCACTTGATTTATGTTAAAGGTTAGATAACCTAAGAGATTTTTATTGAACTTAATGATGTAACCCTTTTAATGGGAGGATTTATGGTTTATATTCTATTATATTTAGGTAGTTAGTATGAATGTATGGAAAGTGAACACCAAGTCTTGTGGGAATGAAGTACCTAGATTTGGGGGTGTCATAGAAAATACTTAGGAATTTTTCAAAAAACCAAAAGTAGAGAATAACCTCACAAATATATTAAATAATGAATAATGTGTTTGATTACATCAACTTGGACCTCTATTTATACTACTCAAAACAATCCAAATCCTAATAGGAATTTATAAACTATAACCCTAATTTCTATAAGAAAATAGAAGTCAATTTGGAAAAGAATTATAATTAAAAAAAAATCCTAATTACAATAGAATTTAAAATCTAATAATCATTGCCACGGGACTTGCCGTGTGTATAAAAAAAAAATCAATTGTCGCGTGAAGGCTGCTAAAACCATGTGATATAATGTAATTGTTGAATATATTTATCCATGACTCCTTTGTATGCCAGAATTCCTTGATGGAGTATATATGTTGAATTGCCTTGATATCCCATGGCCCACATTATACTTGAATCCTAGAATTACAGCTACTGTAATATAATAACACATATGAATGTTAAGTATTAGAATTAATTTGGCCCACATTTTTTTTCTAGTTTATGCTTCCCATTCATGCTGCTAAATTGATTTGTCCTTGGGTGCGAGATTAGACTTTAATTTGGGCTTGTATTAAATTGATCCAAATTTGTATCTTATCCTTCTCTTTAGGTTTTCTTGTGTTAGGTTCAACCCAAACATCTTGGATCAATCCATTGAGACCTTGTTTGAATATCTTAGTTCTAGCCTTACATGATCTCCATTTCCCTTTAGTCTTGTTTGAGTCCACGCATGCCATGTCCTCATCATAAATAACCCAAAACAACCCCAAGCCCCATCAAGATCAGATCTAAACTTAAAAAAAGAGTAGGTGGGACACAAGAAAGAGAGGGGAGAGGAGGGTTACGGAGAAGATGGAGGCATAGAAGGTAGAAGGAGGGGGGATTTCCTAGAGAGAAGGAGGAGCTTCTCTCTCTACCCTACTTAGAACCCTCTTATCCGTTTGTATGTGTTACAAGTTATAATTCGTTGATTGTGATATTAGCCCATGTTTTTAAAAAAACTTAAAGCCTAAAGGGAGGCTGTTTTGATCAAAAGTATGAAGTCTATAATTTATGAGTTTTAAGCCATGTGTATACATTATATAGCATGTGTATGGAGTAAAAATGCATATAACTTGAGACTTTGAATACTTGGGACTGTTATGGTAGAGTAGTGCAAATTCATGCTTAAATTGCCTAGTATAGGGCTATTTTGTGCTAATAACTGAACTAACCATTTCAAGCATGCTAATGGATGTAATTATTGGTTATAATATGTTTTAAAGGTTGTTTGAGTACCTTAAGGTTCCTTAATTCATAATGTGGACTGTTTGTGTTTGTTAGCCAAAATTATGCCTAAATGGGACTGCTCAAGCCAATTTTAGTTACTGATGTTATTAGACTACGTGTACTCACATTGTCCATAAATAACATTTAAAAGGTGATCCTTAAGTTAGTTGGGGTCTAGGTTGTGTGTTGTCCAAAAATCATGTTTAAAAACTATGATGCAATACCTGGATCAACTAGCACCAGGAAAGAGATGCAATACTTGGATCTTGTAAGTAAGTTTCAATAGCTATAATATGACATAAGTGAGCTACACAAGCTAGAGAAACCAAGTCTAGATTATTTTAAGTGTTGGACTTGTTAAAATCATGTTTTAGGCCAAAAGTGAACAATTTTGGGCAAATTTCAATGCCTGACCTTAATGGACTATAGTGAGCTTATATTAAGTTGCTAATGCATACTAGTAATGATTCCCAACCAAGGCCAAAACAAAATCTAACACGAAAACCAAGTTAGGATCTCTCTTATAAGCCTAATGTGTGCTTTAATAAGTTAAATTTGGCTAGGTGATAAAATAAAGTGTAGTGATGATAAAAGTAGCCTCAAGTACCTAAAATACACATGCCTAAACTATCCAAGTAGCCAAAACTGGAAAAAAAAAAGTGTTAAAATCATGTTTGGGAAAAAAGAGAGAAACATGCCAGTTTGAGCCACTGTTTTGGGAAGCCTGACTGACATGAATAACAAAAATAGACCTTGATTAAAATACCTTGATGTATAGTCTAGGAGTAAGGTTAAATAGATGAGCCAATAACTTAACCCAAAAATTCAAACAAATCATCAAACTAGCTTAAAAAATCACTTAAACTACGTTTACTAAGTATAAAATTTGAGATCTTGTTATTTTGCTTAAATATTAGTTTTAACTTCTTAAATAAGTAAGTTAGAAGTATGTTAGACAATTCCAAAGGTTGGAATGCTAATACATAAGAAAATGAGAAATTAGTATGTAAAAGCTTAAAAATGCTAGGTTTAGAGGGTCAAAACCATATCTATGTATATAAAAGTCAGGAGAATTCTAAAACAAGTCTTAACTAGTAATAATTCAAGTGTTGGAATGAGCCCAAGTGACCCGAAATGAAATTGGTAAGAATTGACCAATGTTAGGAAAACTAAAAACTGTGATGAACAACCTAGTTTTTTCAAGAAGCTTAAATGACTTACTTGAGAACCTACACCAATAAAAAAATACTTTGATATATAGTTTATAAGTATGTCCAAAGTTCAGGTCTAAAAGCATAATACAAAAATTTATAAAAATCATCAAAGTAGCCTAGAAAATCACCAAAACTTCAATTTTGCCCATGTGAGTGTATAAAACAGTCCTGTTGGGGCCTATTTTTGTAATACTTAACTTGATAGTTATAAAGACCTAAACCATGGATAAAATACTTTTCTATGGGTTCTATAATATTGCATAAATGAGAAACTAAATAGGCTACTATAGAAATTATTAAAAATCTCCAAAAGTACCTCAAAAATCATTTTTTTGTGTTTTTGAGTTATGTTGTAAAAGTAAAGTCTTAATGTTTGTAAATGTCTTAACATGACTAAATGAGATAATAAAATTGTTTTATGATCTAAGATCTATAGCATGTTATGTTTAGACTGAACCTTGTATGCTTTGGGATGCATGTAAGCTATATATGTGTTGTGTGCCTATGTGAGCAAGTGCTACATATATATTAAACTATGAAAATTTGTTGTGATATACTATATGCCTATGTGCACTAAATTGTATTTCCAAATAAAAGCTGGATATATATAAGAGTTTAATGTTACATAAAATATATGATAGTTATTAAATATTACTTCAATAACTATAGTTGAGCTATATGTATCAATAATATAGACTTTGTGCTAAAAGATAACTAAATAAGTCGACTTTATATATATGTAGGCTACTCAATGGAAAGTCACTTTCTTAAAAAGTTTAATCGACACGAGAGGCAAATATATCAACCTTTCTTACTTAAATAAGTTTATGTTGCAAGTACTTAACTCAAAAGTTATATTTTCAAGTTAGTCAACTTATTTAACTATAATACATTGAATTCAATTATTCTTATGATATCAAAAGTATGCTAATGCCATTATTTCAGCTAGACAAATGTTGAGATATATTTATATTCTTGATTCAAGAAAATCTCATATAATGCTCTCCAAACCATTTTGTTGTGATGCGGCCTATTATATAATGTTGTGAACGAACAACCCTTTGATACCGGACATTATGATTCCGAAGGACATGTAATGTATCATTAGACTATTATGTTATGAACAATATAGGGGACTTAAGCTGATCCCCTAAAGTACAAGTCTATGATATATTTCAGTTTTAATAACTATTTGTATCTATGGATTGTAGTTTTAGTACTGTCAATTCTAGTACAGAGTTCACTGGTCATTTGACCCTACAACATGCAAAAGCCTGATTTTTAAAATCGAGAACGCTGGTACTTTCGAGAAAGATAAGGGAAAAGGTAAGGTTGCAGAGTAATTTATTACTAAGCGCTTGTGCTTAATTGAACTTAAGAAGTTATTGTAATAAATATCTTTAGTGTTATGTTTTGTAATATTATTTGGTATTTTAGTTATGTAAAGGTCTATAGATATTGGGATTTGAGTAAGATTTTTATGTAATCTAAAGGTAACCCATATTTGGGGACGTCGCAAATACTACAAGTATGCCTCATTTAACCCCTGAAGATCATTTTGTAGGTATAACTACGTCTTTTCTTTTTTCAACTTCTATTAACCCATATCCATGGATCATAGAAACAGGTGCAGATCATATGCGTTCCCATATTGATATTATGCACTCCATTATAAATTTGTTTCATCCTATTTATGTCTCATTACCTACACAAGTCAAGATCATGGTTAATCAAGTGGGATCAATAATTTTAACTCCTAATTTGATAATTCATAATATCTTTTTTGTGCCATCTTTCCCTTACAACCTACTCTTCCTTAGTAAATTGACTAAAGATATATACTAATTACAGAGTTTTTTCTTTCCCACATCAATGATTGTTTCAGGACCTAAATATGATGAAAATTATAGCAGTTGGCAGGGGCGGATCTGTTTTAAGGGGCAATATAAGCAGCTGCATCTACTTGATTTTTTTTTTATAGGTATAGAAGCAAATGTAGATATGTATGTTAATACAGCCAAGGGGACAGATTAATGGAAGAGTTAAACTTAGAGGGAGCAAAAAAAATCATAAACTAATTCTAAATACAAGTACAGAACTCTTCTTAGTTTTAAGGCTTGCTAAAATTTTAGAAGTATAAACAACATCAGTTTATGAACAATAAGGGATTGTTTGATTCAAGTTTGAATTTTTTGTTATTGATTTAGTTGACTATAGTTACTATTTGTTTGGTCTAACCGAGTTTTTGTTTTTGGGTTGTTTGATCTTCAATTGAAAATATGATCATTTTGGTTGAGTAGTTTCCGTCTGTTATTGTGATAGCATACAATGATTTTGCCTTATTTTATAATTAGTAATTGCACGTGCCTAAAGGCACGACGTAACGAAAAATTAAATAAAAATTCAAAAAATACTACATTACATAAAGATTTTTTGCAACCTAAAATAACTTGCAATCACACATGACAATTATCAAAATTCACCACACCACAACAATAATTAATTTTCCTTTAAAAATAGACATGTAGAAAAATCTAAGCCTGTCTACAAACTTACAAATCATCAATAACAATTTTCATAATTCACAACACTACCACAATAACAATTATTATTATTATTATTATTATTATTATTATTATTATTATTATTATTATTATTATTATTATTATTATTATTATTATTATTATAGTTATAGAAATAATAATTATTATTATTACTATTACTATTATAATAATTATTATTAATATAATTATAATTATAGTTATAATTATAATTATAATTATTTTTATTATTATTATTATACTCATTATAATTATTGTTATTATTGTTGTAATTATTATTACGATTATTATTACTACTATCATAAGTATTATTACAATTATTACTACTATTATTATTATTATTATTATTATTATTATTATTATTATTACCTTATTATAATAATAATATATATTATTATAATTATAATAATAATTATTATTATTTTATTACGATTCTGATTACAATTACTATTATTATAATTATTATTATATTTATTATTATTATTATTATTATTATTATTATTATTATTATTATTATTACTATTACTATTACTATTACTATTATTATTATTAATAATAATATTATTATTATTATTATTATTATTGTTATTATTATTATTATAACTATTACTATTATTATTATTATTATTATGATTACTATTATTATAATTATAATTTTTATTATTATTATTATTATTGTTGTTATTATATTACTATTATTATTACTATTATCATAATTATTATTATAATTATTACTATTATTATTATTATAATAATTATATTATTAATATTACTATTATAATTATAATAATATTCTAATTATTATTACTATAATAATAATAATAATAATAATAATAATAATAATTATTATTATTATTATTATTATTATTATTATTATTATTATTATTATATAAGTATTATAACTATTACTATTATAAGACCCCAAATTATTAATAAATGAAATTTAATTCCTCTATTTATTATTTTGAAATAGTAAGGGTTGATTTGATTAATGTGGTTAGTTGTGGGTAAAATGCGCAAATATTTTAAATAAGCAAGTGGTTATAAAATACTCATTGTTGTCGGGGAATATTCGTTTGGTCATGGAATATTCTTCTTTGTGAGAATATTAAATGCGACGGCCTTTGACCTTGTGGGCCTATAACATAACATAAAAGCGATTGGATGAAGAAAACGACAAGTATAAGTTGTTTATAAATAACGAGCGTGGTTATTCTGAATTATCTTGTTGGAATACCGTTGGTTAAAACACACGATGTCTGGCGTTGTTGCACGAAGAGTAGCACGATATTGCACCAATTATTGATTCTTACGTGAAGGCACTTACTCGATAATTATTACGATGAATTCTTATTCAATATTTTATTTTATTGATTCAATAATTGTTGCGTTGATATTTTATATTACTTGTTGTTTGATAATTGTCACTACAAGATATTTTTCATTATCGAAGCAATAATTCATATTATCTGAATAATATTATTAGAAAACATTATTGGCGATGTCTAGAATGTTACATCTCAAGGAGAGGTTTGGTAAACTAATTGCTTGCAAAGAAGGAGAAATTCTTATTGAAAGCCCCTCTTTCTTAGGAGCGGCTTTAGTTATCGATCTTGTGATTACGTAATATTATTTGTGAATAATTAATTATTGATTTATATGATGAGAAAAAATATTGATTTTATGTGGATATAGATGGAGAAAATTTTTAAAGTGACAATTGTTAAAAATTGATATTTTATCTTTTCTAATAAAATAATATTTTGTTATATTATAATAATATAATAATTGTGATATTTTTACAATGAATATGGGATATATGTGTATATGAGGATGAAGAGTATTTTTGTTGCATTAAATGATTAACACATGATTTGTGTGTCAATGGACCCCATTTCTTGATTGAAATTTGATTATAGCCTATAAAATCTTCCGTTTGTGGATTTTGGTCAATTTTTGTTTGAAATTTGGGAAAACTTTCTTCTGCAAAGTTGTAGAGAATTGAATTTCCTATAAAAGGTCGCGAGATTCAAATTTTCTGATAAAAGGGCTATTTATTGTGAATTATTGAAGTTTCGGTATATCGGGTGTGAATTGATTTTTGGAGTTTAAATTATTTTTATTAAGAAAAACGTTTTTATTGTTTTTAGCACATGTGTGGCTGAAGTTTGGACCAGATTTGTGTGTGTAGGAAATTTTGATATATATATTAATATTATATTAATTTTTCTGCTTTGGTGTTCTAAGCAATTTCCTATAAATAGGGTGCTTAGGTTAGAATTGAAAATCACACCAGAAACTAAAGATTTCTCTTTCTTTCTCTCTCTATAATATCGAGCGTATTTTGTGAGTATTTTAGTACTTTGAGTATTGCTATACGGTGCAAGTTCTTTCAAAGACTACATCCAATATTCCATTAAAGTACTATTCTTTTCGAGGTAAGGATGTTATTTTATTCGAAAATGATATTATTTCTTGATATCATTATCTTAAAATATTGGTTAGAAATTTTTATCAAATTTGGAAATTTTTCATGTCGGGGTTACTATTCATGAGTTACTATTCACGAGTTACTATTCACGAAACATGATGATGTTTTTTTGTGAAATTTCTATCTTTTGGTGTCAGAGTTACTATTCACTTATACGACACTATTCACGTATACGGCACTATTCACGAATACGACACTATTCACAGAAAAATTAAATTTTCTTCTCTATGTCCAAGATTGTCTGAGATAGTTCCTATCTTTGATTGGATCTATGTTTTGATCTTCATTCTTGAATTTTACTCCACTCACGTTATTTATGAAGTATTTTTGAACTTGGATTGTTTAAAATACGAATCCTTAATATTTGTTCTTTTGTTTCACCGGATTCGTTTTCTTTTAAAATATTTTTCATCATCCTCGGTCCTAAATGATGATATTCTTGAATATCTTTGGCACATAGTGCAAAGATGAATGATTTTATAATGAATATCTTTGGCGTAGTAGTGCAAAGATAAAGAGGTGTTTAGATGAACATGACCAATGATGAATATCTTTGGCCCGTAGTGCAAAGATGAGCAGTGTTGAGATGAACATGACCAATCGATGAATATCTTTGGCTGTAGTGCAGTGCAAAGATGACTATTTGATTCAAGATGTATATTGATTGATGTTCTGAGGATAAAATATCGATGATGGACTTTTAAATTCATAGATGATAGTAGATTTCATTCTCTACTTAACTCTTTTAATGAATTGTTGTTTTTCATGCGAGTTGTTGATCTAAAACTTGTTGTCTATTGTATTCTATCGAGATTTTTCCCTGTTGAAGACTAAGGATAATTTGTTGTACATTATCTTAGTCATAATATTCTTTACTGAGCTAGTTGAGCTCACCCTTTTACTTTTTGTTCAATTTTTCTTCTCAAGAGACGAGAATATAGCGGGAACTAGTCGGGGTGTGGAGTAATGGTTCAAGACAGTTGTTTTAGTAGTCCTCACTATTTTGTAATATAGTGTTTCAATAATTGTAATGAGGACTTATTTGAGTGTGGATGTTGTCTAGAAGACAATATTTGTATTTAAACTCACAGCATAAGTGTTGTCGTATTTTGCACGACAATTGTAATAATAAAGTTGTAGTTGTTTCTGTACCATGTATTTTGACGACTCAGAATGGGTGTTGTATACCTATTTTGGGGGCGTCACAGTTGGTATCAGAGCTTAGGGATATGGTCTCTGGCGGAGATCGGGGAATAGTACTAGGAGCGGAGAGACGAGTAATCTTTCGCTAGTATGTCATACCTAAGCTTATTTGTTGGTCAGTCGAACTATATGGTTAATATATGATATGTTAATTTGTTTAATTAACCCTTATTTTATGGCAGTATTTAAGAATGGCAGCAGAGAATATTAACGGTGGAGTTAATGAGACCATGGAAACACCTTTGTTCACCAACGAGGAGAACGTGCAACAGGCTGGCAATGTTCCTCCTGTGAACAACACCACTGAGCAGATGATGAACGATGGTATGTTTAGGAACTTTCTAGAATTCATGAAAAACCAAACGAGAAAGACTACTGTTCAAAATGCAGGTGGAAACACTGGCAACTCACGAATAGTCACCGCTAAGTAGTTCAAGGAGTTAGGACCGCCGGAGTTTTTGGGAAAGCCAGAACCACTTACGGCAGAGACGTGGATAAAGCAGATCACTAAGATATTTGATGTCTTGGGATGCTCAGAGGAGCAAAAGGTTCCTTTCGCCACTTTCATGTTTGAGGAGAGGCGATTATTGGTGGGAATCAAGTAAAAGCGTACTCACTTTCACTTTCGAAGATGTCTTGGGAGAAGTTCGAAGAATTGTTCAACGACAAGTACTTTCCCAAAAGTATTCGTCATGATGAAGGAGGTAGAGTTCATCAAGTGGAGCAAAACAATATAAGCGTGTCGCGATCTGAAGCTAAGTTTGCTGAGAGTTGTCCCGATTTGCATCCCATTTGGTTGATAATGAGGAGAGAATGACGCGAATGTTTCTGCGAGGTTTGAAACCCAAAATACGTCAATACCTCATTTCTCACAAACTTTGTTTATATTCAGATGTTGTAAATAGGGCTCAGTTATTGGAGCGCGATAATGAGTCGGCTCAACTGAAGAATAATGACCAACAACTCGATGATAATCGTACCCGTGGCGACGGTCTTTGAAACAATGATAACCATCGTGGAGGAAATTATCATGCCAGAAATGGTAACCACTTCAGTGGTAATCATGGCCAAGGTAATAGAAGAAATAACTCAAGTGGAAATTTTAAGAAGAAAGATTTAACAATGACGGAAGACATCGGCACCAACACCAAAGAACGAATTTTAGAGGAGGAGAAAGGCGCCAGTTAGATCTACACGAGATCACGGAGAAGAGGGACACATAAGTCCAAACTGTTCACAAGCTTCCAAGGTATGTTATAATTGTGAAAAAGAAGGTCATATCGCTCGAGATTATACGGTAGCGAAACCCAGTCCAGCGGGGATGGTGACTCAAAAGGCTGTCCCGGACAAGGACAAGTCAAAGTCATCGGTTCTTAGAAGAGCGTTTTTCGTAACTTCTTAAAAAGCGAGTAACCCGAATGAAGTTAGCACGAGTTAATTAATTATAAATTTTTGCCAAGTTATTCCTTATTAGATACCGGTTCTACCCATTCATTTATCTCATCTGCTTATACTCAACGTTTTAACTTGACTTTGGAGAAAATTATACTTTGACTTATTTGTTGAAACTCCGTTAAGAGAAACTTTCGTTACATCCGCTGTTTATAAATCTTGTTTGATCCAAGTTGGCACCATCACATTACCTGCTGACCTTATTTCTTTAAAAATTCTTGCATTTGATGTGACCTTAGGGATTGATTGGTTAACCACTCATTATGCTAAAATTGATTGCTTTTGTAAGGTTGTTAGTTTTCATATTCCTAAGCAACTTTGTTATTCAATTCAAAGCAACCAAACCATTGAAGTCAAACTCTTTTATATCAAGTAGTAAAAGTCGTTCATTTATTGAAAAAGCGGATGTCAAGATTTCTTAGCCATGTTATGGACTTGAACAAAAATCGTCGATTTGAATGATATTTACATTTGTTAGTAAATTTCTGATGTATTTCACGAAAAATTTCTGGCTACTCCCAAAGTGTGATATTGAATTTTGTATCGACTTTGAACCCTAGACAAAACCCATTTCTAAAATCTCATGGCTCTATTGAACTTCGAGAGTTAAAAATTCAACTATAGAAGTTTGTACAGAGCCTTTATCTGGTGACTTCCTTTGTGGAATACAGAAACCGACTCTCCGTAGGGGATGCCATATTGCGATGTAGATAGTAAAGCGATAGGTGTCATTGTGACGTGTTATCGAGGTTGGGATATGAGTCACGATTGAGAGAATAACCTAAGTCGATGTCGAAATAAGTAGCTTTCTAGGCTTAATTGGTTATTATAGGAGATTCGTTGAAGGATATTCTCGAATCGCTATTCCATTAACGCAGCTGACTCGTAGAGATACAAAATTCGAATGGAGCGAGGAATGTAGAACTCAACATACGGAAACGGCGTTGGCTCGAGCTGTTGAAAGATTACGACTATACCATTCAATACCATCCTGGAAAAAATGAACGTGGTAGCTGATGTGTTGAGTAGAAAATCGTATGTGGTTACGAGTGCGATATTGTTAACACAAATACCCATTTCGTACGACTTACAGAAGATGGAGATAGAGTTAGAGATTCCAAGAACCTGCGTGAACATAACGAATATACGATTAGAATCAACTTTAATCGATAAATTGCTCAAGATACAGACTTGGAGTTGATGAATATGAAGAAGAAGATACAAGAAGTCGTTATTCCAAAAGCGAGAATCGGCGATTTGAGGAAAGCTCAAACCTTCGATTTATTAGTCCATTTGAAATCCTCATTCGAATAGGAACTGTGGCCTATAGACTCATTTTACTGCCAGGTATGACACGTGTTCATAACGTTTTTCACGTATCGAAGTTACGAAAATATGTGGACGACCCGAACCATGTTATTGAGTTAGAACCGGACGAGATAGCCAAAGACTTAAGATTTTGGATAGGAAGGAGCATGTCCTACGCACGAAGGTTATACCACAAGTTAAAGTTTTATGGAGGAACCATGCTATTGAAGAAATGACCTGGGAGTTGGAAACGGAAATGAAAGCGAGGTATCCTCATCTTTTCGAAACACAAAGTACGTACGTCAATTTCGAAGACGAAATTTCATAAGGAGGGGAGGTTATAAGATCCCAAATTATTAATAAATGAAATTTTATTCCTCTATTTATTATTTTAAAATAGTAAGGGTTGATTTGATTAATGTGGTTAGTTGTGGGTAAAATGCGCAAATATTTTAAATAAGCAAGTGGTTATAAAATACTCATTGTTGTCGGGGAATATTCGTTTGGTCGTGGAATATTCTTACTGTCGGAAAATATTCGTACGACGGCACAGCCTTGTGTGGGCCCATAATGAAAAGCGATTGGATGAAGAAAACGACAAGTATAAGTTGTTTATAAATAACGCAGCCTTGATTATTCTGATTATCTTGTTGAAATATCCTATGGTTAAAACACACGATGATGTCTGGCGTTGTTGCGATGATAGCACACCAGTATTGCACCAATTATTGATTCTTATATAAAAAGGCACTACTCAATAATTATTACGATAATTCTTTATTCGATATTTTATTTTATTGATTTAATAATTGCTTGCGTTGATATTTTATATTCTTTGTTGTTTCAATAATTGTCACTACACGATATTTTCCATTATCGAAGCAATAATTCATATTATCTGAATAATATTATTAGAAAAAATTATTAGCAATATCTAGAAAGTTACATCTAAGGAGAGGTTTGGTCACCTAATTGCTTGCCAAGATGGAGAAATTCTTATTGAAAGCCCCTCTTTCTTGGAACGGCACAGTTGTCGATCTTTGTGATTACATAATATTATTTGTGAATAATTAATTATTGATTTATATGATGAGAAAAATATTGATTTTATGTGGATATAGATGGAAAATTTTTAAAGTGACAATTGTTAAAAATTGATATTTTATCTTTTCTGATAAAATAATATTTTATTATATTATTATAATAAAATAATGATGATATTTTTACAATGAATATGGGATATATGTGTATATGAGGATGAAGAGTATTTTTGTTGCATTAAATGATTAACACATGTTTTGTGTGTCGGTGGACCCCATTTCTTGACTGAAATTTGATTATAGCTTGTAAAATCGTCCGTTTGTGGATTTCGGTCAATTTCTGTTTGAAATTTGGAAAAACTTTCTTCTGTAAAGTTGTAGAGAATTGAATTTCCTATAAAAGAACGCGCGATTCGAATTTTTTGATAAAAGGGTTATTTATTGTGAATTATTGAAGTTTCGGTATATCGGGTGTGAATTGATTTTTAGAGTTTAAATTATTTTTATTAAGAAAAATGTTTTTATTATTTTTGGCACATGTGTGGCTGAAGTTTGGACCAGATTTGTGTGTGTAGGAAATTTTGATATATATATTAATATTTTATTAAATTTTCTGCTTTGGTGTTCTAAGCAATTTCCTATAAATAGGGTGCTTAGGTTAGAATTAAAAATCACACCAGAAACTAAAGATTTCTCTCTCTTTCTCTCTCTATAATATCGAGCGTATTTTGTGAGTATTTTAGTACTTTGAGTATTGCTATACGGTGCAAGTTCTTTCAGCACTATATCCAGTATTCTAGTCAGAAGTACTATTCTTTCTGAGGTAAGGGATGTTATTTTATTCGAAAATGATATTATTTCTTCAATATCATTATGCCGAAATATTGGTTAGAAATTTTTATCAAATTTGGAACTTTTTCATGTCGGGGTTACTATTCATGAGTTACTATTCACGAGTTACTATTCATGAGTTACTATTCACGAATACTATTCATGAAGCATGATGATGTTTTTTTGTGAAATTTCTATCTTTTGGTGTCAGAGTTACTATTCACATATACGACACTATTCACATATACGGCACTATTCACGAATACGACACTATTCATAGAAAAATTAAATTTTCTTTCTGTGTCTAAGATTGTCTGAGATAGTTCCTATCTTTGATTGGATCTATGTTTTGATCTTCATTCTTGAATTTTACTCCACTCTGGTTATTTATGAAGTATTTTTGAACTTGGATTGTTTAAAGTACGAATCCTTAATATTTGTTCTTTTATTTCACTGGATTCGTTTTCTTTAAAATATTTTTCATCATCCTCGGTCCCTAAATGATGATATTCTTGAATATCTTTGGCTTTGTAGTGTGCAAAGATGAATGATTTTCGATGAATATCTTTGGCCGTGAGTGCAAAAGATAAAGAGGTGTTTAGATGAACATAACTAATCGATGAATATCTTTGGCCGTGGTGCAAAGATGAGCAGTGTTGAGATGAACATGAACAATGATGAATATCTTTGGCGTAGTAGTGCAAAGATGACTATTTGATTCAAGATGTATATTGATTGATGTTACGAGGGATAAAATATCGATGATGGACTTTTAAATTCATAGATGATAGTAGATTTCATTCTCTACTTAACTCTTCTAATGAATTGTTGTTTCATTGCGATTGTTGATCTAAAACTTGTTGTCTATTGTATTCTATCGATTTTTCCCTGTTGAAGACTAAGGATAATTTTTTGTACATTATCTTAGTCATAATATTCTTTACTGGGCTAGTTGAGCTCACCCTTTTCCTTTTTGTTCCATTTTTCTTCTCAGGAGACGAGAATATAGCGGGAACTAGTCGGGGTGTGGAGTAATGGTTCACGACAGTTGTTTTAGTAGTCCTCACTATTTTGTAAAATAGTGTTTCAATAATTGTAATGAGGACTTATTTGAGTGTGGATATTGTCTAGAAGACAATATTTGTATTTAAACTCACATCATAAGTGTTGTCGTATTTTGTACGACAATTGTAATAATAAAGTTGTACTTGTTTCTGTACCATGTATTTGGCGACTCAGAATAGGTTGGGTGGATTAGACCTGTTTTGGGGGCATCACAACTATAATTATTATTATTATTATTATTATTATTATTATTATTATTATTATTATTACTATTATTATAATTATAATAATTATTATTATTATTACTATTATTATAATAATTATAATAGTATTAATAATAATAATTATTATTATTACTATTACTATTATTATTATTATTATTATAATTGTTATTATTTTTAGTAATATTATAATAATAATAATAATTATTATTATTATTATTATTTTGATTATATTAACTATTTTTATTATTGTTATTATTATTACTATTTTTAGTATTATTATTATTATCCTCATAATTATTATTATAATTATTACTATTATTATTTTTATTATAATTATTATTATAACTGTATTATTAATATTACTATTATAATTATAATAATATTATTAGGTATACAAAATTAAGTATAATTCAGATGGTATCATAGAGAGGTATTAAGCTAGGTTGGTGGCCAAAGGCTTCACTCAAGGTAAAGGTATAGACTACCATGATACATTTGCTCCCGTAGCTAAAATGATCACTGTCAGAACTTTGCTTGTTGTAGCTTCTCTTAACAACTAGTATATTCATTAGCTAGATGTTAACAATGCTTTTTTACATGGAGATCTTGACGAAAAGGTTTATATGGTTCTTCCACCTAGTCATACTTGTTCTCAGCCTCATCTTGTCTGTAAACTGAATAAATCCTTATATGATTTGAAACAGGCAAGTAGGCAGTGGTTTGCAAAATTAACATCCTTTCACAAACAAGTTGGTTTCATTCAGTCTCATGTAGATTACTCTCTCTTTACTCAATCTCAAGGTTCAATTTTTACTGCAATATTGATATTTGTGAATGGAAATACTGGTAGTTGGCAATCATGAACCTATAATTCTGCAGCTCATATGTAATGACACATAAAATTCCATATAATATTTAATTATTATAATGACAATTTTGTGTATAACTTTTTTTTACTTATACTTAATTGTTGTGTCATTAGAATTATTTAGTACTTAATAAATTATTAAGTATCTCAATTTATACATGGTAAAAAAGGCAGAATGAATATACCTTATTATAATGGTATATAAATATCAAGAATGAAAAGGAAAACCAACATGGCTTAATTTGGAAATATTGTTGATTGAAACTATCTATGTGATAAATGAAATAATTATATTATAATATAATTAATTTCATTCATAAGTGTTATTAATTGACAAATATGTGAAATAGTGTTTACTACAATGAATTACTTAAATTACATGAAATCATCATTTTAATGATGTATGTGCTAATTATTGTTGCTAGCCTAAACAAATGTGGTAGATAAAATGCATGTATATTAATATGTATGTGTCCATATTTAAATATTAGGCCATATTAAATATTTCTATATATGCTTGCAAGCCTTTCAATTTCTTTAAGTGTTATGGGTTATTGCATTGAGCCCAAAATAAAGCCATTATCAGACCCTTTCATTTGTACAATCCGACAACCCATATTGGAGAAAAAAAAGATTTGTTTAATTCAAATGTGATCGATCAGTTAGGTGGCTTTTTATAGTCAGTATGTTAGTAGTAGTTAACAGTCAGTTAAGAATTTAGTTAGTAGCTACAAAGTGTAGAGCGGCTGCTAGGGGCCATGTACACTCCAGGAGCCAATTAGGCTTGACAAGGGAGTAATAGAGGCCAATGCAGGGGTCAATTAGACTACTAGTAGTTGTATCATGGGAAGATATTAGGGGCCATGGTATAGGCCAAGTAGACTGCCAAGAAGAGATAAGCTGAGCATTGTAGAGGCAATGCTAGGGGCCGTGTATAGCTAATGATGGAGAGCAGTAGGCTGATTGAGAGAAAGGTTAGGCTCAGCCATATATGGCCAAACCTTCACTCCATTACAATTAGCTATATCTAAGTGCTGAGTATTTTTTTGAAAATCAATAGTTGTCATATAGAGAAAGTGATAGAGATCCGGTTGGGAAGGGAAAAAGAGTTAAGCCACCAAACAACCTCCATCATTCTCTAAAAACCCAGCAAGGTGAGTAAACTGCAATCCCATTCTATTTCATTTCCATTTCAGTTTCATGTTATAGAAAACCAAATGTTATAAGCTATAGAACTGAGTAGCTGGAACAAAATGACTAGGAATATATGTATTGTATGTATGTATATAGGCTGCACACCAACTATTTGGTTATATGCTAAAGTAGGGGACTGATTTGGGATAGTTACGTGTCAACTGTGCAGTCAAGGTTAAAGCTATGTAAGCAAGGACGAAGCTAGGATTTGGTATTGGGGGGGGGGGGCAAGAATTTTTCTTTGGCTAAACTCTAAAGCATTTAGCTAATTGGTTGATTGGCTCTACTACCAATATAATCGCCACTTCTCTAGTTGTCTTGATACCCACCTTAAGCCATCATGAATGATGAACCAATTAATTAAGATTTTTTTGTTAATTAATTAATGGATTAATTGAACAAAAAATACTACAGTTGAACACTAAATGAACCAAATCAAGTAAAATGAAAAAATAACTCAATAAATTAAAGAAAATTGAGCTCTAATCAAACGCAAAGAAATAATACATAATCTCAAAATATTTTTGCAACCCAGTTGAGAATTTAATGTTTATAAACAAAAAACATAGATTTGCTTACTTTCTTATCGAAGGAATCAAAGATTGAAGCGATTGGAAAAGGCAGACAACACAACTAAGGGAAAAAAGCTCTCGCGAACATAACACGGTGTTTCTCTCTCAGTTTACAGAGGATCTGGTGAAGAAATATAGTGATGGTCTGATGGAATTGGGAACGTGAGGTGAGAGAGCTGGAGGACAGGAGGAGATGGGGATGGATATGGGCTGGGTAGCTGGGGCGGATGTTAGGGACTTGGCAAATTGCAAAATAAGAGTTTATTTACTGCATCACAAGTGATAAGTGGGCTATAGTCCTTATAAAATTTTTCAAACCTTGGTGGGGGGGGGGGCCTGGAGGGGGGTCCCTCTAGTTTACACTTGGCTTCATCTCTGTATGTTAGCATGTTAGTAATCTAGGAATGACATGTATGCTTGAATGCTATATATGTTATGATAAGTTGTAAGCAAATTACATACCATGATAGCTTTATATTTCAGCAAAACAAGGTAATTTCTAACTGAGTTAGTGAGCTCAATGATGACTATTATGCTTTGCTTTTAATATGGTTCACATGTTATTATAAGGTGTCTATAGTACCAAACCTTGAAGGATAATATTAGTGAGTCTAAGGTAGAATTTTCAGTTGGTAAGGGACTCACACAGGGCAATCTGGGTCTGTTTAAAACAAGCCAGACCAGGCCACTGTTTGGAGAACTTGTATGCTAGCTAAAAGGGCTTGGTTATGGACTGTTATGCGTAAAATGTTTTAGCCATCTGGATTAAAATACATCCATGTTGTATACTATATAAAAAGCCAGCCAAGTATTGCAAGGTTATGCTATCTTTTGTGACTATGTTGCTAGCTCATGATTTCTTTTAAAATTTAAAGCCTATAGCGGGTTGTTTTGGTCAAAAGCATGAAGCCTTGCATGTATGTGATCTAAACCATGAATATAGGCTAAATAACAATTACATGAAGTAAAAATGCTTTTACTTGAAGGCTTGGGGACTGTTATGTGAATTAGTGTTAAATTATGCCTAAAATGCCTTGTACGGAGTGTTTTGATGTTAGAAAGTAAACTAAATGTTGCAAGCATGCTAATGGAGATAATGTTATTTTATAATCATGTTTTAAAGGTTGTTTGAGTGCCTAGAGGTTGCTTGAGTCTTAATGTGGACTGTTTGTGAGTTAGTAACTAAAACTATGCCTAAATGTGGACTAAATGTTAGACATTGAGGAGTACATACATTTCCCATAAATAACATTTAAAATTTGATCCTTCACTTAGTTGGAGTTTAGGTTGTGTGTTGGCTAAACTTCATGTCTAAACCCAAAGTAAGCTTTAAGTGTCAATTAACACCTAACTAAAGAACTACAATACCTGGACCACGTATGCCGGTTTTATAAGCTATAACATGACATAAGACAGTTATTAAAGCTAACCAAACTAAGTCTAGACTGTTTGAAGTGTTGGACTTGTTAAAAACCATGTTTTAAAGCCAAAAGTGGACTATTTTGGGCAATCCTTTGTACCTAACCTTAATGGAGTGTAATGAGCTTATACAAAGTTGCTAATACATGCTAGTAATGATTTCCAAACATGACCAATATAAAGGCTAACAAGAAAACCAAGTTATGGTCTATCTTATAAGCCTAAAGTGAGCTTTAATAGGTCAAATTTGGCTAGGTGATTAAAAAAAGCGAGGTGATGATAAAAGTAGCTTTAAGTAACTAAAATACACATGCCTAGACTATCTAAATAGCCAAAACTTGAAATAACTTAAAAATTGTCAAAAACAGTCTTAGTGGAAAAAGTGATGAACAGGCCAATTTGAGCCCCTATTATGGGAGGCCTAACTGACATGAACAAGGAACTAGTTAGGGTTAAATGGTTAATCCAAGATCTTAACCAAGAAATTCAAACAAATCACCAAACTAGTTAGTTAATTCACTAAAACTGCAATTTTTTGCAGTTTACCAAGTGTAAAATTTGAGATTTTGTTACTTTGCTTCAAGATCATTTTTAAATTCTTAAACAAGTAAGTTAGAAGTATATTAGATTATTCCAAGTGTATGATTGTTAATACATACAAGTTAATGACAGATTAGTATGTAAAAGCTTCAAAATGCTAGGTTTAGAGGGTCAAAACCATAACTATTCATAACAAGTTCAGGGGAATGCTAAAACTAGTCCTAAATATTTGTAACTCAAGTGTTGGAAAGATCCCAAGTGGCCAAAAATGAATTAAACAATATTTGACCGAAGTTAGGAAAACTAAAAACTGTGGTGAACTGCCTAGTTTGGGCATCAATTTCAGAGATGGCTTGCTTGAGAACCTAAACCAGTAGAAAAATACTTTGATATATGGTCTATAAGTATGTCCAGAGTTCAGGTCTAAAAGCCGAAGACATAAATTCATACAAATCTCCAAAGTAACCTAGAAAATAATTAAAACTGCAATTTTGCAAAGTAATGAAACTGTGTGAAACAACATTGTTGAGGACTATTTTTGTAATGCTTAACTTTATAGTTTTAAAGACCTAAACCATAAATAAAATATTTGGCTATGGGTTCTATAAGATTGCACAAGTGAGAGACTAAAAAGGCTACTACTGAAATTCATAAAAATCCTCAAAAGTACCTCAAAAAGTCACATTTTATACTATGTTGTAAAAGTAAAGATTAAAGCTTGAAAGTGTATTCGCATGACTAAATGTGGTAATAAAAGTTTTTAATAATCAAAGATCTATAACATATCATGTTTAGACTGAAACAAGTATATTTTGGGATGTATATAATCTATATAGGTGATGTGTGCCTATGTGAGCTAACGATGTGAAAGTGCTATATATGCTAAACTATGAAGATGTGTTGTGGTAAGATATGTGCCTATGTGTACTTAACTATGTTTGCAAATAAATGCTATCTATATAATTTCTTAATGTTAGTAAGTGAAATAAATTATAATTATTGGATATAACCTCAACAACCATAAAAGAGCTATGTGATGCTTGTTGGCTCAAATTGAATAATAAACCAAGCTTAAACTGAGATCCAACAAAGATGGGTCAAACCATGGGTCATCGGCGGGTAAAAGGTGTTGGGGCAACCTATGTGTGTCCCCCAATAGTGGTGGTAACCGGCCATAAGGCGTCCAAGAAAAGATTGGTGGGATATTAGATGATTAAGGAGGTGTGAATAGTAAAAAGGTGACTCAAAAGTTGTTTTAATCATTTTGACTCAATCTTGGTTAGTTTATGAGAGTTAACTAACGGGGCTGGTTTGTAAGATTGAGAAACTTGAGGGTGTTGACCACAAGAGACTCAAAGTTTAGTGACCAACTTGTAAGCTAATACAAAGTTGTCTTAATGACCAAAAGCCCTAAGTCTTGAATTTCTTTAAATAGCAAGCATTGTCTTCATTTTATTCTTTAAAAAATTCACCAACACTTAAACATATATTGAGAGAGAGAAGTGAGAGCTTAATTCAAGAATCAAGGAGAAGGAAGTGCTAGCAAATCAAGTAATCACCAAGAACATCAAGAAGTAATAGATTTTAATCCTTAATCTTCATCTATCTTAATTTATAGATTGGTAGAGAAGTGTTATTGGTAGATATTATATGATCTAATGAAATAAGGAGGATAATAGTGGATTTAAAACACTAATGAAAGCATGTCAAGTGAGATGATAATCGTTAATAACGAACTAAATGAAGAACGCATGAAAAACTTAGAGCTTGTTGTTGATGAACAAGTTTAAAACCATTGCGTATAAGTTAGTTGTTATATGCTTGGTTAAGAGATGATAGATGAACAAGTCCTAGAATTGTTCCGATTGAAATGGAGTAAAAATATGTTATAACGAAGTTATGGCGAAAATTTCAGTAAAAGACGTTAACTGTTAAAATCATAGTTAACTATGATTTTCAAAAGAATTTGGAATGATGATAATAAAGCAGGAAAATTAGGGTTTCATTAGTATATTGAAGAACATGAAATTTATGAGTCATAGGCTCAAAAATGAACACATTCAAACATCGGATGAATGAATTACGAATGAACGAACGAAAAACATTAAAATATGTAGGATGAACAAACAAGGAATTTTAAGCTAATGAAAAGGCTAACTAACGGATTCAAAATATATTTTGTTCGGGGAAAATTATAGTATGTAATGTAAGAAAGAAAATGGCTTTGGAACGGATCCATTTTGAGTTATAACGATTAAGTTACGCGTTCGGGAAGTAAGCGTTTTAAAATGATTCAACACTTAAAAAAAATTTAAAACTTTAAAGGTCGGCGCCGCAGCTCTGGCAAAGGCTAAGAATGGGGCGCCACAACGCCAGCACAGGGAGAAGCTCTTAGAGAGATGTGACGTAGCGCTGGTTTAACAAAGGGTCCTAGCGCCACAACGTCGAACCAGAGCAAAGCCCAAAGAAGAGCTTTTAACTACTCAACTCTTGGGGGAAGTTCAAAAAATGATAACAAACTTATTTTTCAACTAATGTAACACTTTAAGGAGTGATTAAAACCTAAGTTAATAATTGAATATTGATTAAAATGTAAACGCAAAGTACGTAACCGATATCCGTGAATCGTATTTGTGTTGGGCGAACGTTCTAAGCATACATTGGTTGTATAACTTAGACATTAAGGAATGATATATAAGGTTATGACATTAAGTTATTATGAAGCCATAATGAATAATAAATAATTTAATGAGCGTTCTTAATTTAACGATTCAGACAAGCTATAAAAGAAGAAGAAGTTAGAATAAACAATATGTATAGATTGTTTAGTAGCTAATTGGTGTGCTATATGATTATATCATGTAGACATGTAAAGATTGAATTAAAGTAAAAGCTAGAAAACATTTGAGGCATGTTTTCCAAACTCTTGTCTATACTTTGGTAAATTCATGATATGTTATGCATGAAATGTTTAAGAAAGAGTTGATGCCATTTGTTTCGGCTAGACGAAGATTAAAGTATTTTCTTGATTTATTTACAAGTCTTTCAAAATATTATTGTTGTTACCCTATGCCAATTTCTTTGGTACAAATTCAAAGGTAAGCCTGCGGAAGAATAAACGAAATATTTTCAAGTCGTAAATCGACTGACACATGAGGTTGCTAAAAATTAAGCGTAAATACATTTAACAGATAAGTGTTGATCAACATAGAGTACTATAGGTTGATTGCCTAGAAATGCTCATAAGTAATATCGAATTTACATTCTTAGTGTTGGATTGTCCTTTTCAAAGAAAGAAAGAAAAGAATGTTCATGGTTTGTTGACCAAACTTAGAATTTTAAATGACAGTTTGTCATCTTGATATATTTTGAAGGAAAAGAAAATTGCTATTTTGGTATTCTTAATACTTAATAACTGTTGTTTAGTTATTGAAGATAAATCATATGATTCTTGATTTTGTTGTTGTAGAATTGTTAAACGTGTTGAGCTTGTTAATGCTTATACCTTTCTTGAATAATATGATTACAACTAAGAACGAACAGATTGAAGGATCCAGTAAACATAAAGAAAAGTCGAAGATGGATAAATAAGTTATCCTATAATAGATTAGTATTACTTTTGTATTGGTTAATATTCTGACAAATGAAAAATGTAATGGTTATAGAAACCTGGAGGAATGTTAAAATATGATTTAAAAATTAGTAGTTACATTCTTATTTTTAAGTTATGTATAGATGAATGATTATGTATGTTGTAGCACCGTGTAGCACCATATCTTGGTTTGAGGAGAACCAGATTTGGGGGCGCCACATTGGCTACGACGGAGGCGAGTTCTTTTGGCAGTTTGGTATACTTGTGAATACCCGAAGTGTTTAGAGGGCAGAAGTAATGGTGATAGAGAGATCAGACTGTTGGCTTACACCTTATATAGAATATCTAAGTTATGGGGTGCTACCTTCTAATCTAATGTTCGCGAAGAAGATTAAATACAAGAGTTCGAAAAAAAATTTATCGATAGGGATTTGTATCGCCATGCATTCTCTTCACCTTTATTGAAGTTCTTGGTACCATCCGAAGCAAATTATATTCTTCAGGAAGTTCATGAAGAAATCTATGGTGATCACATGGAAGCAAAGGAGTTGGTGTATAAGGTGATTCGACATGGGTACTATTGGCCGGCGATCTTTTAGGAAGCTAAAGAATATGTCAAGAAATGTCCGAAGTGCCAACTCATAAGTCTTATTCCACATTAATCTCCCGCGGAGCTATCTTTGGTATTATTTCCGATCCTATTTGTTGTTTAGGTGATTGATATTTTTGGCTCGTTGCTAAAGGCCAAAGGTCAGGTGAGTTTTGTCGTGGTAGCAATTAATTATATGATAGTGGGTGGACACTAGACCACTTCGGGCAATCACGGAGTAGGAGTGTTTGAAGTTTTTCATGAAGAATGTAGTGCTTTGGTTCGTCATCCCTATGGTTTTAGTATCTTATAATGGAAGGCAGTTTGTGGGGTCTTAGTTTGAAGAGTTTCTGAAGGGCTTTAGCATTCAACATCAGAAGACTTCGGTAGCACATTTTTAATGCAATGGCTAGGTGGAAATTATCAATCGAACCTTACTCAATAGGATTAAAAGGTGGCAAGACGAAGCTAAAAGAAGGTGGCCTAAAGAGGTTTTTAGTGTCATGTGGGCATATCGGACTACCCCTCGAATGACAACAAGCAATTTTCCTTTCAGGTTAACATATTGGACTGATGCCCTTTTTCTAGTGGAAATTGGGTCTCCTTCACTTCGGGTTGGCTAGTATAAGGAGTTATACAATGACGAAGGGATTTGTCTTAATTTAGACTTATTGGGGGAGGTTTGGGAATCGACACTGGTAAGGCTAGCAGTCTACCAATGAAGAATAACCCGACATTACAATAAAGGTGTTAAGCAAAGGAGGTTTGAAGTTGGGGATTTAGTTCTTCGGGAGGTGGAGGTTTCTATGCCTCAGAACGTTGAAAAGTTGTTGAGATGCCGAAGCCAGGAACTTACTGACTTCAGGCAATGGATGGGTCAGAAGTCAAAAATATTTGGCATGCTTGAAGACTTAAGAAGTACTATCAATGATATATGTTAAGTTGTTTTTGTGACGCCCCCAAAATAGGTCCACACAACCCATTCTAAGTTGTCAAATACATGGTACATAATTCAAATACAAACTTCATTTATACAACTATTAACTATCGTGTAAAATACGACAAAACATAAATAGTGAGTTTCAATATAAATATTGTCTCGTAGACAATATCCAAACTCAAATAAAATCCTCATTAAAATTATTGTCCCACTATTTTATAGAGTAGTGAGGACTACTATAGTAACCATCTTGGACCATTACTCCACTGCCCGACTAGACCCAGCTACATTCTCGCCTCCTGAGAAGAACAATGGAACCAAAAGGAAAAGGGTGAGCTCAACTCGCCCAGTAAAGAATATTATGACTAAGATAATGTAAAACAAATTATCCTTAGTCCTCAACAGGAAAAAATCTGATAGAATACAAGTTTTAGATCAACAACTACAGCGGAAATAGCAATCCATTAGAAGAGTCAAGTAAAGCATGATGTATACTATCTTCTATGATTTAAAAGTCCATCATAAATATTTTATCCCTGCAACACCAATCAATAATTTTTCCAATCAAGGAATTATCTATGCACTACGGGCCAAAGATAATCGTTTGTATCACCAGTTGTCATGATCATGCCAAACACATGTCTATCTATGCACTACGAGCCAAAGAGGACTTTCACCACAATCTTTGTCTGTAACATTACAGGTCATGATTATACCAATACATAATTCCTGGTCATAATCATACCAATTAGGGCTGTGCAAGTAACCAAATTAGAACCGAAACCGCACCAAAAACCGTATGAACTGCACCAATTAAAACCACACCAACGGTTCCGGTGTATGTGGCGGTTTTAGGTGGGTTGAATAACCAAATTTATGGTTCATGTTTGGTTACTAGCCAAAACTGCACGTATAAAACCGAAACCGCACCATGTGTGTGTATGTATGTATGTATTATCTCTAGTAAATTCTAAAGTTACCTTTCACTTGAACACGCTCAGACAAAACTCCAGTCTTGTATTATCATTTTTTCACTAATTGAAAGAAGATGGTTAGAGGTTATAGAGTCAAAAATTAAGCAATTGGTTTTGGAATTTCGAATTTGCTTGATGCGTTATTGGAGGGGTTTATAGTTGAGGGGCCGAATTTGTTGGTTCAAGCACTTGATTCATTGGTAAAGGTCAATGCTATAATAGTAATAGTTTAATAGATTATTTTTCAAATTAGGTATAGTTAGGATTATATTCTATAAGTCTTTCCTGTAATATATAAGATAGAATTTCATTCTATCTCCAGTATATACTTTTAATTTTTTGGGAACTAGATAAACCTTCTTACTTGTTATCGAATATATGGTCTCCGTTGTTTTATATAGCATATATTTTAGTTTTAAAGCATATTTCCTTTATTATAAACTAAAACTATTTTACGTGTCTCACTGTTCTATGATTTGATGGTGAATTTGACATGTTTGGCAGAAGGAACTTTGGTTCTATGCTTGATATAATTCTCATTGCCGACTATATCACTAAGTTAATTGCTCGATGTAAGTTCTATGTTAAATTTTATTGAAAGCTTAGACTTTTTTGTGGTTTCAATTGGTTTTGAAACCGAAACCACACCGCACACTTTAAAACTGCACTGCACCAATCACTAGCGGTTTTGTGTGCGGTTTTGAATTTTTTAAACCGCACCTAAGCGGTTTCGGGTGCAGTTTGGACTTCAAACCGCACCATGCTCACCCATAATACCAATCAATAGTCCATCTATGCACTACGGGCGAAAGATGACTTTCACCATAATATAAGCATGATGACGATGACAATGATATAAATAATGAATAAAGTGAGATCAAGGATAAATATTATAGATTTATAATTTAATTTATCCAGAGTTCAAGAATGTCCAAATTTTCAACATGATAACTAATTGTGGAGTAAAATTAAAGAATGCTGAATATGTATCAAAAATAATTTGGACAGAAAAGAAAATTAAATTCCATTATGAATAGTACCCATGAATAGTACCGTATGAATAGTACTCCGAATGAATGACCCCAACATGAAAAGATTAAAAGTTTAATAAGAGAGTTCAGACCAATATTCCAGTGAAATGATATTAGATGAAGCACAAACCTCAAGGAATTTCTATCATTTCAAGAATTATAGAAGCAATAATAAGTTTAGATTTTGGAATATGAAATGAAATAATACAAGAAACTGCAAATAGATTTTTACCCGTCATAAGGTAATCCGCGTAGACAAATCATTTTCATAACTTAATAAAGAATAAATATGAAAGGTTATTCACCAGGCATGCGGTAATCCGCGTATACAAGTTATTCCCACAGATTAATAAAGAATGAATACGAAGGGTTATTCATCAGGCATGCGGTAATCCGCGTAGACAGGTTATACCCACAGATTAATAAGGAATGAAATAACAACCCTTATGAGTATAAAGAAAATAACATCCTTTATGAATACGAAAGAAATAATACCCCTTACCTTAGTAGAAGATTGGATAATGCAATAGTGTAGTAGCAGAATACTCTTCTTCTTTCCCTCTCTATAGTTTCTCTTACTATAGCTTATGATTATAACTTTACTATTCAAAAATGGTAGGAAATAATGAATGGATGGAGGTGTATTTTTAGGCTAGGAAATGTGGCAAATTACAAGGTTAATTATACATTAGTACCTCCATCTTTGTCTCCATTTTTAATTTAGTCCTTTAAGTATTATCAATCTTGCATAACCTCCCCTAATAGTACTTGCATGTTCCCATTTATCCGATTAATTACCCATTTGGTCAATCTAACATCTATAAATCAACTATTACCGAAATAAATGTCGATTTTCACTAACATTAATATTCCCAATACAATGGAAATATTTTATCAATAATTACTCATCATTAATATTATAATTCAAAATATTGGTAACCAGATCGTTCCCAGAAAAGATGGAGTTTTCCGATAAGGATTTCTCCTTATTGGCGCGCAATTAAATAACCTGACTCATTTCCTCAACAGAACTTTCTAGACATTGTCAATATTGCAAATAATAATATGAATAACTGTGTCGTCTCAATCATTGATTTAATCATATAAAATATTGTGTAGATGATATTGTGACAACAATGGAATCAATAATATGAGATACTATGCAGCAACTACTGTGACAATTATTGGATAAAACTGAGTGAATTCTTATATAAACATCAATAATCAGAGATATTGTGCAATACTGTGTGCTACTGTGCAACAATGCGTATTACTATACTTTTATCACCAGGTATTTCAACAGTTTAATGGTAAAAGTCTTGCCGATATTTTATGAAAAGGTTATTTTTGTCGTTTTCTATATCCGACAATTATTCCATTGTGGGGTACACCAATAACTCCGCCGTCGTACGAATATTCCCCGACAAAAAGAATACTCCCTGACCAAATGAATATTTTATGACAACTTGCTTACTTTGCAAAATTTGCACATATCACCCATAACTATAGCATTATATCAAATCAATACCTTATTATTCAAAATAATATTTAGAGAAAATTAAATCTTTATTCATAAAAAGTTTGGGTCTTACAACCTCCCCTCCATATGAAATTTCATCCTCGAAATTGATGTACGTACTTGATATGTTGAAGAGGTGAGGATACCTTGTTTTTATTTCAGATTCTAACTCCCAGGTCATTTCCTCAATATCATGGTTTCTCTATAAAACTTTGACTTGAGGTATAACATTTAAGCGTAGAATCTGCTCTTTCTTATCCAAGATCTAAACAGGTGGTCCTCATACGTTAAATCTTCCGCTATCTCATCTAGTTCTAATTCATTAATGTTGTTTGGGTCTTCCACATATTTATGTAACAAAGATATGTGAAAAACGTTATGAACACGAGACATACTTGGTGGTAAGGCTAGCCTATAGGCCACAGTTCCTACTCGATCGAGGATTTCAAATGGACCAATAAATCGAGGGTTGAGATTTTTTCTCTTCGTCGATTCTTGCTTCTGGAATAACACCTTCTTCTTCATATTCATTAGCTTTGGGTTTGTAGCTTGAGCAACTTTAACTTTATCGATTAAAGTCGGTTCTACTCGTATATTCGTCGTCTTCACGTGGGTCCATGGAGTCTTTAACTCTATCTCCATCCTTTGTAAGTCATACAAAATGGGCCTTTGTGTTGACAATATCGCATCTTCTACTCAATGAATTAGCTACAATATTCGCTTTTCCAAGATGGTATGGTCATTATCTTTTAACAGCACAAGCCAACATCTTTGGAGCATGTTAAGTTCATTCTGGGTGAAGAAATATTTGAGGCTTTTGGAGTATATTAGGATGTCAAAAACAACCACGAAATGATCCAAATATTTCTTGAATATTCGGTTTATCATGTCCATGAAAGCAGGGCGGACATTGGTTAATCCGAAAGACATAACTAGAAATTCGTAATGCCCGTATTGAGTTCTAAAGACAGTCTTTGGAATGTCATCAGTTATAATCTTTAACTGATGATATCCAGAACGAAGATCGACCTTTGAGAAGAATCTAGCACCTTGCAACTAGTCAAATAGGTCATCAATGCGAGGTAACAGGTACCTATTTTTGATGGTGACATGGTTCAACTCCCGATAGTCAATGCAAAGTCGCATACTCCCATCTTTCTTCTTTACGAATAAAATAGGAGCACCCCAAGGCGATGTACTAGGACGAATGTAACCAATGTCTAACAACTCCTATAGTTGGGTTTTTTAACTTCTGAAGTTCAATAGGAGCCATTCGATATGGGGTTTTGGAAATGAGTTTTGTACCGGGTTCAAGGTCAATACAAAATTCGATTTCACGTTCTAGGGGTAGGCCATGAAATTCTTCGGGAAATAAATTAGGGAATTAATTAACAACAGAAATATCAATCAAATCTGACGTATTTTTGTTTAAATCGGTGACATGGGCTAAGAAAGCTTGACATCCATTTTTCAATAAACGAATAACTTTATAACTCGATATGACAGTGATTGAATTTAGTGGCTTGGTTTCTTGAATTCACATAACATGTTGTTAGAAATATGAAAACTAATGACCTTAATTACGAAAATAATCAATTTTAGCATGATGAGTAGTTAACCAGTCAATCCCTAAAATCACATCAAATGCAAGTATTTTTAAAGAGATGAGATCAATAGGTAATGTGAGGGTACATATTTAAATCAAACAAGATTTATAAACGGTGGATGTAATGAAGGTTTCTTCCAACGGAGTTTTAACCGATAAGTCAAAGTCTAATTTCTTAGGAGTCAAGTTCAAACGTTGATCACAAGTAGGTGAAATAAAAGAATTTGTAGAACTTGTATCGAATAAGGTATAGACTTTGTAAGACTTTATGATTAGCTTACCCGTGATAACTTCGTTCGGGTTCCTCACTTTTTGGGAAGTCGCAACAAATGCTCTCCCTTGAACCACCGACTTTGACTTATCTGGGATAACCTTTGGTGTCACCATCCAAGCTGGACTTGACTTCACTGCATGACAAAATCGAGCTAAGTGACCTTCCTTTCCGCAATTGAAACACACTTTGGGTTGCTGCATACAGTTTGGACCGATGTGTCTCTACTGTCCGCGTTTGAAGCATACGATCAGTGGTCGTTCACCTTCCTTAGAAACGGATGTTGGTGTTGGTACTGCTGCCGATGTCTTTTCGTCATTGTTGAACCTTCTCTTTTTAAAATTTCCAGTTGACTCATTTCTTCTATTATCTTAGCCAGGATTACCACCGAAGTGGTTACCATTTCTGGCATGATAATTTCCTCCACGCTGGTTACCATTGTTCCAGTGACCGTTGCCACTGGTACGATTATTATCGTGTTGTTGGTTGTTATCTTTTAGTTGAAAAGTCTCATTATCTCGCTCCAATAATTGAGCCCTATTTAGAACATATGAATACAAACAAAGTTTATAAGAAATGAGGTATTGACAAAATTCAGGTTTCAAATCTCTCAGAAACATTCGTATCATTCACTTCTCATTATCCACCAAATGGGATGCAAATCGGGATAACTCCGCAAACTTGGCCTCGTATTGTGATACAGTCATATTTTTATGTTCAAGTTTGATGAATTCCACTTCCTTCATATGACGAAAGCCTTTTGGAAAATACTTTTCGTTGAATAATTCTTGGTACTTCTCCCAAGAACATCTTAAGTGCGGAAAGATAAATAGGTTTTATATATTCCACCAGTAATCTGCCTCTTCACGCAACATAAAGGTGGTGAAGGGAACCTTTTGCTCCTCTGTGCATCCCAGGACAAGAAATATCTTGGTGATCTACTTAATCTAAGTTTCTACCTTGAATGGCTCAAGCTTTCCCAAAAACTGCAGCGTTCCCAACTCTTTGAATTGCTTAGCAGTGACCAACCGTGAGTTACAATTGTTTCCACCTTCATTTTGAACATGAGTCTCTCTCGTTTGGTGTTGTATGAATTATAGAAAGCTCTTAAACACCCCCATCGTTCATCATCTGGACAGTGGTGTTGTTTACAAGAGGATTATTGCCCTTCTGGTGCACATTATCCTGGTTATTGTTGGCAGTGTCTCAACGGTCTCATGTGCTCCATTGGTTATATTAAAATTTTCAGATGTCATTCTCAAATACTGCCACAAAACAAGGGTTAATTAAAGAAATTGACATGTCACATATTATCCCTATATTCCCATCGACCAATTAAATAACAAATAAGCTTAGGTAGTACACACTGTCGAAAGTTTTACTCGTCTCTCCCCTCCTAGTTCTAACCTCAGATCTCTGCTAGAGAATATATCCATAAGCTCTGTACCAACTGTGACGACCCCAAAATAGGTCCACACAACCCATTCTGAGTCACCAAATACATGGTACAAAATTCAAATACAAACTTCATTTATACAACAATTAACTGTCGTGTAAAATACGACAAAACGTAAACTATGAGTTCCAATACAAATATTGTCTCATAGACAATATCTAATCTCAAATAAAATCATCATTACAATTATTGTCACACTATTTTATAGAGTAGTAAGGACTACTATAGTAACCATCTTGGACCATTACTCCACTCCCCGTGTGACGCCCCCAAAATAGGTATACATCACCCATTCTGAGTCGCCAAATACATGGTACATAATACAAATACAAACTTAATTATACAATTGTCGTATAACATAAGCTGAGAGTTTTAACACGAATATTGTCTCCTAGACAATATCCAAACTCAAATGAAGTCCTTATTACAATTATTATTACACTATTTCACATAATAGTGAGGACTATTAAAGAAACCATCTGGACTGTCACTTCATTCCCCGACTAGTCCTAGCTATATTCTCATTTCCTGAAGAGAACATTGAAAGCAAAAGGATGAGCTCAACTAGCCCAGTAAGAAATATTCTGACTAAGATAATGCAGAATAAATTATCGTTAGCCTTCAATAATGTTAAACTAATAGACTACAATAAACAACAAGTTTAATTGCAGCGGAACAAGCAATCCATTAGAAGAGTCAAGTAGAGCATGATATCTACTATCTTCTATGATTTAAAAAGTTTATCATCAATTTTATCACTGAGACTCGGCTCAATATATAATCCACATCACTGAATTATCCATGCACTACGGGCTAAGAATATTCATTAGTATCACATCCACGAATTATCTATGCACTACGGGCCAATGATAATCGTGTTATCACCAATGGTCATAATCATACCAAACAACAATTTATCTTTGCACCATTGGCCGAAGAGAACGCATGGTCATAATCATACCAATAATTGTCCATCAATGCACTACGGGCCAATGAGGACTTTTACCACATCATTTATAACATGATAGGTCATGATTATACCGAATAATCACAGGTCATAATCATACCAATCAATAGTCCATCTATGCACTACGGGCCAAAGATGATTTTCATCGCAATATAAGCATGAGAATGATGACAATGATATAAGAATTCAATTAAAAGAAAACAAAGGATAAATTTTAAAGATTTATAATTCAATTTATCCAGAATTCAATAATGTCCAAATTGTGAACATGATATTGCTTTGTTGAGTAAAATTCAAGAATAATATTGTAAAAACAAATAATTTGGACCGAAAGAAATCATTTTTTTTTCATAAATAGTACCCCCGGGTGAATAGTACTCGAGTGAATAGTACCCCGTGAATAGTATTTTATGAATAGTACCCGTGGATAGTACCTCATGAATAGTACTTTGGGAATAGTACCTCGTGAATAGTACCATATTTATGAATAGTGTCGTATGTATGAATAGTGTCGTATAAATGAATAGTACCCATGAATAGTACTCCGACATGAAAAGCTTAAAATTTAACAAGAATGTTCAGAAAAATATCCTTGTGAAACGATACTAGATAAAGCGTAAATTTCAAGGATATTCTACTAATTTCACGGAGTATAGAAGCAATACTTTAACAAAATGAGTGTAGAATTATGAATACGAAACGAAATAATATTACTTACATACTATAGAGTATGGAAGAAAATATTATTTCGTACGAATATTGAACAAAAATAATATCCCTTACGACTGTTGAACAAAAATAATATTCCTTACGAATATTGAACGAAGATAATATTCCTTACAAATATTGATCGAAAATAATATTCCTTACGAATATTGAACGAAAATAAAATTCCTTACGAATACGAAAAATAATTAATATCGTAAGTAAATATGAAATAAATAATATCCTTTACCTTAAAAAGAGAGCAATTCCGACTAGTATAGCGGATATATTCTTGAAGAAAACTTTCACAATTTTCTACACTCAAAGCTTCCTTAAACCGAAAAGAATACGCTCAATATTATAGAAGAATAATTCTCTGATTCTGGTGTGATTTTCTTTTCTAAACTGAGCATCCTATTTATAGGAGAATGGCTGGATACTATTTAAATACACAGTAAAGGAAAAAAACATCACGGACTGCACAGTGCATTTCACGGACGAATTATGAAATTCACATGATTTATTATGCAAACACTATGTAGACACTATGCAAACACTATGCATAATAAAATATAATATATTCTATTTTCATATAAAGCAAAACTTATAATAATAATAATAATACACTCCCTCCCATCCAAAATTCCCCCCTATTCCCCCTGTGACTTATATATATATATATATATATATATAACAAAACTGAGATAACTTTCTACCAACAGTTTTGAAAAATGGGTAAATGGGGGTCCAAATAATAAGCAAAATTTACATCAAATATTTCATAAAAATCCCCTCAATATTTTTAACAACATTTATTCATCAATAATATAACTTGTAATATTAACAACCAGATCATTCCCAGGAAAGAGGGGGCTTTCCGATAAGAATTTCTCCCTATTGGCGTGCAATTAGGTGACCAAACCCATTTTCTCGACAGAACTTCCTAGATATTGTCAATAATAAAAATAATAATATGAATAACTTGTCATCTCATTTATTGATTTAATAATATAAAATATTGTGACAATAATTAAATCAATAACGTGAGATATTATGCATCAACTACTGTAGTAATATTTGAGTATAATTGAGTGACTTCTCACGTAAGCATCAATTATCATGTGCTACTATGCAACCACACGTATTACTGTACTTTTATCACCGGGTATTTCAACAGTTAACGGTAAAACTTTCGCCGTTATTTTTATAAAAAGTTATTTCTATCGTTTTCTAACTCCAACAGTAATTTCGTTATGGGGTCCACCAATGATTGTGCCAACGTACGAACATTCCCTAATAAAACGAATATTCCCCAACCAAATGAATATTCCCCGACACAACGAATATTTTATATCAACTTGCTTACTTTGCAAAATTTTCAAATATCACCCTTAACTTTAACCTTTTATCAATTTAAAATAAAATAATAATTATAAAAAATTGAATACTTTCATTTCATAAAATTCGGGGTCTTACAATCTCCCATCCTTATGAAATTTCGCCCTCAAAATTTATGTACCTGGTATGTCAAAGAGATGAGGATACCTTATTTTTATTTCAGATTCAAACTCTTGAGGTATAACCTTTGAGCGTAGAATATATTCCTTCTTATCCAAGATTTTAACAGGTACCTCTTCATACGTTAAATCTTCCGCTATCTCGTCCGGTTCTAATTCAATAATGTGGTTCGGGTCGTCCACATATTTACGTAACATCGATATGTGAAAATGTTATGAAAACGCAACATACTTGGTGGTAAAGCGAGTCTATAGGCCAAAGTTTTTACTCGATCGAGGATTTCAAATAGACCAATAAAATTGAGGGTTGAGATTTACTCTCTTCGTCGATTCTTGCTTCTAGAATAACGCCTTCTTGCACCTTCTTCTTCACATTCATTAGCTCTGAGTCTGTAGCTTGAGCGGCTTTAACTTTATCAATTAAAGTCGATTCTACTCGTATATTCGTTATCATCACGTGATTCCCTAGAGTCTTTATTTCTATCTCCATCATTTGTAAGGCATACGAAATGGGTTTTTGTGTTAACGACGTCACACTCGTAATCGCATACGATCTTCTACTCAATGTTCCAGCTACCACGTTCATTTTTTCCATGATGGTATTGAATGGTCCTATCGTAATCTTTCAACAGCTCGAGCCAACATCTTTGGCGCATGTTACGTTCGTTTTGGGTGAAGAAATATTTAAGGGTTTTGTATCAGGTTTAAGGTCAATATAAAATTCGATTTCACGCTCTAGGGGTAGGCTAGGAAGTCTTCAGGGAATACGTCAGGAAATTTATTAACAATAGAAATATCATTCAAATATGACGTATTTTTGTTTAAATCTGTGACATGGGCTAAGAAAGCTTGACATCTATTTTTCAATAAACAAATAGCTTTATGGCTTGATATGATAGTGATTGACTTTAGTGGTTTGGTTGCTTGAATTCACATAATAGGTTGGTTAGGAATATGAAAGCTAACAACCTTACGAAAACAATCAATTTTAGCAGGATGAGTAGTTAATCAGTCAATTCCTAAAATCGCATCGAAGGCAAATATTTTCAAAGAGATGAGATCGACAAGTAACGTGAGGGTATCAATTTGAATAAAACATGATTTATAAACAGTGGAGGTAACGAAGGTTTCTCATAACAGAGTTTCAACAAATAAGTCAAAATCTAATTTTTTTGGAGTCAAATTTAAACGTTGAGTGCAACTAAGTGAAATAAAAGAGTGGGTAGAACTGGTATCGAATAAGGTATAGACTTTGCAAGAGTTTCTGTTTAACTTACCCGTGATAACTTTGTTTGGGTTCCTCGACAAACGCTCTCACTTAAACTACCGACTTTGACTTGTCTGGGACATCTTTTGGCGTCACCATCCCAACTGGACTTAACTTCACTTCACGACAAAGTCGAGCTAGGTGACATTCTCTTCCGTAATTGAAACACGCTTTGGGTTGCTGCGTAAAGTTTGGACAGATGTGTCCCTCATGTTCGCATTTGTAGCATACGACCGGTGGTCATTCTTCTTCCTTGGAAACGGGTGTTGCTGCTGCTGTCTTTCCATCATTATTGAACCTTCTCTTCTTGAAATTTCCACTTCTATTATCTTGGCCATGATTACCACCGACCAAACTGAGATAACTTTTTACCGACAGTTTTGAAAAATGGGTAAATGGGGGGTCCAAATAATAAGCAAAATTTACAATAAATACTTCATAAAAATCCCCTCAATATTTTTAACAACTTTTATTCATCAATAATATAACTTGTAATATTAACAACCAGATCATTCCCAGGAAAGAGGGGGATTTTCGATAAGGATTTCTCCCTATTGGCGCGCAATTAGGTGACCAAACCCCTTTTCTCGACAGAACTTTCTCGACATTGTCAATAATACAAATAATAATATGAATAACTTGTCATCTCTATTATTGATTTAATAATATAAAATATTGTGACAATAATTGAATCAATAACGTGAGATATTATGCATAAACTACTGTAACAATAATTGAGTATAACTGAGTGTCTTCTCACGTAAGCATCAAATATCGTGTGCTACTATGCAACCACATATATTACTGTACTTTTATCACCGAGTATTTCAACAGTTAACGGTAAAACTTTCGCTGTTATTTTTATAAAAAGTTATTTCTCCCATTTTCTAACTCCGACAGTAATTCCATTGTAGGGTCCACTAATGATTGTGTCGTCGTACGAATATTCCCTGATAAAAGGAATATTCCCCGACCAAACGAATATTCCCTGACACAACGAATATTTTATATCAACTTGCTTACTTTGCAAAATTTTCAAATATCGCCATTAACTTTAACCTTTTATCAATTTAAAATAAAATAATAATTATAAAAAAATTGAATACTTTCATTTCATAAAATTCGAGGTCTTACACCCCGACTAGACCCAGCTAAATTCTCGCCTCCTGAGAAGAACAATGGAACCAAAAGGAAAAGGGTGAGCTCAATTATCCCAGTAAAGAATATTATGACTAAGATAATGTAGAACAAATTACCCTTAGTCCTCAATAGGCAAAAATCTGATAGAATACAATAGACAACAAGTTTTAGATCAACAACTACAGTGGAAATAACAATCCATTAGAAGAGTCAAGTAGAGCATGATGTCTACTATCTTCTATGATTTAAAATTTTATCATCAATATTTTATTACTGTAACACCAATCAATAATATTTCCAATCAACGAATTATCTATGCACTACGGGCCAAATATAATCGTTTGTATCACCAGTGGTCATGATCATGCTAAACATATGTCTATCTATGCCCTACGGGCCAAAGAGAACTTTCACCACAACCTTTGTTTGTAACATTACAGGTCATGATTATTCCAATACACAATTCCTGGTCATAATCATACCAATCAACAATCCATCTATGCACTACAGGCCAAAGATGACTTTCATCATAATATAAGCATGAGGATGATGACAATGATATAAAGAATGAATCAACTGAGATTAGTGATAAATATTATAGATTTGTAATTTAATTTATCCAGAGTTCAAGAATGTCCAAATTGTCAACATTATAACTAATTGTGGAGTAAAATTCAAGAATGATATTCATGTATCAAAAATAATTTGGAGATAAAAGAAAATTAAATTCCATTGTGAATAGTACCATATGAATAATACTCTAAATGAATAGTACCCTGACATGAAAAGATTAAAATTTCAATAAGAGAGTTCAGACCAATATTCCAGTGAAATAATATTAGATGAAGCATAAACCTCAAGGAATTTCTAATCATTTCAGGAATTATAGAAGCAATAGTAAGTTTAGATTTAGAAATATAAAATGAAATAATACAAGAAACTGCAAATGGATTTTTACCCGTCATTCGGTAATTCGCGTAGACAGATCATTTCCATAACTTAATAAAGAAGGAATACGAAAGGTTATTCACCAGGCATGCGGTAATCCGCGTAGACAGGTTATTCCCACAGATTAATAAGAAATGGAATGATAACCTTTATGCGTATAAAGAAAATAACATCTTTTACGAATACGAAAGAAATAATACCTCTTACCTTAATAGAAGATTCGATACTACAATAGTGTAATAGACGAATACTCTTATTCTTTCTCTTTCTATAGTTTCTCTCATTATAGCTTGTGATTATAACTTTGCTCTTCAAAAATCGGCACACCCCCAAAATAGGTATACATCACCCATTCTGAGTCGCTAAATACATGGTACAGAAACAAATACAACTTCATTAATATAATTGTCGTGCAAAATACGACAACACATATACTGTGAGTTTAAAGAAAAATATTGTCTAGACAGTATTCAAATTCAAAAGGAGTCCTCATGATAATTATTGATACACTATTTTACAAAAATAGTGAGGACTGCTAAAATAACTTTCTAGAACCATCATTCCATACCCCGGCTAGTTCCTACTATATTCTCACCTCCTGAGAAGAAAAATGGAACAAAAAGGAAAAGGGTGAGCTCAACTAGCTTAGTAAAGAATATTATGACTAAGATAATGAACAACAAATTATCGTTAGCCTTCAACAAATAAGATAAAATATAATGGACAGACAGTTTTAGATCAATATTCATAGCGGAAATAACAATTCATTAGAAGAGTTAAGTAGAGAATGAAATCTACTATCATCTATGAATTTAAAAGTCCATCATCAATATTGTATCCCTGTAACATCAATCACTATACATCTTACATCAAATATTCATCTTTGTACTACAAGCCAAAGATATTCATTTATATCACCAGCTGGTCATATTCATCTCAATACCTGTTCATCTTTACACTACGTGCCAAAGATATTCATCAGGTAATCATTCATCTTTGCACTACATGCCAAAGATATACAGTTATATCATCATTTAGGACTGGGGATGATGAATTTATTTTTAAAGAAACGAATCCAGTGAGATAAAAGGACAAAGATTAGGGATTCGTACTTTAGATAATCCAAGTTCAAAAATTCTCTATAATAAACCATAGTGGAGTAAAATTCAAGAATGAAGATCAAAACATGGATACAATCAAAGATAATAACCATAATAGACATCTTGGACAAAGAAGAGAAAATTTCATTTTTTTGTGAATAGTGTCGTATTCGTGAATAGTGTCGTTTACGTGAATAGTAACCCCGACACAAAAAGGTAGAAATTTCACAATAAAATTCATATCAATATTTCGGCATAATGATATTGAAGAAAATAATATCATTTACGAAGAAAATAACATCCCTTACCTCAAAAGAACAGTACTTCTGACTGGAATATCGGATGTAATGCTGAAGGAAACTTGCACTAAATAGCAACTCTCAAAGTATCTAAATACTCACAAAATACGCTCGATAATATATATAGAGAGAGAAAACTTATGTTTCTGGTGTGATTTTTAATTCTAACTAAGCACCATATTTATAGGAAAATGCTAGAACGCCAAAGTAGACTAAATTAATAAAATATTAATATAATTTTTTCTACGCATGCCACTTTCAACAAAATTATCAGCCCACCACATTTGAAAAATTAATTCAGCACATTTTATCAACAAAGGACAAAAGTGGGTCCCACCCTAATAAAAATATTTATTTCCGAAATTTTAATAATTCATAATAAATAACCCTTTTATCAGAAAAATACGAATTTTATATCCATTCCATAGGGAATTAATTTCTTTTACAACTTTGTAGATTTAAGTTTTTCCAAACGAAAAATGAGCGAAATCCACATACGGACAATTTTTAATACCTCCATTCCGACAAAATACTGATAAAATACCTCAGCCTTAATTCCTCCATTTATAACCACAATAAATATATCCATCATTTATATCCACATAAGATAAATATTTCGTTATAATATAAATCAATAATTAATTATTCACAAAAAATATTACAGAATCACAATTATGACAACCAGGTCGTTCCTAGGAAAGAGGGGGCTTTCCGATAAGGATTTCTCCTTACTGGCGCGCAATTAGGTGACCAAACCCCTTTCCTAGATAGAACTTCCTTAGACATTGTCAATAATGCTATCTAATAATATTATTCAAATAATATGAATTATTCATCTGATAATGGAAAATACTGTGCAGTGACAATTATTGAAACAACAATAATATAAAATATCAACACAACAATTATTGAATGAATAAAATAAAATATTGAACAGTAATTACTGTAACAATAATTCAAAAATAATGTGCAATACCGTGTGCTACTGTGAAACCACGCGTATTACTGTATTTTAACCACCAGGTATTCCAACAGTGTTAACGGTAACCATTACACCATTATTTATAAAAACTCAACTTGTCATTTCTTCATCCGACTGTTTCCCATTATGGGGCCCAGAAATGGTTATGCCATCGTACGGATATTCCCCGAAAGCAAAAATATTCCACGACCAAATGAATATTCCCCGACAAAACTGAATATTTTATAACCACTTGCTTATTTTGAAAATTTTTCACATTTCACCCATAACCAAAGTATTATATCAAATTAACACCTTATTATTCACAATAATAATTAGAGGAAATTCGATTTTATTTATAAAAAGTTGGGGTCTTACAACCTCTCCTCCTTATGAAATTTTGTCCTTGAAATTGGCATACGTACTTGGTGTTTCAAAAAGGTGAGGATACCTCGCTTTCATTTTCGATTCTAACTCCCATGACATTTCTTCAATAGCATGGTTCCTCCACAAAATCTTAACTTGTGGTATAACCTTGGTGCGTAGGACATGCTCTTTCCTATCTAAGATCTTAACAGGTACCTCCTCGTACGTTAAATCTTCGCCTATCTCGTCTGGTTCTAACTTAATAATGTTGTTCAGGTCTTTCACATATTTACGAAGCACATATATATTAAACACATTATGAACACGTGACATCCTTAGAGGTAATGCGAGTCTATAGGCCACATTTCCTATTCAGTCAAGAATCTCAAATGGACCAACAAATCGTGGATTGAGCTTTCCTCTCTGCCCAAATCTTATAACTCCCTTCCATAGAGCAATACGTAACAATACATGATCCCCAATATTAAATCCCACGTCCTTTCGATGAAGATCTACATAACTCTTTTGTCGATCTTGTGCAATTTGTATACGTTGTAAGATCATTTGGATCTTCTCGGTAGTCATACGTACCAACTCTGGTCCCAACAACGTTGCTTCACCCACCTTGTGATAACCTGGGATTTCGAATGATCCGAATTTTACGAATAATTTTTTTTTATTTATAAATATTGATATTGATTATTAATTTTGTGTCGAGTATGTGTGATATGAGTCTCGAGTTGTGGTCAATTTGTGTATTGACTGAGACAATAAGAGTAGAGTTGTGCTTAATGGAGAATAGAAACCCTAACCCTAAGTCCGGATAGGGATTCGATATTTAAAAATTTAAATAATTATATTGATGAGTACGTGTTTGTATTGTATAGAATTTTGATCAATGATTGATCGGGTAGGGTACAATATTAGTAAACCCTAATAAGGGATTAGAAACCCTACTCTCAAGATTAGAAACCCTAACGCGTAGTTGGGAACCATAATCAAAAGCCGAGAAACCCTAATTTTAAATTCGGGAATCCTAAATCCTAATTACGAAACCCTAATCCTAATTAGCAAGCCTAATGTAATTAGTAAATGTTAATATAATTAGGAAACCCTAATCATACTTTAGAAATATTAATTTCTATTTAAAACCTTAATTATATTTTTGAAATCTTAATTTTCTATTTTAAAACCCTAAATAGAAAATTCTAGAAATTTAAAGTTGTAAAACTTCAGGGTTAGAACCTTAGGGTTAAACCCTAAGGGTTTGGATAATTACCTTTAAGCCATTAAAATTATAAGGACAATGACCAAAATGCCCTTTTTGGATTTTTATTAAGATTACTTGTAAATCTTGCCAATATAGAGTTGGTGACCAACTATTATTACGCTTTGTGACTCATCAACTCCAGCGAATCAGTCCATTTCAGCAGATTCATGCATTATATAATAACATATAAGAGATTTAGAGAGAGAAAGTTCATTCACTTGGACATTTTTCTCTCCAACACTTAACAGCCCTCTTCTCTCTCCTAACCTCCGATTTTACTAAGTGATTCAGTCACTAGATAACCTCCTAGAACACTAAGATCAGTTAAGAAGAGCTAAGATCAAAGATTAGATCAAGAGAGGTATAAACCCTAGTTCACTTTTTGATCATGTATGCTAATTTCAAGTTGGTGTTTTTGTGTTTATATTTGTGTTAGAAGTTGTTTTATGATGATCTATGAAGATCCATCATGGATCCATAGCATCAAAGTGCCTTAAAATGGTGTTTTGCAAAAACTGTTCTTGAGCTTGAAATGTGGTCTAACAACCGAATGTTAGTGGCCACATATCCTTCCTCGTTTGTGATTTTTGTTGTTTTAAAGTTGTAATCCATACTCTAACATGTGGTCTATGATCTGGAAGTGTAATCTAAGCTATTCGATTTCCAGATTACAAGTTTTAGCTGGTCAAAGTCGGTTGACCGACCATGACCGAGCGATTTTTGGGTAACCCAAAAATCCATAACTGGGGTCTGAAAAGATTTGTCAAAGCCTTGATCTGTCATATGTTAGTTGATATGATGTTGTTGTTGTAACCGGTGTGTAGCCTGTTATATGGACTCTAGATCCATAGCTTTAGATCCCACAAACAGTCCACAGAATTGAAGTAATGGGTGGTCAAACTAGGCCACTCGACACTGACTTGCCGTTTCTGGAAAACCCAAATATCGAAAGAACATAATTTCTGACAGACTTTGACCGAGATAAATCTGGAACATGTGATGTTGTTGGACTGAGATCATGATATGCAAATGTTCATTGACACATGAACTATAGAGTTGAAGCATAATATCGACCATTTGATTACCAGAACCTAACTTAAAATGATCTAGAAAGTGACCAGTCGAACTGTCTGGGTTTCTGGAAAACCCAGAAACCTTCTGACAATGACTTTAAGGGCTTGAATCTTGTTCGTGTTATATGATATAACCTAGATTGTGGTTGATGCTTGTAGTGTTACATAACATTACAAGATCAAGGTTAAAGATTTCCCAGAACATGAATGTATAGAGAATTACAACCACTCAAACCGAGACCCTTGAACATTAACCTATCAGTGTTCTTAAGCTCAAGAACACCTATGTAGAAGATTATGATACATTTTGGTACTACCAGGATGGATTGCAAATGGTGTGTTGTGTGCCTCCATCATAATTCTATATTTTAAGTCAGAATCGTTAGGAACACAGAGTCTGGAGTTGACTCAAAGTATTCCTTCTTCATCGATTCTTGCTTCTGGAATAGCACCTTCTTGCACTTTCTTCTTCATACGCATCAGCTCAATGTCCGTAGCTTGAGCATCTTTAACTTTACGATTAAATTCGCTTCTACTTGTATGCTTGATACCATCACGTGGGTACTTGGAGCCTTTACCTCTATCTCCATCCTTTGCAAGTTATCGACGTCAGGATTTTTGGATGTCCCTTTCCGTTACTTGTTCTTTGGTGTTCTCATTTTAGGTGAGATTTGTTTGAAAAAACAAGTGAAAAAGGTCCAACATGTATAATGTCGATGATGGACTATTAAGAGTCACCAATTGGTTTTTTAAATGGTTGTACCAACACAACCAAGAAAAAGTTTGCACATTGACCCGAAAGATGTGACATCGCTAAACCAAGCCTTGAAACCGAGATTCATTAGGGTCCGGGACTTGGTTATGCGGGGAAGGTGTTAGGCACTTCGACATCCGTGTTACCACTTACCACGGTGTGACCCTTTTCAAGAAACTATTATCTGAACATGTGTGTGTGTGGGTCAATGTGTTGTTATTTGGAAGTAGTGTGAGGCCTCGTTCGAACCTATATACACAGGGTTTGAATTTATGTAAAACTTCAGTTTTTAACAAGATATAGCAATGATGTTTTATAAAAACGTTTTTCAAACCCTGATGCTCAATAGTAATTGAGACCTTTTACACTCCCATTTTATTAAGTGTTCGACTTGATTGATTTTATTTTATGAATGCGAGGCATCCGTATGAAAATAATGTACAAAATAATGCCGACTTCTTTGTGGGTATGGAAACCATATGAGGAAATTCGAACAATCAAAAAATAATTTACATCTGTCGCTTCATAAATGAAAATGTCCATCACGGAACCGAATCTAGATCCAATAAATCAATCAGTGATCACATGATTCCTAAAGCGCACAAGGTACCGCAATTTGTATGAAAGCGATAGCGAGATATATATATAAAAGCTGTAAATATATATATACAGACAGGATCACCAACCACGAAGCACCTCCATGGGGGATCAAAAAAGTAAATAAAGCTGTAAAAAGCTATCAACCGCCACGGAAGAAACTCCAGGCGGGACAAAAAGTAAATAAAGCTGTTAATATGGTCAACCGCCACGAAGAAAACTCCAGACGGGATAGAATATAAATAAAGCTGTAAAAGCGATCAACTGCCACGAAGAAAACTCCAAGCAGGACGAAACGTAAAGAAAGATGTAAAAGAGATCAACCACCACGAAGTAAACTCCAAAGGGGAGGAAATATATATATATATATATATATATATATATATATATATATATATATATATATATATATATATAAAAGCAATAAACGCATAGGATGTAAAATCTGTGCTCATCGAACAAAGTTCTACCACGATTCATATATATATATATATATATATATATATATATAAGCGAATAAATGCACCTGATGTAAAATCCGGGCTCATCGAATAGAGTTCGACCACGATTCATATATATAAGTATATATATATATATACTTATATATATTAACTGTGTGTCGACTTGCTCGATGAGCCTAGACTTTCACCCCAAATGCGTATACTTATATATATTAAAGCAAAAAGATTGTAGGTTCACTTAATCAAAACAATCGAGGCATAACTACGATAATGTTAATAATATATATAATAAATATATATATATATATATATATATATATATAAATAAAAACACCCCAAATCCTCGTACTTCATTTCCTCAAGATTTGGTGTTCATTAATCAAAATTCTCTATAACTACCCAATTATAATTCAAAATAAATCACAATCATTCAAATGCTATTTATAAATCCACCTAAATTTTAAATAAAAATCTCCCAGGTTATCTAACCATTAACAACAATCATTCAAATGCGGAATTTAAATAAACTTCATTACAATTTTTAAACCAAAGTCTAATAATAAAACTATCGAATCTATTACAAGTCTTCAGTACTTGTTCATCTTTCCTTTTCCTTTACTGGTGCTAGGTACGTCACTAGTTTCAACTTTAGCTGTAAGAAATTTTACAGGCAAGAGTGAGCAAACAAGGCCCACTTGAAATAATAATAAATAAATCTTTAAACTATTACATCCATTGCCAATATTAGGCTCAATAGAACTGAACAATATATTCTATTAACTTTCTAAAAATTTTAACATTTAGTGAGGGTCTAATGACCACGAATCATGTCCACAGTTATAAGTAATCTTTCAACTTTAACTTTAATAAATATAAGACTATAAGGACTCCAATGCATTTTGGGGGATCAACCCTTCGTATACAATGTATTGCAAGCACAACCATTTCAACGCTAAGCGTAAACCTCTATTAAAAGAGTTGTTCATCTCAAAGATTTAGAATACAAGTCCGCACTAAAGCAAGTTTGGTTTGGATAAGCTTTCAAGGAAATTTGGAATTTAACGAACATCAACTAAGGAGTAGTTGAATAAGACCAATAACACTATACTATAGAATAATAGTGATTGAATCAATTATAGTAAACTAAAGTCATGCATTAGGAATAATCTAATAGCATACAATTTGAATAACTATAGTATACCTTGCTTGAACAACACTAAGCCAAGGTTAATTAGAATTGAATAGTGCATGTTAAACCATAAGTTAAATACAAAAATAACTTTCTCCAAATAACTTACATCATTATATTGTAATTGAATTGAAAATAGTAATTGAATTAACAAAATAATAGATTAGAAAACTTGCTCAAGATTAAACTATAAGATTTGGGATACTTGTATCGTCATGAGCAACTAGATACAATGACTTACTCAATAATAGGCAATCTAGCTCTACGAAAGTGTAGAGGTAGCAACGTACAACAATTGTAATTGAATTTGAAACAATAATGTACCAAATGAAATTAAACTCGCACAATGAAATTTTGAGTTAGAGAACTTGCTCAATTATAAAATATGAGTTAGAAAACTTTCCTTTAGCACAAGCTAAACCTTACAACTTGAATCAATACCCTATGCATATGCCATATTGACATAGTTAGTCATTACCAATATTGTATATTCATATAAATAAATATATACATCATATATGTTAAATTACCCTTTCACATAATCAACTATGTTACAAATAGGTAACACTTGATAGCATGTTCATTCATAGCTTAATACTACTGAAATCATCATTTAACATTCCTATTATTAACACATAACATTTATTTTCCAAATTTGTATACTTAAACAAAATCTGTCGTAACCTTTCGCTAACTCAGGTCATGCGCATGCCACAGCTTACATCATGTTTCATGGCCATGGCACGAAGTCAAGGCCATGATTCGTCAAAAAAGCCATTGGTTCAAGGCCATGGGATGGTGCTTCATTACATGCAGATGAGATTTGTATCATGTAAGCGTGGCACAAACAAGCTAAACTCCGTAATCCCACACCAAGCTCGAAAACAAGATGAACAAAAAAAGCCAAATCGCCTAAAAGCTCTAATCTAATAGATCGATTAACATGTAATACACATATAGACTTCATATAAACATATTGTGAAGACTTCTAACATGTTTCTGCTCATAAAATAACATAAACATCAAAGTTACAACACCCAAATTCAATGTTTTTGGTAAAAACTCCATTGTTGACATTTTTAATGAAAATCAACACTGTGATTTTGTTTTTCAATCAAAACAGAAATTTCAAAACATCATAGTTACGATTATACATACTCTATCAATTTCTATAGTCAATTTATCAATTTAACAACTAATTAAACCTAAATTTCTACTTCAACTAAGCCATATTCATATATATATTTCATATGAACACTCAGTAATATATATTTTTCTTCCACAAAACACATATATATACATGAATTCATTTATCTATAATCATATATAAACTCATGAAATCATCTTATAATCAATAATTAATCATATAACTATAAACACCATCAATTTAACTTTTATAAAATTTCACAGAAAATTTTTTGGAAGAAGAAGAAACTAAACTTTTAAAGAAAGATTAAGCTCCTACATTTGATTAGGAAGATGATGATGGCTATTTTTTTCCCCAATTTCTTTTCTCAAAACCCCGTTAGAAAACACTCACCTTCTCTCTCTAGAGTTTTCTATTTTTTCTCTCTGTGTTCTTCTTCTTCTTCTTCTTCTTTTCCCAACTCTAGTTTACGTATAATAATATAACGTATGTAATAATAGATATATTTAGTATAGGATTTTAACTGACATTAGCTATATTATTTTGAAAATCAAAAGCCATAAGGCTTGTTTGGCTAAGCTTAATAAAATAACCCTTTAATCCTTACACCTTGTTTGGTAAACCTAATTAAAACAAATGGATTAAATCCTTATACCTTGTTTGCTAAAACATCATTAGATTAAAGACTTATTATGCAATAAGAAATGTTTAGCAAAAAAATTAAATTAAACTCTTTTAATTTATTTTAATAACTCCTTTATAGCAAAGTTATTTGTCACACTTCTATTAAATTAAATAATCAATTTAATCAATTCAAATACTAATCTATTAAATTACTTTAGCACATAATTTAATATCACATAACTATAATTTCTTTTATAATTATAATTTTATTCAACCAACTAATATTTTAAATTACAATTTCCCATTTAAAATATTATAATTTATTTAAATCACTATAAGCTCTCTAGCTTACTTATTAAATTAAATTGGTATATAATCTCATAACAATTAATTTTCTTAGCTCCTTAATTATTTATTCAACAAATAATTAACTAAAGCCACATCAAAATCAAATTTCCATTAAATACTTATATAATTCAATAAATATTTAATATATTATTATTTAATTATTTATTCAACAAATAATTAACTAAACCACATCAACTCAAATTGAACAATTATTTATTCAACAAATAATCATATCCATTAAATACTTATATAAATCAATAAATATTTAATATTATACTTTAAAATTCTCGAATGTTACATCATTCCTCTCCTTACAAGGATTCTCGTCCCTCGAATCACAACTCAAACAAATCATTCATTTACATTCTTCCCTACTTACAAAGATTCTATCCCCGTAATCAAGACACAGATTAAAACAAATAACTCAGGTATTCTTTTTCAACATTTTCTCTTCGAGTTCCCACGTAGCTTCTTCTTCAAAGATTGTGGTTCCTCCATATCACCTTCATGTAAGGTATCACTTTATTCCCGAGCACTTGTTCTTTCCTGTCGACTATCCGGATAGAACCTCTTCATAAGACAAATCTTTCTCGAATCAGAATTCGCTCATACTTGATCACATGTTTGTAGTCGGTTTATATGGTCGTAATATCAAAATGTGAAAAACATTATGAATGTTTTCCAACTCGAGGTAGAGCTACCTCGTAAGCCACTTCTCCCACTCTTCACAAAGACTTCAAAGGGTCCAATAAACCTCGCTTTAGCTTTCCTTTTTTACCGAAATGAATTTTTCCTTCCAGGGAGAAACTTTTAGGAATACAAAAGTTCCTACGTCGAATGCACGATCTTGTCTGTGTTGATCAAAGATACTTTTTCTCATTCCTTTGGGTCGCTACTAATCTTGTCTCTCGATGAGTTTGACAACGCCGCCAGTTTGTTGCACCGCTTCGTCCTAATAAATTGGCGCTCACCGACTTTCATCCCAAAGACAAAGGAGTTCTCACTTTCTTTCGCATACAATGCCTCGTAAGGTGGCATGCCGATGTCATCGCGATAAATCATTGTTGTAAGAAAATTCCACCAACGGTAATTGTTCTTCCCAACTTCCTTTAAAGTCCATGACACATGCTCTCAAAGATATCTTCCAATGTCTAAATTGTTCGCTCGCTTTGGCCATCTGCTTGTGGATGATAAGTCGTACTCATTCATTCAAATCGTGTCCCCATGCATTCTTGTAGTCTCTTCCGTAATTTGACGTGAATCGCGGATCTCTATCGACATAATTGATACTCGCACTCCATGCCTCAAACGATCTTTTAATGTACAATCTTGCTAACCGATCAAGATCAATCTAATCTTTATTGGTAAAAGTGCCGATTTTGTCATCTCGTCCACTATCACCCAAATCAGATCGCATCCTCTCTCGAGTAGTTGGAAGACCCACCACAAAATCCATCGTGATGTGTTCTCACTTCCATTCCAGATTTCCAACGGTTGAAGTAACTCACCGGGTCTTTGATGTTCGGCTTTTTTACTCTTTGACATGTCAAGCATTTCGCCACGCATTCAAAGAACATCCATTTTCATGTTTGGCCACCAAAAATGCTCGCCAGAAATCTTGATACATTTTCGCGCTTCCTCGATGAATCGAATATCTTGTGTTGTGTGAGCTTTTGGCCAAGATTTTGTCTTTCGCCTAGCACCATTGAACCCAAATTCTTCCTCGAACCGTAGTAATCCTTCTAGATCGACCTTTGATTTTACATCACCGCCTTCAATCGATTCTCTTTGATTTTCCCACACTCTTCATCTTGTAGTTGAGCATTCTTCACTTTGTCCACTAAAGTCGACCACTTTCTCCCGAATAGTTGTTCGTCGATTCTTTTGAAATTTGATTTCCAACTCCAGCTTTTGTCATCACGAAATGAGCTCCTCCCGAGTTGTTATCAAGATCAACTTTTCCCGACCTTTCCTCGCTTAAAGCATCCGCCACCACATTCGCTTTTTCGCCTTGATGATAAAAGATTTCACAATCATAATCTTTTATCAATTCCATCCACCTTCTTTCGACGCATGTTCAAATCCTTCCGAGTGAAAATATACTTCAGACTTTTTGTGGTCCGTGTAGATCTCACATTTCTCCCATAAAGATAGTGTTCCATATCTTCGTGAGAAAATACAACTGCAGCCTAATTCCAAATCATGAGTCGATACCCTTTCTCATAATCCTTCAGTTGTCTTGATGCATACGCAATAACTTTGTTGCTCGCATAAGAACACAACCCAACCCTTTATGTGAGGCATCACTATACACCACAAAATTTCCTCAGATTATCTAGTAATGTCAACACAAAAGCACACTTAACTTCTTCTTCAAATCTTGAAACTCTCTTCACATTTCTCCGTCCAAACGAATTTTACAGCTTTCCTTGTCAAATTTGTTAGCGGAGTGGCTATCTTAGAAAAATCTTGAATAAATCTTCTATAATAACTAGGCAGTCCCAAGAAACTCCTCACATCTGATGGTGTTCTTGGTTGTTCCCAATTGATTACAACTTCCACTTTTGATGGATCCATTGAAATCCCATCTTTGTCAATCACATGACCCAAAAATTGTACACGATCGAGCCAAAAGTCGCACTTAGAGAATTTCGCGTACAGCTTTTCCTTCCTTAGTGTTTCCAATGTCAAACGAAAATGTTCCACGTGTTCTTCTTGAGTTTTGGAATACACCAGAATGTCATCAATAAATACCACTACAAACTTATCTAAGAATGGTTTAAACATCCTGTTCATCAAATCCATGAATGCAGCAGGGGCATTAGTTAAATCAAAAGACATCACCAGAAACTCGTAATGTCCGTACCGAGTTCTGAATGCTGTTCTAGGTATATCCTCCTTTCTTACCTTCAATTGGTGATACCCACTTCTCAAATCAATTTTCAAGAAATATTTAGCACCCTTCAAGCTGATCAAACAAGTCATCTATTCTAGGCAACGGATACCTATTCTTAATAGTGACTTTGTTTAACTCTCTATAATCAATGCAAAGACGCATTGTTCCATCTTTCTTCTTAACGAAATAAAATCGGCGCCCCCACTACGATATACGCTTGGTTGAATATATTTCTTGTCTAGCAACTCTTGCAATCGTATTCATCGCCTTCTTGATTTCATTTCCATCGAGCCATTCTCAGATGGGGCCTTCGATATCGGTCATTGTTCCCTGCCGCTAAGTCGATCACGAACTCAATTTCTCTGTCAAAGTAAAGTCCTAGAAAATCTTCCGAAACACGCCTTCAATTCTCTCACTACCGTATTTCTTCTAGTTTCACACCCTTCTTCCGAGTATCGACTATGTAAGCTAAATAGCCCACACAACCTCGACTCAACAATTTCTTGCTCGCATAGTCGCCGACATTTCATTTGTCTAGCGACTTGCTACCATAAAATACTACCTTCGACGGAGTCATAAGGTTTACACACTTTCTTGACAAATCGATTATCGCCCATATTTGAAATGTACCAATCCATCCCCAAAATTACATCAAATTCCCCGAGTCTAATCTAATCAAATCTACCCACAAGATATTTTCCTTAATGTTCACCCTACAGCTTCAGTATACTAATCTAACAGGATTACTTTCTTATTCGCAATTTCTATGTTCAAAGGAAAATTCATTTTTCTCTAGGCAATTCTAACCTCTTAGCAAATTCATCCGATATAAACGAATAAGTAGCACCCTAATCAAATAATACATAAGCATTTATATCATTGATTGGGATAATACCGACACCACATCTTTTGATTGCACAACATCTTCGCATACCATGTCAAGGTTCCGGTTATGGGTTTGTTTGATGTCAGCAGTCCCGCAAATAGCCCATGTACCTCCATCATTACTCCCATTGCTTCTAGTTGTCACTCCGCCCTTCTTCTTAGGACATTCACTAGCAAAGTGATCCTCGATCCGCACGTGAAGCACGATTTCTTCTTTGGTTGAGTCCAACTTGGGGCGATGTGACCCTCCTCGCCACAATTGAAGCATACTCGCTTCCCCATCAAGCACGCACTTTATGGAATTTCCCGCATATCGCACATGCTTCAAACTTTTTGTTTTGTCAAGTTACCCCAATGGTTTCCAAAGACCCATGTTCCCATTCCACTTCCTCTTCAAGTTGTTGCTGTTATTGTTGTTGTTGTTATTATTGTTGTTTCCACCGCTACCACTTCCATTCTTAGTCTCATTCTCATTCCTCTTCTTCTTTTTGTTCTCGGTCAACTTTGTCACCGCCTCACCTCCACCTTCAAATGAGTAATCGCTTTTTCCATCACCACAAAATGTCTTCAATCGAACAGGAGACCCTACTATATAGCCTGGGGCTTCACCTCGCTCAAATCTCTTCGCTTTACGCTCGTCTGTGCTGACCTGATATGGCGCAAACCTCGCCAATTCGTTGAATTTCACGGCATACTCAGATACCGTCATCGTTCCTTGTTTTAGTTCCGTAAACTCACTTCTAATCGACTCTTCAAACTCTCCGAAAATAAGTCTCAAGAACAACTCTTGAACCTATCCTGTGTCATCACCCCTGGCCCTTCACGAGTTTTATTGGCCTGCCACCAATAACTAGCTTCTTCTTTCAACATGAATGTTGCGAAAGCAGTCTTCTGATCATCCCCTACCCTAGCGACATCGAACACCTTTTCTATTTCCATAATCCAGGTCTGTGCTTTGACTGGATTCATAGACCCACGGAATTCAGGTGGTCTAACCGCCTTGAAATCCTTAAACGTTGTACCATGGTTTTGTGGTTGATTCTCGCAACGCCCTCGCCAAGAGTATCACTAGTTGTTGAACGGGTTACCGCCAACATTGTCGTTATCGTAGTTCTCTCATTATTTCTCTGTCGGGGTGGTTCACGTCTGGGAGGCATTTTCTGTTAAAACAAAACATCTATTAGACTATTACTCAACTTCTTTAAGTATTTCTAATTAACTTGCCTCCATAAAAGAAATAACCACATAACACATAACACTTTGAATAAAATAATAACTTTTATTTATTCATCATTACTTCGAAAAACATAAAAAAACAATAGCATCACTGCTATTTACATTCCTTTCCTGAACTACAAAAGTTACAGGACAACATCATTATTATCATATCCCATGGTTACTTAACACTAGGGATTTACACATTATTTAATACTTATTACGTGCATTACATGCACATTTTCTATGATGATCTATTAAGATACTTCTTAGCCCTATCACGTTCTTCCTCCATGACTCGAAATATTGTCCTGCGATCTAACACGAATGACGGCAGCGTCTCGAAATGAATCGGATATCCCATGACCCGATCTTGAGCTCGATTAATTGCGGTGTTAAAAACTTTATCCATCTCTTCCATCTTCATCCTCTTCGCCTGTGAGTCCCTTTATCGCTTCTTCCAGTTCATTGATAAGCTTCCTCAGATGCATCTTCACTTCTCTTACTCTTAGTAGCTTCTTCCTTCAACTTGTTCTTCACTTCCACGACCATCTCGATCAATTGTTCTTCTCTCTTCAACCGTTTGTACTAGTTTCTCCTCGACATTTGTCACCGCTCTTCACGATCCTCGATCTCGCCATCTTTTTGTGTCATTGCGCCATTTGTTCACCTACTATCTCCTCGCAACTCCTCAATCAGTATCCTCAAGTTCCACGTTACTGGTCATGCACCTCATCGTATATATGGCCTGCTATTGAAGTTAAGTGGAATCCTTTCCTCCTCGTCCTCATCATCCTGTGGTAACTCAACGGGATCCTCCTCGTCTGTCTCCACATAATCATCCTCATCTTCAACTACTGTAACCAATGGGGCTGACTCTCGTGGCAGTAGTTGTTCCCAAACTACTTGAATGTCGCGAGGCTCCTCCTCTATAGGCACTTGAGGTCCCTCCTCCCTAGCCTGACTGGATTCTCCGACATTAGTCATCCTGACAACAAAGTTTTAAAGTTTTAATTATTAATCATTACTATTCGACACTCACGAGTACATAATTTAAAATCACATAAGCACATAAGTGTTTTATTACTTCTTTCCTAAAACTCGATAAGAGTTAACTCCACTATCTTTTCAAAGGTTACTTCCTAAGGCTTTTCCCCCACCTAAGGTTCATAACCTAAAGCTTTGATACCAACTTGTGACACCCCCAAATCCTGGTACTTCATTTCCTCAAGATTTGGTGTTCACTTAATCAAAACATTCATCTATAACTACCCAATTATAATAAAATTGAATAATAAAACCCTCGCCCATACAGAATAAATTTAAATAAAATCTCCTGTGTTATCTAACCTTTAACAACAATCATTCAAATGCGAAATTTAAATAAACTTCATTACAATTTTTAAACCAAAGTCTAATAATAAAACTATCAATCTATTACAAGTCTTCAAGATTTGTTCATCTTTCCTTTTCATTTATCGGTGCTAGGTACGCACCAGCTTCAACTTTAGTCAGTAAGAAATTTTATAGCAAGAGTGAGCAAACAAGGCCCACTTGAAATAACAATAAATAAATCTTTAAACTTTTACATCAATTGCCAATATTAGGCTCAATAGAACCGAACAATATATTCTATTAACTTTCTAAAAATTTAAACATTCACCGAGGGTCTAATGACCACGAATCATGTCCACAGCTTATAAGTAATCTTTCAACTTTAACTTTAACAAATATAAGACTATAAGACTCAATGCATTTAGGGGGATCAACCTTTCGTATAAATGTATTGTGCATAACCATTTCAACGCTAAGCGTAAACCTCTATTAAAAGAGTTGTTCATCTCAAGATTTAGAATACAAGTCCGCACTAAAGTAAGTTTGGTTTGGATAAGCTTTCAAGGAAATTTGAATTTAACGAACATCAACTAAGGAGTAGTTGAATAAGACCAATAACACTATACTATAGAATAATAGTGATTGAATCAATTATTGTAAACTAAAGTCATGCATTAGGAATAATCTAATAGCATACAATTTGAATAACTATAGCATACCTTGCTTGAACAACACTAAGCCAAGGTTAATTAGAATTAAATAATAAGCATGAATAGCATATATAGTTATGCATGCTAAACCACAAGTTAAATACAAGAATAACTTGCTCTAAATAACATACATCATTATATTGTAATCGAATTGAAAACAGTAATTTAATTAACAAGATAATAGATTAGAAAACTTGCTCAAGATTAAACTATAATATTTGGGATACTTGTATCGTCATGAGCAACTAGATACAATGACTTACTCAATAATAGGCAATCTAGCTCTATGAAAGTGTAGAGGTAGCAACTTACAACAATTGTAATTGAATTTGAAACAATAATGTACCAAATGAAATTAAACTCGCACAATGAAATTTTGAGTTAGAGAACTTGCTCAATTATAAAATATGAGCTAGAAAACTTTCCTTTAGCACAAGCTAAACCATACAAATTGAATCAATACCCTATGCATATGCCATATTGACATAGTTAGTCATTACCAACATTGTATATTCATATAAACAAATATATACATCATATATGTTAAATTACCCTTTAACATAATCAACTATGTTACAAATAGGTAACACTTGATAACATGTTCATTCATAGCTTAATACTACTGAAATCATCATTTAACATTCCTATTATTAACACATAACATTTATTTTCCAAATTTGTATACTTAAACAAAATTGTCGTAATTCCTTCTCGCTAACTCACTTCATGCCATGCATGCCACAGCTTACATCATGGTTCATTGATGCATGGCTGAAATGAAGTCAAGGCAATGCCCTCACAGCCATTGGTTGGCCATGCGGTGTGTGGTCTACGTACAAGTACAAGGTAAGATGAATAAGTCACATGGCAGATTTGTATTCTTTGGGCCATCTATGGCATGCAGAGTCCAGAATCCATCATCCACCAAGCTTGGCAACAAGAGATGAATAAAAGCCAAATTGGCCTAAAAGCTCGAATCTAATTGACAGATTAACATGTAATACACATATAGACTTCATATAAACATATTGTGAAGACTTCTAACATGTTTCTACTTATAAAATAACATAAACATCAAAGTTACAACACCCAAATTCAATGTTTTTGGCAAAAACTCCATTGTTGACATTTTTAATGAAAATCAACACTGTGATTTTGTTTTTCAATCAAAACAGAAATTTCAAAACATCATAGTTACGATTACACATACTCTATCAATTTCCATAGTCAATTTATCAATTTAACAACTAATTAAACCTAAATTTCTACTTCAACTAAGCCATATTCATATATATATTTCATATGAACACTCTGTAATATATTTTCTTCCACAAAAACACATATATACATGAATTCATTTATCTATAATCATATATAAACTCATGAAATCATCTTATAATCAATAATTAATCATATAACTATAAACACCATCAATTTAACTTTTATAAAATTTCACGAGAAACTTTTTGGAAGAAGAAGAAAAACTTTTAAAGAAAGATTAAGCTCCTACCTTTGATTAGAAAGATGATGGCTATTCTTTTTCCCAATTCCATTCTCAAAACCTCATTAGAAAACACTCACCTTCTCTCTCAGACTTTTCTCTTTTTTTTCTCTCTTCTTCTTCTTCTTCTTCTTCTTCTTCTTCTTCTTCTTCTTCTTCTTCTCCCAACTCTAGTTTACGATATAATAATATAACGTATGTAATAATAGATATATTTAGTATAGGATTTTAACTCGACATCGCTTATATTATTTTTTTGAATCAAAAGCCATAAGGCTTGTTTGGCTAAGCTTAATAAAATAAACCTTTAATCCTTACACATTGTTTGGTAAACCTAATTAAAACAAATGGATTAAATCCTTATACCTTGTTTGCTAAAACATCATTAGATTAAAGACTTATTATGCAATAAGTCATGTTTGGCAAAAAAACTAAATTAAACTCTTTTAATTTATTTTAATAACTCCTTTATAGCAAGGTTATTTGTCACATTTCTATTAAATTAAATAATCAATTTAATCAATTCAAATACTAATCTATTAAATTACTTTAAAAGACATAATTTAATATCACATAACTATAATTTCTTTTATAATTATAATTTTATTCTAACCAACTAATATTTTAAATTATAATTTCCCATTTAAAATATTATAATTTATTTAAATCACTATAAGCTCTATAAACTTACTTATTAAATTAAATTGGTATATAATCTCATAACAATTAATTTTCTTAGCTCCTTAATTATTTATTCAACAAATAATTAACTAAGCCACATCAACTCAAATTGCCATTAAATACTTATATAATTCAATAAATATTTAATATATATTATTTAATTATTTATTCAACAAATAATTAACTAAACCACATCAACTCAAATTGAACAATTATTTATTCAACAAATAATCATATCCATTAAATACTTATATAAATCAATAAATATTTAATATTACACTTTAAAATTCTTGAATGTTACATATACAGACTGAAATGAAATCACGGACCGAAGTCTGGGCAAAAGCAAGCAACACGACTCTCAACGTGTAGAAGGGTGTGTGCAAAGATGAAGAGAAAGACTCTAAAGTATGTGAGAAAGCTTACAGCTGACAGCTAAAAAAGGGTTTTATATCTTTAGAGTCGGTAAACACTGACTTTTGTAGGTACAAAAGGGCTATATATGAGCTCACAGGTGTTTAGAAGGGGAAAGTACACTGCATGGGGTGAGTCACGCGAGAAAATTGGCGAGGTGGCTTCCTCGCCTTTTTCTCTTACAAAATGGCCACCCCAAGCCCTCTATTTAGAGAGGGGGGAGCTGCAGGTCTACCTACGGCACCTAGTAGCAGGTGTACCTACGACTACCCGGGGTGCCCCGGGCAGTGTGGGTCCCGCCGTGTCGAAGTACGTACATTCGGACAACGCGTTGTTCGCTCGGTCGTTCATAACTTTCAATTCGGGAGTCCGATGGAAGCGTGCCATATCATGCCGGAAAGCTCTTTCCGAGAGCTACACAATGACATAGGATTTGCCCATTTTTGATTCCAGGAAGATAGGTCCATGACCAAAATGGCATTCCTGTGTTTCCGTCAGGCAGTCCGTTGAGCCATTTTCTGTAGTTTGCGCTTGAAAGTTAAGATATGGTTCTTCTGGGACTTCTATTGAAGTATTTTGAGTTGACATGAGTTGATTTGATGTGAGATGAAGTTGAGTTGGCAAAATGACCATTTTGCCCCTCCCGGTTATCTCCTGCTTTTACACAGATTATGCAGCTTCTTTTCTCAGGATTATCTCTAAGGTTGACTTGATGTTGACTTTGACTGTCCTCAGGGTTATCTCTGAAGTTGGCTTGACCTCCTGGGCTATCTCCAAGCTTTGATCTCGATCCCCCGAGGTTATCTCCGGGGTTGAAACTGACTTTCCCGGGGTTATCTCTGGGGTTGGAAACTATTTTCCCGGGGTTATCTCCGGGGTTGGAAACTGGATCTCCCGTGGCTATCTCCGGGGTTAAAATTGATGTTGTGGTCCTCCAATGTTATCTCTGGAGTGTGAAAAAGATGTTTTTGCCCTCCTGCATGGTTAGTAATAGGAAAAGAAAATTTTGAGTGTCTACACAAGTCATACAAAATGGGCTTTTGTGTTAACAACATTGCACTCGTACCCGCATATGATCTTCTACTCAATACATCACCTACCACGTTTACTTTTCCAGGATGGTGTTGGATGGTATTGTCGTAATCTTTCAACAGCTCGAGCCAACGTCGTTACCGCATGTTGAGTTCCTTTTGGGTGAAGAAATATTTGAGGCTTTTATGATCTGTATAGATCTCCCCTTTCTCCCCATACAGGTGGTGTCTCCAAATTTTCAAAGCGAAAACGACTGCTGCCAACTCCAGATCATGAGTAGGATAATTCCTCTAATATTCTTTGAGTTGTCGCGAGGCATAGGCTATGACTTTCCCATGTTGCATGAGAACACATCATAACCATTTGCCTGAACCATCGTTGTAGATAACAAATCCATCCGAACCAGATGGTATTGTCAGAACAGGTGCCGAAATGAGTCTCCTCTTGAGCTCTTGGAAACTCTAATCGCATCCCTCGCTCCATATGAATTTTGTATCTTTCCGAGTTAGCTGAGTTAACAGGGTAACGATTCTAGAAAATCCTTCCACGAATCTCCGATAATAACCAGCTAAGCCCTGAAAGCTACGTACTTCGATCACCAACTTCGGTTGCTCCCAACTTTGTATTGCTTTAATTTTCGCCGGGTCGACATATACTCCATGTTTTGACACCACGTGCCCAAGGAATGCTACTTTCTCAAGCCAGAACTCACATTTCTTCAGCTTGGCATATAGCTTGTTATCACGAAGTCTTTGAAGTACCAGCTTCAAATGTTGCTCATAATCTTCACGACTTTCGGAATAGATGAGGATGCCATCAATAAAGACAACAATGAACTGATCCAAATATTCTTTGAACACAGTTCATCATATCCATGAAAGAAGCAGGAGCATTAGTGTAAGACCCCAACTTTTTAATGAATAAAATCGAATTTCCTTTATTTATTATTGTGAATAATAAGGAATTAATTTGATATAATGATTTGGTTATGGGTGAAATGTGCAAATTTTGCAAAATAAGCAAGTGGTTATAAAATATTCATTTTTGTTAGGGAATATTCATTTGGTCGTGGATTATTCTTGCTGTCGGGGAATATTCGTATGACGACGCAACTATTTGTGGGCCCCATAATGGAAAACGATCGGATGAACAAAACGACAAGTTTGAGTTTTTATAAATAACGGCGTAGTTATTCTGCTAACACTTGTTGGAATACCCGTGGTTAAAATACGATGTCGCTGCGGTTGTTAAAGAAGATACCAGATTACGCAAAGATTGTTGAATTATTGATTCTTACGTAAGAAGGCACTACTCAATAATTGTTACGGTAATTCTTGCTCAATATTTTATTTTATTGATTCAATAATTCTTTGCGTTGATATTTTATATTGTTGTTGTTTCAATAATTGTCATCGCATGATATTTCCCATTATCGATCAATAATTCATATTATTTGAATAATATTATTAGATAACATTATTGGCAATGTCTAGAAAGTTTTGTCAAGGAGAGGTTTGGTCACCTAATTTCCCTTGATGAAGAGAAATCCTTATCTGAAAGACCCTCTTTCCGAGAAACAAACTTGTCATTCATTATTGTGATTTTGTAATATTATTTGTGAATAATTAATTATTGATTTATATGATAAGGAAATATTTATTTGATGTGGATATAAGTGATGGATTTATTTATGTATGTGGTTATAAATGAAGGAATTAATGCTGAGGTGTGTTATTAGTATTTTGTCGGATTGGAAGTATTAAAAATCATCCGTTTTTGGATTTCGGATATTTTCTGTTTGGAGTTTGAAAAAACTTAAAGCTACAAAGTTGTAGAGAATTCAATTTCGTGTGGAATGTACATAAAATTCGTATTTTTCTGATAAACGGGCTATTTATTATGAATTACTGAAGTTTCGAAAAATAAAATGATTTTTATAAAAAATTGGGTGGGACCCACTTTTGTTTTAAACATGTGGGCTGCCAAAAATTTTTAGATTTGGCATGCTTGATGGCTGGTCTTGGTAGGTGGCGTGGAAGGAAGAAATATATATTATATTTTATTATTTTAGTCTCCTTTGGCGTTCTAGCATTTTTCTATAAATAAACGCTTAGGTTAGAATTGAAAATCACACCAGAAACAAGTTTTCTTTCTCTCTATATTATCGAGCGTATTTTTGTGAGTATTTAGATACTTTGAGAGTTGCTATTCAGTGCAAGTTTCCTTCGGCCTTACATCCGATATTCTGAACAGAAGTATTATTATTTTGAGGTAAGGGATATTATTTTCTTCGTAAATGATATTATTTCTTTCAATAGCATTATGCCGAAATATTGGTCTAAAATTTTTATCAAATTTGGAACTTTTTGTGTCGGGGTTACTATTCACGTATACGACACTATTCACGTATACGATACTATTCACGAATACGACACTATTCACCGAAAAATGAAAATTTTCCTTTTTGTCCAAGATGTCTATTATGGTTACTATCTTTGATTGTATCCATGTTTTAATCTTTATTTTTGAATTATGCTTCACAATTGGTTATTATGGAGTATTATTGAACTTGGACAAACTGTAATACGAATCCCTAATATTTGTTCTTTTATCTCACTGGATTCATTTTCTTTAAGATATTTTTCATTATCTTCAATCCTAAATGATGATAGTACTGAATATCGTTGGCCTGTAGTGCAAAGATGAATGATTAACAAATGAATATCTTTGGCCCATAGTGCAAAGATGAACAGGTGTTGAGATGAACATAACCAATTGGTGATACAAATGAATATCTTTGGCCTGTAGTGCAAAGATGAATATTTGATTCAAGATGTATATTGATTGATGTATGGAGTGATGATTCAAGATAGTTATTTTAGTAGTCCTCACTATTTTGTAAAATAGTGTATCAATAATTATAATGAGGACTCCTTTTGAGTTTGTATACTGTCTATTAGACAATATTTGTATTCAAACTCACAGTATAGGCGTTGTCGTATTGTGCACGATAATTGTATCACTGAAGTTGTATTTATTTCTATACCATGTATTTGGCGACTCATAATGGGTAATGTATACCAATTTTGGGGGCGTCACAGTTGGTATCAAAGCTTAGGGATATGATCCCTGGCTGAGATGTGAGATAAGAACTAGGATGGGAGAGATGGAGAATTCCTTCGCTATTATGACCTGACTAAGTTTATTTGTTATTTGGTTGGTCAGTCAGAGTATATGGTTAATATTTGATATGTTAATTTTTTTAACTAACCCTTGTTTTATGGCAGTATTTAAGAATGGCAGCGGGAAATATTAACAATGGAATGAATGAGACAGTGGAGACACCTTTAATCACCACCCAGGGGAACGTGCAATAGGAAGGCAATATTCCTCCAGTAAACAACACTACCGAACAAATGATGAATGATGGGATGTTTAGAAGCTTTTTGCAGTTCATGCAAAATCAGACGAGGGAGACCCGTGCATAAAATACGGGTGGAAATGATAGCAATGCGCGACTTGTCACAGCCAAACAGTTCAAGGAGTTGGGACCACCAAAATTTATTGGAAAGCCGGATCCGATCAAGGCAAAAATGTGGGTCAAGCAAATTACCAAGATATTCGATATCCTGTAGCAGTAGTCGTTACCGCGGTGAGGCACACTACTGGCGGGAGTCTGTGAAGCGTACCCATCCTGCCGCACTCAACATATCTTGGGAAACATTTCAGAAACAATTCAATGTCAAGTACTTTCCCGAAAGTATTCGTCATATGAAGGAGGTAGAGTTTATCAAACTGGAACAAAACAACATGACGGTGTCCCAGTACGAGGCAAAATTCGCTGAGTTATCCAGGTTTGCACCTCATTTGGTAGAGAATGAGGAACGAATGACAAGGATGTTTCTGAGAGGTCTAAAACCCGAGATTCGGTAATATCTTATCTCTCAAAAAATTTCTTTATATCCAGATGTTGTAAATAGAGCTCAATTATTAGAGTGAGATAACGAGTATGTTCAACCAAGGGAACACAATTAGGGTCATACCGGTGGCAGCGGTCATCGGAGCAATAAAAATCAGCAAGGAAGAAAACATTCGGACAAAAGCGGTAACCACTTTAGTGGTAATCGTTGCTGTGATAATAGAAGGAGCGAGTCGGGAGGAGATTTTAAAAAGAGAAGGTACAACAATGATAACGTGAAGACGTCAGCACAAACATCAACTGTTTCTAGGGGAGGAGAACGAGAACCGGTCGTTTGTTACAAATGCGAGAAGGAGGGACACATCAGCCCAAACTGCCCACAACAATCCAAGGTGTGTTATAACTGCTGAAAGGAAGGTCATATAGCAAGATATTATCTAGTTGTGAACCAAGTTCAGCAGGGATGGTGACTCCAAAGGTTGTCCCGGACAAGTCAAAGTCGGTGGTTCCTAGAAGGGCGTTTGTCGTGACTGCCCAAAATGCAAGAAACCCGAACGAGGTGATCACGGGTAAGCTAATCATAAACTTTTGCGAAGTTTATACCTTATTAGATTCCGGTTCTACCCATTCTTTTATATCTCCTGCTTGTGCTCAACGTTTGAACTTGACACCGGGGAAATTAGCCTTGACTTATCTGTTAAGACTCCGTTAGGAGAAACTTTTATTATATCTATTGTTTATAAATCTTGCTTGATTCAAGTTGGTACCATCACATTACCTGCCGATCTTATTTCGTTGAAAATTCTTGCATTTGATGTGATTTTAGGGATTGATTGGTTAACCACGCATCATGCTAAAATTGATTGTTTTCGTAAGGTTGTTAGTTTTCATATTCCTAACCAACCTATTATGAGAATTCAAACAACGAAACCATTAAAATCAATCAGTATCATATCAAGCCATAAAGCTATTCGTTTATTGAAAAATGGATGTCAAGCTTTCTTAGCCCATGTCACGGACTTGAATAAAAACACGTCAGATTTGTAAAAAAATTCTGTTGTTAGTGAATTTCCTGACGTATTTCCTAAAGAACTTCCCGGTCTACCCCCAGAACGTGAAGTTCAATTCTTTATTGATCTTGAACCTGGTACAAAGCCCATTTCTAAAACTCCATATCGAATGGCTCCTATTGAACTTCAGGAGTTAAAGGTCCAACTACGGGAGTTGTTGGACATCGGTTTCATTCATCCTAGTACATCTCCTTGGGGTGCTCTTGTGTTATTCGTAAAGAGGAAAGACGGGAGTATGCGACTTTGTATTGACTACCGAGAGTTGAACCATGTCACCATCAAGAATAGGTATCCGTTACCTCGCATTGATGACTTGTTTGACCAGTTGCAAGGAGCGCAATTCTTTTCAAAGATCGATCTTCGTTCTGGATATCATCAGCTTGAAGATTAAAACTAAGGATATTCCAAAGACTGCTTGCAGAACTCGATACGGGCATTATGAATTCTTAGTCATGTCTTTTGGATTGACTAATGCTCATGCTGCTTTCATGGATATGATGAACCGTGTGTTTAAAGAATATTTGGATCAGTTCGTTGTTATCTCTATTGATGACATCCTCATCTATTCCAAAAGCCGTGAAGATCATGAGAACCATTTGAAGCTGGTACTTCAAAGGCTTCGCGATAACAAGCTATATGCCAAGCTGAAGAAATTTGAGTTCTTGCTTGAAGAAGTAGCATTCCTTGGGCATGTGGTGTCAAAACATGGAGTATCTGTCGACCCGGCGAAGATTGAAGCCATACAAAGTTGGGAGCAACCGAAGTCGGTGACCGAAGTACGTAGCTTTCTGGGCTTAGCTTGTTACTATCGGAGATTTGTGGAAGGATTTTCTCGAATCGCTACTATGTTAACTCAACTGACTTGTAAAGATATAAAATTCAGTTGGAGCGAGGATTGTGAGAAGAGTTTCCAAGAGCTCAAAGGGAGACTCAGTTCAACACCTGTGCTGACAATACCATCTTGTTCGGATGGATTTGTTATCTACAGCGATGTTTTAGGCAAAGGGTTAGGATGTGTTCTCATGCAACATGGGAAAGTCATAGCCTATGCCTCGCGATAACTCAAAGAATTAGTGAGGAATTATCCTACTCATGATTTGGAGTTAGCAACAGTCATTTTCGCATTGAAGATCTGGAGACACTACCTGTATGGGGAGAAAGTGAAGATCTATACAGATAATAAAAGCCTCAAATATTTCTTCGTCCAAAAGGAACTCAATATGCGGCAACGACGTTGACTTGAACTTTGAAAGATTACGATCATACCATCCAATATCATCCTGGAAAAGTAAACATGGTAGCAGACGCATTGAGTAGAAGATCATATGTGGGTACGAGTGCAATGTTGTTAACACAAAGGCCCATTTTGTATGACTTGCAAAGGATGGAGATAGAGTTAAAGGCTCCAAGTACCCACGTGATGATATCAAACATACGAGTAGAACCGACTTTAATCGATAAAGTTAAAGCTGATTAAGCTACGGACATGTAGCTGATGCGTATGAAGAAGAAAGTGCAAGAAGGTGTTATTTCAGAGGCAAGAATCGATGAAGAATGAATACTTCGAGTCAACTCCAGACTTTGTGTTCCTAATGATTCTGACTTGAAGCATAGAATTATGATGGAGGCACATAACACACCGTTTTCAATCCATCTTGGGAGTACCATAATGTATCATGATCTTCGACATACATTTTGGTGGAGTAATATGAAGAGAGAGATCGCGGAGTTTATCTCGAGGTGTTTAACTTGTTAATGGGTAAAGGCGGAGCATCAAGTGCCAAATGGGTCCAATGCAACCACTCGAGATTCTGAAATGGAAGTGGGAACACATTACTATGGATTTCGTTACAGGTCTTCCCAAGGTTTCTCAAGGCATAGATGCGATTTGGGTAATTGTTGATAGATTAACCAAGTCTGCCCAATTCTTGCCTATACCGGAGACTTATTCCCTTGAACGTCTTACTCATATGTACGTGAATGAGATTGTGAGATTGCATGGCATGCCAGTATCCATCGTTTCGGATCGTGACCCAAGATTTACTTCACGATTTTGGGTTAGCTTGCAGAAAGCTATGGGCACGGATTTAGGATTCAGTTTGGCATACCATCCTCAAACGGACGGACAATCAGAAAGGACTATTCAAACTCTTGGAGATCTATTAAGACTATGTGTCCTAGATTTCAAAGGGAATTGGGATAAGTACCTACCATTGGTGGAATTCTCCTACAACAACAGTTACCAGACAAGTATAGGTGTGGCTACATTTGAAGCATTATATAGACGAAAGTGTCGCTCTTCAGTATGATGGGATGAGGTGGGAGAAGCAACATTATTGGGACCAGATTTGGTACGAATGACTACAGAGAAGATCCAAATGATTCGGCAACGTATACAAACGGTACAGGATCGACAAAAGAGTTATGTGGATCTTCATCGAAAGGATGTGGAATTTAATATTGGGGATCATGTATTGTTACGTATTGCTCCATGGAAGGGAGTTACAAGATTTGGGAAGAGGGGAAAGCTCAATCCAAGATTTGTTGGTCCATTGGAGATTCTTGATCGAATAGGAAATGTGGCATATAGACTCGCATTACCTCCAAGCATGTCTCGTGTTCATAATGTTTTTCACATATCTATACTTCGTAAATATGTTAAAGACCCGAACCACATTATTGAGTTAGAACCAGACGAGATAGCCGAAGATTTAACGTACGATGAGGTACCTGTTAAGATATTGGATAGGAAAGAGTATGTCCTACGCACTAAGATTATACCACAAGTTAAGGTTTTGTGGAGGAACCATACTATTGAAGAAATGACCTGGGAGTTGGAATCAGAAATGAAAACGAGGTATCCTCACCTTTTCGAAACACCAGATACGTACGTCAATTTCGAGGACGAAATTTTATAAGGAAGGGAGGTTATAAGACCCCAAATTTTTAATGAATAAAAAAGAATTTCCTCTATTTATTATTGTGAATAATAAGGAATTAATTTGATATAATGATTTGGTTATGTCCATTTATAAATAAAGATGAATTTTTCTATAAATATTATTTTTGAATATTATGGAATAAATTTGATATAATGTTATAGTCAGGGGTAATATTTATAAATTTTGCAAAGTATGCAAGTTGTTATAAAATATTCGTTTGGCTCTGGGAATATTCTTTTGTTAGTGAATATTCGCATAACGGCTCAATCATCAGGACCCCACAATGTAATTATTGCTTTGATCGAGAAAACGACAAAAAATATATTTTTATAAAAATAACTACGGAGGTGTTACCGTTAAAACCGCTGAACTACCCGGTAAAAGTACAAAGAATACGCTGTGGTCGTATAAGAAGACACACTAGATTGATTATCGATGCTTACGTGAAAAGTCACTCACCACGCTCAATTATCACTACAAGAATTGTCGTGATCATATCTCTTATATTATCGATTCAATTATTGTCACAAAGATCATCCGTATAATATGTTATAGATTAAATCAATAATTGAGACGACAAGTTATAAATGATTAATAATTGTTGAAAGATTAAATATGTGTTGATGAAAAAAAAAATGATTTGTGGTAAGTTTGATTTTTTTATGGGGGCTCATATGTCATCATCTAAGAGTCTCTTCACAAATAGATTTACCTTCACAATAGTAATTACCTTCACAATAGTAATTACCTCATTAATAGTATTTACCTTCAAATAGTAATTACCTTCACAATAGTAATTACCTTGTGAATAGTATTTACCTTCAATAATAGTAATTACCTTCACAATAGTAATTACCCCCTTATGAATAGTATTTACCTTCGCCAATAGTATTTACCTTCGCTAATAGTAATTACCTTTACCGCACGCCGAACCACTTGTCGCTTCACATTACAAAAGGCCGAACCACTTGTCGCTTCACATTACAAAAGGCCAAACCACTTTTCTTTTCACATCCACTCATTTTTCACACTAAGAAGTGCTAAGCTAGAAATCTTCTATAAATAGAGGCCTAGGGCTTCATTATTTTTCACTTAATTCATTCAAGCTATAGAGAGAGAAAGTATAGAGAGAATAAGAGAGAAAGAAGAAGAAGAGTATTTTGTTACTACACCGCCGCAAAGATTCAATCTCCTACCAAATGTAAGGGGTGTTATTTTTCTTATTCATGAAGAGAACTGTTGTTATTCCATCGCTTATTATTCTGCTGAATAACTCGTATAAGTGGTTTACCCTATACTTGGTGACATTCTTCTATTATTCTCGCTGAACATCCTGTCTGTGTTTTTACACCTAATTGACCGGTTCCGCTTTTTATTATTATTCTCGCTGAACATCCTCGCTCGTGGTTTTTACACCGACCGGGTTCCGCTTTTTATTATTCTCGCTGGAATAACCTCGTATAAGTGGTTTACCCTATACTTGGTTCCATTCTTTATTATTCTCGCTGAACATCCTCGCTCGCAGTGTTTTACACCCGACCGGTTCCGCTTTTTATTATTCTCGCTGAATATCCTATCTCGTGTTTTTTACACCGGATCCGGTTCCATCTTTATTATTCTCGTTGAACATCCTCGCTTGCGTGAATTTCACCGACCGTTCCGTTATTTATTATTCTCGCTGAATAACCTCGTCTGCGCGGGCCTATCGCATTTACGGTGATTTCTTTTGTTATTCCATCCTTTATTATACCCAAATAAGTTAAAACTTTGACTTCTATACTCCATGAAATTAGTAGAATATCCTCGATATTTCATGCTTCATCCAAAGATCTTTTCATGGAAATATTCTTCCGATCATTCTTGAATTTTACTACAAAACAATTTGATAATTGACGTTAATAATTCCCGGATAAAATAATTTCTTGAACTTGTTTTATCAATTCTTATATCATTGTCATCATCCTCATGTTTATATTTTTTTTAAAGTCATCTCGTATTCTCAGAAGTGCATGTAGATGGACTTGGTATGATTACGACCAGAGACTATTCTTGTAATCACGACCGTAATGTTACAAATGATGTGGTAAAAATCCTCAAAGGGTAGAAGGCATCGATGGACAAATTGTTGGCACGATCATGACTATTAATGAATACACAAATATTCTCGCCCGTAGTAGTATGAATAATTGTGGTCGTGATACTAAAGAATATCCTCGTCAGAAAAGTGGGTGATTCGATTCGATGATGAATATTTATTAAAGTCGAGTCTCAAATATATAAACAAAGGATGAAAAACCTTTAAAACCTAAAAGATAGTAGATTTTATTTTCTACTTGACTTTTTTAATGGATCAGATATTCCGCCGCAGCTTAAACCGGTTGTCTATCAGATTTTATCGCTTAATATTATCAAGACTATTGATAATTTATTCTCGCATTATCTTAGTCATAATATTTCATCGGGCTAGTTGAGCTCACCCTTTCTTTCACCGTTTCTCTTCGTGAAATGATAATATAGCCGGGACGAAGCCTGGGAAACGAGTGATGGTCCTCAAGATAAGATTAGTAGTCCCTCACTATTCTCGTAAAATAAAGTGATAATAATCAGAATGAGGACTTTTTTTTGAGTTTGTATAATATCTAGTAAACGATATTTTGTATTTAAACTCACGCTTTATGTCGTATTGCATACCTACGCTTATGTTAATAAGTTGTTTTTAAATTTCGCACTACGTAAGTGTCGCACCCAAGACGGGTGATGTATACCTAATTTTGGGGGCGCCACAACTGGTATCGTAGCTTAGGATACGATCCCCGCTAAGATGTGAGAATAGTACTAGAGGGGAGAGACGGGAATACCTTCGCTAGTATTTAATACCTAAGTTTACGTGATATTTTATCGGTCGGTCGTCAAGATAGGGATAATTTGTTACACGTCAATTAACCTTTTGTTTTGTGGCAAGATTCAAAAATGACATCCGAGAATGTTGAGAATAGCAATGGAGCGCAGCGATCGCTGATTCACCACATATCAATAATCGTGATAATGTGCATCGTGAAGGCGATAATCCTCACGCAAACAACAACACCGACTAAAATGATGAATGATCAAATGTTCGAGGCTTTATGCAATTTATGCAACAAAGAAAGCAGAGCGACTCTCGCCCAAAACGTAGGTGGAAACACTTGAAACTCTCAAGCCACACCGCTAAACAATTTAAGGAGCCGGACCACCACCGGAGTTTAAGGGAGAGCCAAAACCACTTCTAAGGAAGCATGGATAAAGCAGATTACCAAGATATTTGATGTCTCGGGATGCTCCGAGGAGCAAAAGGTTCCTTTCGCCGCTTTTATGTCATATGGAGAGGCGATTATCGTGGGAATCCAGAAACGACTCAACCAAATTGCATCAAGATATCTTGGGAGAAGTTCCAGAGTCGTTCAACGACAAATACTTTCCCGAAAGTATTCGCCATACGAAGGAGGTGGAGTTTATCAAGTCGAACAAAATAATACGACCGTGTCGCAAATACGAGGCAAAATTTATGAGTTATCACTTGCCATATTCCCCACTCGTGGATAATGAAGAGAGAATGGCGCTAATGTTTTTAAGAGGTTCGTCGAGATACGCCAACATCTTATTTCTCATAAACCGTGTTTGTATTCGATGTTGTAAATAGGGGCTCGCTTAGTGGAGCGCGATAACGAGTCAACGCAACTAAAAGAGAGCAAATTTTAAAAATTATAATACCAAATGAGAGAGTCATCGAGGCTATGACAACAAGCGTGAGGGGAATCAATAAAGCCAGATATGGTAACCACTTCGGTGGTAATCGTACAAAACAATAAGAATGGACATTTCAAGAAAAGGAGATTCAACAATGATGGAAAGACGCCAAGACCAAAGACCCATTGTTAAGGAAGGAGAAAGACCACCTATCATATGCTTCAAATGCGAGGAGAGGGACACATCACCAAACCACACATGCCATCCAAAGCATGTTATAATTGTGGAAGAGAAGGTCACTTAGCTCGATTTTGTTGCCATCAAGACAAATTCAATAGGATGGAGAGGCACCAAAGGCCATCCCGTAAAATTCAAAACCCAGAAGGCAAGGGAGAGCATTTGTTGTGACCTCCCAAAGAGCAAGGAACTGAATGAGGTCATCACGTAAGCTTATCATAAACTCTAATGAAGTCTATACTTTATTTGATACCGGCTTCTACCCATTCTTTTATTTCTCCTACTTACCCATCGATTAAATTTGACCGAGAAATTAGACTTTCGACTTATCTCGTGGAAACTCCGCTGGAGAGAAACCTTCATTACATCCACTCGCTTATAAGTCTTGTTTGGTTCAAATCGGCACCTTCACATTACCCGTCGATCTTATTTCATTAAAAATACTCAGATTTGACGTGATTCTAGGGATCGATCGTTAACTACTTATCATGCAAAAATCGATTGTTTTCGTAAGGTCATTAGCTTTCATATTCCTAATCAACCTATTATGCTAATTCAAACGACCAAACCATTAAAATCAATCACGGCCATCTCAAGCCATAAAGCTATTCGCTTATCAAAAACGGATGTCAAGCTTTCTTAGCTCATGTCACGATTTAAATAAAAATACGCCGCTTTTAAACGATATTCCTATTGTTAATAAATTTCCCGACGATTCCCAAGAACTTCCCCGCCTACCCCGTGAGCGTGAAATTGAATTTTGTATCGACTTTCAACCCTAGACAAAACCTATTTCCAAAGCCCCATATCGAATGGCTCCTATCAACTTCGTGAGTTAAAGACCCAACCAGCAGAATTGTTAGACATCGGCTTTATTCGCCCTAGTACTTCTCCTCGGGGTGCTCCTGCGTCTCTATTCGTGAAGAAGAAAGATGGGAGTATGCGATTTGTATTGATTATCTGGAGTCAATCACGTCACCATCAAAAATAGTATCCATCGCCACGTATTGATGACCTGTTTCGACCAAATAAGCAAGGAGCCAAATTCTTTTCAAAGATCGATCTTCGCTCCGGATATCACCAATCAAGATTAGAACCACCGACATTCCAAAGACGGCCGTAACTCCTGCAGACGGCATTATGAATTCCTAGTCATGTCCTTTGATCGACTAATGCCCCGCCGCTTCATGGATATGATGAACCGAGTATTCAAGGAATATTTAGATCACTTTGTGGTCGCCTTTATCGATGACATCCTTATTTATTCCAAAAGCCGTGAAGATCATGAGCAACACTTGAGGTCGACACTCCAAAAGCTTCGTGAATATAAGCTTTATGCCAAGTCAAGAAATGCGAGTTCGTCAAGAAGTAGCATTCCTCGGGCACGTGGTATCAAGTCATGGAATATCTGCTGACCCAAAGAAAGATCAAGCTATTCAAAGTCGGGAACAACCTAAATCAAAGACCAAGCACGTAGCTTTCTGCTTAATGGGTTATTATCTGAGATTCGTGGAAGGATTTTCTCGAATCGCTATTCCATCGACTCAAATTGACTTTGAAAGATACAAAGTTCTATTGAGCTTAAGAATGTGAGAAGAGTTTTCAAGAACTCAAGAGGAGACTTATTTCAAAGACTGCTCGACAATACCATCCGCCTCGAGGGATTTGTCATCTACAAAGATGCTTCGCAAAGGGTCGGGATGTGTTCTCATGCAACATGGAAAAGTAATAGTTTATGCCTCATGACAACTCAAAGAATATGAGAGGAATTATCCTACTCATGATCTAGAGTCAAGCAAATGTTGTCTTTGCACTTAAAATTTGGAGGCATTACTTGATGGGGAGAAAGTGGAGATCTTTACTTGATCATAAAAGCCTCAAATATTTCTTCACTCAAAAGGAACTCAACACGCGACAACGACGCTGGCTTGAACTGCTGAAAGATTATGATCATACCATCCAATACCATCCCGAAAAGTTTAACGGTAGCCGACGATCGAGTAGAAAATCATATGCAAGTACGAAAAGCGATATTGTCAACGCAAAGGCCCATTTTGTGTGACTTGCAAAGGATGGAGATAGAATTAAAGACCTGTGGACGCATGTGATGATAGCGAGTATACGAAAGTAGAACCGACTTTTAATCGATAAAGTTAAAGCCGCTTTGCTACACTTGAGCCGATGCGATGAGGAAGAAAGTGCAAGAAGGTGCTACGCCAAGCAAGAATCGATGAAGAAGGAATACTTCGAGTCAACTCCGCATTTCAGTTCCTAACGACCCGATTTAAAGTATAATATCATGATGGAGGCACACAACACACACCATTGCAATCCATCTCGGGAGTACCAAATGTATCATGATATTCGCCATACATTTTGGTGGAGCAATACGAAGAGAGAGATAGCGCTGCTTATCTCAAGGTGTCTAACTTGTCAACGAAGTTAAAGCGAGCATCAAGTACCAAAAGGTCCATCAGAACCACTTGAAATTCCGTAATGGAAGTGGGAGCACATTACCATGGATTTCAAGCACGGCCTTCCTAAGGTTTCTCAAGGCATCGATGCGATTTGGGTCATTGTTGATAGATCGACCAAGTCCGCTTTCATTTCTTACCGATACGAGAAACTTATACACTTGAACGCCTTCGTCAGATGTACATAAACGAGATTGTAAGATCGCATGGTATGCCAAGATCCATAGTTTCCGATCGAGACCCAAGATTCACTTCACGATTTTGGGTTAGTTTGCAAAAGCTATGGGCACAGATTTCACGATTTAGCTCTAAGATATCATCCTCGCATTTTACCGGACAATGGAGAGGACTATTCAAACTCTCAAGATCTATTAAGACTCGTGGTCCTTGATTTCAAGGAGTCGGGACAAGTTCTTACCATCGGTGGAGTTTTCCTACAACAACAACAGCTTATCAAGCAAGTATCGCATGGCTCCATTCAAGCGCCAGATGGAAGAAAGTGTCGCTTCCAAAGATACCGGGATGAGGTGGGTGAAGCAACGTTGTTGGGACCGAGTTGGTACGTATGACTACTTTAAAAGATTCAAACGATCCGACAACGATAAAAAAACCTCACAAAATCGATAAAAGAGTTATGCCGATCTTCATCGAAAGGACGTGGAATTCGATATATAGAGATCATGTGTTGTTAAGAGTCGCTCCATGGAAAGGAGTTACAAGATTTGGAAAGAGAGGAAAACTTAATCCTCGATTCATCTATTCCATTTTTAATCCTCGATCGAGTAGGAACTCGCGGCCTATAGACTCGCTTTTACCGCCAAATATGTCTCGTGTTCATAACGCTTTTCACATATCTATGTTACGTAAATATGTGAAAGACCCGAACCATATTATCGAAGTTAGAACCGATTTAAATAGCTAAGATTTGACGTATTTAAGAGGTTCCTGCTCAAATTTTGATAAGAAGGAACATATTCTACGCCCAAGGTTATACCTCAAGTCAAAGTTTTATGGAGGAACCACGATGTCGAGGAAATGACTGGGAGTTAGAATCAAATGAAATCAAGGTATCCTTACCTCTTCGACATACCAGTGTATCGCACTTCTAATTTCGAGGGCTAAATTTCATAAGAAGGGGAGGTCAGAAGACCCCAAATTTTATAAATAAAGATGAATTTTTCTATAAATATTATTTTTGAATATTATGGAATAAATTTGATATAATGTTATAGTTGTGGGTAATATTTATAAATTTTGCAAAAGTATGCAAGTTGTTATAAAATATTCGCTGGCTCTGGGAATATTCTTTTGTAGGGAATATTCGCATAACGGCTCAATCATCGGTGGACCTCACAATGTAATTATTGCTTTGATCGAGAAAACGACAAAAATATTTTATAAAAATAACTACGAGGTGTTACCGTTAAAACCGCTGAACTACCCGGTGGTAAAGTACAAAGAATACGCTGGGTCGCATAAGAAGACACTCAGATTGATTATCGATGCTTACGTGAAAAGTCACTCACCTATGCTCAATTATCACTACAAGAATTGTCGTGATCATATCTCTTATATTATCGATTCAATTATTGTCACAAAGATCATCCGATAATATGTTATAAGATTAAATCAATAATTGAGACGACAAGTTATAAATGATTAATAATTGTTGAAAGATTAAATATGTGTTGATGAAAAAAAAAAATGATTTGTGGTAAGTTTGATTATTTTATGGGGGGCTCATATGTCATCATCTAAGAGTCTCTTCACAATAGTATTTACCTTCACAATGTAGTAATTACCTTCACAATAGTAATTACCCTCATAATAGTATTTACCTTCACAATAGTAATTACCTTCACAATAGTAATTACCCTCAGAATAGTATTTACCTTCACAAATAGTAATTACCTTCACAATAAGTAATTACCCTTATGAATAGTATTTACCTTCGCCAATAGTATTTACCTTCGCTATTAGTAATTACCTTTACCGACGCCGAACCACTTGTCGCTTCACATTACAAAAGGCCGAACCACTTGTCGCTTCACACATTACAAAGGCCAAACCACTTAAACATCATTAGCCACTTTCGCTTTTCACACTAAGAAAAGTGCTAAGCTAGAAATCTTCTATAAATAGAGGCCTAGGGCTTCATTATTTTTCACTTAATTCATTCAAGCTATAGAGAGAGAAAGTATAGAGAGAATAAGAGAGAAAGAAGAAGAGTATTTTGTTACTACACCGCCGCAGATTCAATCTCCTACCAAATGTAAGGGGTGTTATTCTTCTTATTCATGAAGAGAACTGCTGTTATTCCATCGCTTATTATTCTGCTTGGAATAACCTCAGATAAGTGGTTTACCCTATACTTGGTGACATTCTTCTATTATTCTCGCTGAACATCCTCGCTCTGTGTGTTTTACACCCACCGGTTCCGCTTTTTTATTATTATTCCGCTGAACATCCTCGGGTTTTTACACCCACCCGGTTCCGCTTTTTATTATTCTCGCTGAATATCCTCGTATAAGTGGTTTACCCTATACTTGTGACATTCTTCTATTATTCCGCTTTTAACATCCTCGTCTGGTGTTTTACATCCGGTTCCGCTTTTATTATTCTCGCTGAATATCCTATCTCGTGTTTTTACCCGATCCGGTTCCATCTTTATTATTCTCGTTGAACATCCTCGCTTGCGTGAATTTCACCGACCGTTCCGTTATTTATTATTCTCGCTGAATAACTCGTCTGCGCGCTCTATCGCATGCACGGTGATTTCTTTTGTTATTCCATTCTTTATTATACCCAAATAAGTTAAAACTTTGACTTCTATACTCCATGAAATTAGTAGAATATCCTCGATATTTCAAGGCTTTCATCCAAAGATCTTTTCATGGAAATATTCTTCCGATCATTCTTGAATTTTACTAATTTGTCGATAATTTGACGTTAATAATTCCCGGATAAAATAATTTTGAACTTGTTTTATCAATTCTTATATCATTGTCATCATCCTCATGTTTATATTTTTTTTAAAGTCATCTCGGGCCCAGAAGTGTATGTAGATGGACTTGGTATGATTACGACTGACTCAGAGACTATTCTTGTAATCACGACCGTAATGTTACAAATGATGTGGTAAAAATCCTCAAAGGTCAGAGTGCATCGATGGACAAATTGTTGGCACGATCACGACCATTAATGAATACACAAATATTCTCGCCCGTAGCGTATGAATAATTGTGGTCGTGATACTAAAGAATATCCTCGTCAGAAAAGTGTAAGTGATTCGATGATGTGAATATTTATTAAAGTCGAGTCTCAAATATATAAATAAAGATGAAAAACTTTTAAAACCTAAAAGATAGTAGACTTTTATTTTCTACTCACTTTTTTAATGGATCAGATATTCACCGCAGCTAAAACCGGTTGTTTATCAGATTTTATCGCTTAACATTATCAAGACTATTGATAATTTATTCTCGCATTATCTTAGTCATAATATTTCATCGGGCTAGTTGAGCTCACCCTTTCTTTCACCGTTTCTCTTCGTGAAATGATAATATAGCCGGGACGAAGCCTGGGAAACGAAAGTGATGGTCCCGAAGATAAGATTAGTAGTCCTCACTATTCTCGTAAAATAAAGGTGATAATAATCAGAATGAGGACTTTTTTTTTCGAGTTTGTATAATATCTAGTAAACGATATTTGTATTTAAACTCACGCTTTATGTCGATTGCATACCTACGCTATGTTGTATACCTAATTTTGGGGCGCCACATAGCTTCTTCCGTAAATTTGATGTGAACCTCGGATCTCGTCTCGACACAATTGATATTGAACTCCATGTCTCGATACGATCTCTTTAACATATAATTTTGCCACCGATCAAGATTGAATCTAATCTTTATTGGCAAAAGTGCGATTTTTGTCAATCATCCACTATCACCCAAATCGCATCGTATCCTTTCTGAGTTGTTGGAAGACCTACCACAAAATCCATTGTGATATGTTTCCATTTCCATTCTGGTATCTCCAACGGTTGAAGTAACCCGCTTGGTCTTTGATGCTCGGCCTTGACTCTCTGACATGTCAAGCACTTTGCAACGCATTCTGTAACGTCTCTTTTCATATTTGGCCACCAAAAATGTCGTTGCAAGTCTTGATACATCTTCGTATTTCCTGGATGAATCGAATATCTCGAGCTATGGGCTTTTGTCAAGATATCCTCTTTAATGTCTGGTACTGCTGGAACCCATATTCGTCCTTCAAATCTCAGCATCCCCTCGGTATCAACTTTGTACTTTATTTCTTTTCCCTCGACCACACTTTCTCTTATTTTTCTGCATTCCTCATCCTGCAGTTGAGCGTTCTTCACTTTGTCCACCAAAGTTCAACTGGCTTCCATCTGGTACAATTACTCATCGGATTCTTTTGGAAATTTGATTTCCAACTCTAACCTTGACATTGCTTTAATAAGCTCCTCCTTATCAGTTAACAACATCAACTTTTCCCCGCTTTCCTACTCAAGGCATCTGCAACCACGCTTTGCTTTGCTTTCGGATGATAAAAGATCTCACAATCATAATTTTTTATCGGTTCCATCCATCTTCTTTGACACATGTTCAGTCCTTCGTGAAAAAATATACTTGAGACTTTTTATGGTGCAGTAAATCTCACATTTCTCTCCGTAGAGATAGTGTCTCCATATCTTCAGAGCAAACACAACCGCCGCCAACTCTAAATCATGAGTCGGATACCCTTTTTCATAGTCTTTCAATTGTCTTGATGCATACGCGATGACTTTCCCTTTCTACATAAGGACACATCCTAATCCATTGTGTGAGGCATCACTGTACACCACAAAATTTCATGTATTATTGGGTAATGCCAACACAGGTGCCACACTTAAGTTCTTCTTCAAATCTTGGAAACTCTCTTCACATTTCTCCGTCCAAACGAATTTTACAGCTTTCCTTGTCAAATTTGTTAGCGGAGTGGCTATCTTAGAAAAATCTTGAATAAATCTTCTATAATAACCAACCAGTTCCCAAGAAACTCCTCACTTCGATGGTGTTCTTGGTTGTTCCCAATTAATCACAGCTTCCACTTTTGACGGATCCACTGAAATCCCATCTTTGTCAATCACATGCCCCAAAAATTGTACACGGTTGAGCCAAAATTCGCACTTAGAGAATTTTGCATACAACTTTTCCTTTCTTAATGTTTCCAATGTCAAACGTAAGTGTTCCACATGTTCTTCTTGAGTTTTGGAATAGACTAAAATGTCGTCGATGAATACCACTACAAACTTATCTAAGAATGGTTTAAACACCCTATTCATCAAATCCATGAATGCAGCAGGTGCATTGGTTAAACCAAAAGACATCACCAGAAACTCGTAATGTCCATACCGAGTTCTGAATGTCGTTCGTGGTATATCCTCCTTCCTCACTTTCAATTGGTGATACCCACTTCTCAAATCTATTTTCGAAAAGTATTTAGCACCCTTCAATTGGTCAAACAAGTCATCTATTCTTGGCAACGGGTATTTGTTTTTAATAATGACTTTGTTTAACTCCCTGTAATCAATGCAAAGACGCATTGATCCATCCTTCTTCTTCACGAATAATACTGGCGCTACCCAGGGTGACACGCTTGGTTGAATATATTTCTTGTCTAGCGCTCTCTTGCAACCGTATTCATCGCCTTTATTTCTACCGCACCATTCTCAGATGGGGCCTTCGATATTGGTGTTGTTCCCTACGCCAAGTCGATCACGAACTCTATTTCTCCGTCAGTCAAGTCCCGACAAATCCTCCGAAACACGCTCTTCAAATTCCTCACCACCGGGTATTTCTTCTAGTTTCACACCTTCTTTCGAGTATCGACTATGTAAGCTAAATAGCCCACACACTTGACTCAACAATTTCTTGCTCGCATAATCGCCGACATTTCATCTGCTTAGCGACTTGCTACCATAGAATACTACCTTTGACAAGTCATAAGGTTTACACACTTCTTTTTGGCAATCAATTACCGCCCATATTTGAATACAAATAATCCATTCCCAAAATAACATCAAACTCTCCGAGTCTAATCGGAATCAAATCTACCATAAAGATATTTTCCTTAATACTCACCCTACAGTTCTTTTATATGAATCTAACAGGGATTACTTCCTTATTCCCAATTTCTATGTTCAAAGGAAAATTCAGTTCTCCTCTAGGCAATTATAACCTCTTAGCAAATTCATCAGATATAAACGAACAAGTAGCACCCGAATCAAATAATACATAAGCATTTATATCATTGATTGGGATAATACCTGACACCACATCTTTTGATTGCACAGCATCTTGCATAGTCATGTTGAAGGTTCTGGCTGTGGGTTTATTTGATGTTGCAGGTCCTGCAATAGCCCATGTACCTCCATTGTTACATCCATTGCTTCTGGTAGTCACTCCATCCTTCTTCTTAGGGCATTCATGAGCAAAGTGATCCTTGGATCCGCACGTGAAGCACGCATTATTCTTTGGTTGAGTACTATTTGGGGCGATGTGACCCACATGGCCACAATTGAAGCAAACTCGTTTCCCCATCAAGCACGCACCCTTGTGAAATTTCCCGAATGTCGCACATGCTTTAACCTTTTTGTTTTGCTGATTACCCTGCTGGTTTCCAGCACCCATGTTTCCATTCCACTTCCTTTTCAAACTGTTGTTGTTGTTGTTTCCACCACCACCACCTCCATTCTTAATCTCATTCTTATTCTTCTTCTTCTTCTGTTCTTGATTGAATTTTGTCATTTGCCGCTTTCCACCTTCAAATGAAATAACGCCTTCTCCATCATCTGCACAGAACGTTTTCAATCGAACAGGAAACCCCTATCGTCTGTACCTGTGGCTTCATTCTGTTCAAATCTCTTCGCTTTACGCCATCTCAGGTTTACCTAATATGGCGCAAACCTCGTCAATTCGTTGAATTTCTCGGCATACTCAGATACCGTCATCGTTCCCTGCTTTAATTCCAGAAACTGCACTTCTAATCGACTCTTCAACTCTCGGAAAATAGGTCTCAAGAACAACTCGTTGAACCTATCTCGTGTCATCACCCTCGCCCTTCACGAGTTTTATTGGCTCGCCACCAATAACTAGCTTCTGCTTTCAACATGAAAGTTGCGAAAGCAGTCTTCAGATCATCCCCTACCCTAGCGACATCGAATACCTTTTCTATCTCCATAATCCAAGTTTGTGCTTCGACTGGATTCATGGACCCACAGAATTCAGGTGGTCCAACAGCCTTGAAATCCTTAAACGTTGTACCATGGTTTTTTGGTTGATTCTACAACGCTCCTGTCAGTAGTGTCACTAATTGTTGAACGGGATTACCATCAACATTATCATTATTGGTTCCTTCAGTGGTTCTTTGTCGTGTTGGTTGACGTTTGGGAGACATTTTCTATTAAAAATACATTCATTAGATTATTATTCAATTCTTTTAAGTAATTTCTACTTAACTTGTCTCCAAAAAGAATTAACCACATAACACATAACACTTTGAATAAAGTAACAACTTTTATTTATTCATAATCTTTTTGAAAACATAAACAATAGCATCACTGCTACCTACATTACTTTCCTGAACTACAAAAGTTTCAGGGCAACATCATAGTCATATCCCATAGGTTGCATAACACTTTGGATTTACAATTTATTTAACCTTTCACTCATCGTACAACAGCTACGATATTCTATTAAGATACTTCTTAGCCCTATCACGTTCTTCCTCCATGACTCGAAACATTGTTCTGCGATCTAACACGAATGATGGTAGCGTCTCGAACTGAATCGGATATCCTATGACCCGATCTTGAGCTCGATTAATTGCGGTATGAAATACTTTATCCATCTCTTCCATCTTCATCCTCTTTGCTTATAAGGTCTCTTCGCTAATCTGTTCGTTGAAAAGCTTCCTCGTAAGCATCTTCGCTCTTGCCCTCTTAGCGAAGATCTTCTCTCGCCTTGTTCTTCGCTTCAAATGACCACTTCGATCGATTGTTCTTTCTCTCCTTCATGCGTAATAGTTTCTCCTCGACAATTGTCGATTGTTCTTCACGATCCTCGGATCTCGCCAGTCTTTTGTGTCATTGTAGTCCGTTGTTCAGCTACTATCTCCTGCAACTCCTCAACAGTATCCTGAAGTTCCACGTTACGATCGTAGACTTCATCGTACATACGAGCAGCCATCGAGGTTAGTGGAGTCTCCTCCTCCTCATCCTCGTCATGCTCATCCTCCTGTGGTAACTCAATGGGATCCTCCTCATATGTTTCCACGTTATCATCCTCATCTTCAACTACTGTGACCAACGGGGCTGACTCCCGTGGTAGTAGTTGTTCCCAAACTACCGGAATGTCGCGAGGCTCCTCCTGTATAGGCATTTGAGGTCCCTGCTCCCTAGCCTGACTGGATTCTCTGACATTAGTCATCCTGACAACAAAGTTTTAAAGTTTTAATTATTAATCATTACTACTCGACACTCACGAGTACATAAATTATAATCACATAAGCACATAAGTGTTTTATTACTTCTTTCTTAAAACTCGATAAGAGTTATCTCCACTATCTTTTCAAAGGTTACTTCCTAAGGCTTTTCCCCCCACCTAAGGTTCATAACCTAAAGCTCTGATACCAACTTGTGAAACCCCCAAACCTAGGTACTTCATTCCCACAGGATTTGGTGTTCACTGAATCAAACATTTATATCTAACTACCCAATCATAATAAAACTGAATAAATAAAAAGCTTTCCCATTAAAGGGTTACATAATAAAAATCTCCCAGGTTATCTAACCTTTAATCGTCATTCAAATGCGGAAAACATTACATAACTTCTTTAAAACAAAGTCTAATATCATCATAATAAAAGTCTAACATCTTAATCAAAGGAAAAATTACAAGTTTTCATCACTTGTACATTTTTCCCTTTCCTTTGCTAGTCGAAGGTTCACCTACCTTCTCTTCTTTAGCTGCAATGAGTTTATAAATATGCAAGAGTGAGCAAAACAATTGCTCACTGGATATAATATGGAATCAACAGGAGTATAACAATAATAACTATCGAAATAGGCACATCAAAAGTGAATAGTACTCTATCAACAATAATCAGAAACTAAAATTCCAAAATATGGAAAATATACATCACTGAGGGTCGTAAGACCATGAACTACGTCCATAGTTGCAAGTAATCTTTCAACTACAACTTTAACCGTCATAAGACTATAAGGACCTCGTACTTAGGGGAATCAGCCCTTCGTACGATGTATTGTGCACAAACATTTTAATGTGATACGTAAGTTAACCCCTAATCATAACAATAGGGTTGTTCATCTCAGTATTTAGAGTACAAGTCCGCACCAAAGGAAGTTTGGTTTGGATAAGCTTTCAAGGTAATTTGGAATTCAACGAACATCAAATAAGGATTAGTTGAATAAAACAAATAACATTATACTATAGAATAATCGTGATTGAATCAATCATAGTAAACTAAAGTCATGATTTAGGAATAATCTAATAGCATACAATTTGAATAACTATAATACACCTTGCTTGAACAATACTAAGCCAAGGTTAATTAGAATTGAATACTAAGCATGCATAGCAATTTGAACGATAAAAATGTTCGACATTAGTATATATAGTTGGGCATGCTAAAAAACAAGTTAAATATAAGTATAACTTGTTCAACATCAAACAAAAGTTTAGACAGCTTGCATCATTATAAGGTAATCGAATTGGAAACAATAATTAGTTCAACAAGATAAAGGAATAGATAACTTACCTTGTTCGTAGATTAAACCGAATAATTCGAATCACAATATCCTATATACATATGTCATCATGACATAGTTAGTCATTATCACATAACTAATACATTCATCATGTAGGTTTGACTATTTAATCAAATAATCAAGTTATAACACAAGTTAATTGCTAGTAACATGCTTATTCATGATATAAAAATACTAAAATCATAATTTAACAGTCCTACTATCATTACATAACTCTTCTTAAAATTTAGTGTACAAAAAAGTACACTTTCGCACCATTCTCACTAACTCATGACATATTTCCATACGCTTTACATCATGTGGTCATACTACAATGGAGATGGCGCTATTACAAGGCTGATTATTATACTACTAAGTTGCCATATGACAGGATTTATGATGTCATGCTACCACAATTGAACAAATTGGGTCACACAGGGCGCCACATCGCAGCGATTCGATCGACAACTTTTAAGAATATAAGAAATAGCCAATTTTGGCCTACAACCTCGTTTCTAACAGACTAATTCACATGCAATTCATACAAAAACTTCATGTAAACATAATTCAAGAACCCCTAACATATTTTTACCCATACAACAACATAAACAACAAATTTAAAACATCCAATTTCACTATTTTTGATAATAACTCACTTTTTGATATTTCAATGAAAAATCAACACTGTAAATTTTTTTTTTCAACCAAAACAGTTAATTCGAAGTATCTTTATCAATAATTATACATACTCTATCAAATTAGATGGCCAATTTACCAATAAAATAACTAATTAACCCATAATTTCTACTTTAAGCTAAACAATATATATTAACAAAACTCTCTCAGTAAAAATATTTTCTTCACAAATTACATACATATTATCAATTCATTGACTATAATCATATATAACCTATTAAAATAACTTTACAACAATAGTTTATCATATGAACACACATAAAATCGACAATTATCCTATCACAAGAATTTTACAGAGAAATAGGAGAAGACAAAGCTAAAACTTTTAAAACAAAAAGAAATAGGAGAATACCTTGATTGTAGAAGATGATGGCTATCCCTTTTGATTATCAAACTTCTTTTCCCCAATTCTTTTCTCAATTCTCTAGCCTTCCTTCCTCTCTTCTTTTCTTCTTCTCTTCTTCTTCTTCCCCTGAGTCTTTCTTTTCTTCCTAACTCTATCTAGCGTACTAGATATCTAACGGATAATAATAATGATAATATTAAATATATAATATAATACTAACTTAACTGACATCAGTTATAATTTTTGAAATCAAAAGCCATAAGGCTTGTTTGGTTAACTAACTAAAAATAACCCATTAATCCTTACACCTTGTTTGGCAAAACACAATCACTACAACAAAAAGGCTTATCAATGATCAGACATCATAATCGCATACGGTCATGAGATATCCATCTGCGATCGTATGCGATCACCGACATGAGTCGAGATATTCAATTCTTTGGAAGGACATCAGCGACCAACAATAGCGACCGAATTATTAGCGACCGCAATCAGCGACCGATACCATCGCTATTATGACTTATGCTGAGTCATTTGTCATGTGTGACATGTCACACATGTCAGTGACCGATAATAGCGAAACGCAATCATTAGATTCAATTCAAAGAAGTCAAGCGGTCACGATATAGCTTTAGCGATCGCATCGCGATCATTGATGCTTTGTTTTTTTTAAAAAAAATTTGCCTATTTTATTGATTTCCCAAAAATAACCTGCTTTGTACCTGCTTTCAATCCCAACATAGCAATATATATATATATATATATACAAGCATCCATATTAACATCCATCCAATACAATACAAAACATTCATCCATGAATAAACATTCATCCAATACAATACAAAACATTCATCCAACACAATACAATCGATATTGTAAACATCCATATAAACTAATATAATTGTCCAAAGAATGAATCTAAAAGAGTACAAGGCTTTATAAATCTAAAAAAATAAGTCTAGGCGCTCTTCATGGATCATCCAAATTAGGATCCTGTAATTATCAAAGTAATAAAACATATATGTTACATATAAGTAAGACATTGACTTAGAGACTATAAACATATAAGACAATGTAGCTAAACAATAAACGATATATATATATACCTGCTCCTGCTATTGTAGGCTATCGCTTCCTCGCTCTTCTGCCACGCCATCATTGCCTCCGCCTTGACTCATCAGACTCGAGAGATCGCAGATGCTCGCCCAAGATATCTGAAGAAGATCACGATCCCGACAGATCGCTCTCACACATACCACGGAGTATGATAGGGTCGGATAACTTTGATGATCATTTGTAGACCGGGTGGCGTGGCAGTTCGTGCCATCGATGGTCAAAGGCCATCTTTGTCCTTGGCCTTTAACATAATTTTTCTTCACGATGGACGCCTCTCCCATAATTCTTGATCAATCGACGACGCGGGGTTCCTTCAGGGATAGCGCTGCTTCATTAAGCCCTTATAAGTGTCTGTCCGTCAAGATGAACAATTAAATAGTTAAAAATAAATAAAAAAAATACTAAAAAGGGTCGTTACAATTTATAAACAACATATTACGATAAAGTGAACTTATTACCGCTATCTGAACAGCCTCAGGTAGACCATCGCGGGTGGCCACATACACATCCAACCAATTGATAGGTTGACCTTGAGACTGAGACTCCTACAGTTCATTTTCTCATATTATTATGTAAACATATGATATTTTAGCTACAAAAGATGATCAGAACATAACATACGTGATTCCACACCACCATGTCTTTCAGCAACTGTGATATCTTCCGCCCCGATACGTGCCTTTTGCCTTCTCGCCGTCTGATACACCTGAGGATCTGTTCGAGGCGGAAGTCTTGTGCCTCTTGACCCAGCTCTCAGCTCTCCACTGGTCATACATCTGCACCCATATGGGCTGTGCGCACCACCAGGGGCTATGCTCATGCATATATTGCTCACCCTGTCCTGGAAGGTCAATCTTAGCATTGTGCAGGGCTTTTTGTCGTTCCTTATTCAAATTATCTTTAGTTCATTGCGTATGCTTCGCGAAATAGTGTCTCAATAATCGATGCTCGTAAGTCGTCCCATCTATATCGTTTCTGCAAATAAAACAACAATAATAATATTAAAATTGTTATATTACTAAACAATATTATTTGATTAACTATGTATTATCTATTAGAGTGATAAAAAATATACCAAAAATTCAAATTAAATCAATCAAGATCCTTATGGGCGTAGAGGTATGCTCATTTATGTAATCATTGGCTAGGCGGCTCAGAAGCATAATTGTGAAATGCACTTCACAATTTTACTATCTTGAAAATCACTACAATATACAATAATTTATATTAAAACCCTTACATTTAAATCACTACTATATTTATAACAATGAAAATATTAAACCCTTATATATATACACGATGTTTAACTTACGTGCTATCTGGAGGAGGACGGATCTGTATAAAAATGCGATCATCCAGATTAGTGGGGCCTTCAGCACATGATTAGGGCCCCGACCCAACCCGTGGCTTTAGGTCTTTGTAGAAGTACAGAAGACATCTATAAATAAAAAAATTTGGATGTTAGTATGAGTTTTAAATGAAAGGTACATGTAAACTAATACAATTGTCCAAATGAAATGGCCTCGAATAAATACTCCAGACATCAACTTAATTAAATCACCAAAATCTATAGCATTCACTTAATACTTGTTAATTTGTTTTAATAATTGTCACTAGCAACATGCAAATAATGAGTGATATCATAAACTTTTTAGACTTCATGAGTTCAAGTGTCAATGTCTAATTCAGAATCATCATGTATACGTGTTGCAGATTCATAACCATCATCTGCTTCAGATTCTGTGTCAAATTCAGTCAATAACTCTTCCTCCTCAGTATCAATGTCATCTGACACAAGTATTGACTCAGGATCTAATTCATGTGGTTCATCTCCACCATCTAACTGGATTACTTCATTATCATCCTCCACATTTATTATAGTCCGACTATGAAGCATCCGCTTCTTGGTAAATCTCCCCATTAACTAATTCTACACGACTACGCTACGGAGTATGAATTACAACTTGCCAATCAGTGGCGGTCCCTCCTTTCCTAACAGGACTAGGAGTGTAGTATACTTATCTTGAGTTGGTAAAACAAATGGTTCGTTGGAGTACGCAGACCTATGGAGGTCAATATCGACGATTCCATGTCTCACAACACGTATCCCTTTTTCTCGAATCAAACCAACGGCACTTGAACAAGTGAATATGACCCCGTCGTGCGTTCCTTGTATGCGAAAACTCTACGATTTCCTCCAACTCCCCATAAAAGGCATGACCAAGCTCATTGTAACAATCTCCTTGGCCACACACTCCGAGTTCGTTGTTCTTTTACTGCGCCCATATGCCTTTGTGTGAAATTCACAACCATTTATTTTGTAACCATCATGCGGACTTGATCCTTGTCTCGTCCCATAGCTAGGACTTGTACATTAGCCTAAATCGTTGATCCTCAAATAAAGTTTCTACAAAAACTCCATCTTATTAAATGAAGTCATAGTTAACATATGGAGTATATTATATATATATATATATACACTACGTGCTTAAAATTGAACTTACTTTGTCCTTTAGCCAAAGTGTAAAGTTTTATCCCGATTGATTTGAATATCTTTATCAGTTATGCTCGGATGCTTCACTTTTAACTCGTCATCGTAAAATCTATACCATGTTATAAACATTAACATATTGGAATAAATTTTCAACTTAAAAGATAAAATATCAAGTTTACATGTGTACCTCACAAATTCGCCAATCTCCTCATGATTGAGAAGAATGTAAGTATGTGCAAAGATGTAATTCTTGCTCGAGAGAGGAATACGCGCTTCCCTTTTTCATAAGCGCGGCGATAGACCAAATACGAGAGCCAACCATTTAGTTTAACATTTCCCCCATCATCATGTCTCGATACTCGATTGGCCTTTGTCAAGACTTCGTCTGGAAAATAGTCTTAGACAAACGTAGATATCTCATCAAAATCAGTATGCCTCGACATATCGACCCCTCGACTTAAGCTCTATTCTTCACCTTCCTCTTAAGGTTTCCCATCACCCTCTCAAAAGGGTACATCCATCTATATTGAATCGACCCCCAACACGAGCTTCATAGGGAAGATGGATTTGCAAATGCTCCATGGAGTCAAAAAACCAGTGGGAATATTTTTCCAGTTTACACGTGATCTCTATGATGTTCTTCTCAAGTACAAACATGTCCTTCTCATTCAATGATTTTAAACACAAGTCTTTGAAGAAACGACTAAGATCCGTCAAAGCATCCCATATTGGTTTATCAAGCGATCCCGAAATGCTATAGGCATGAGTCTCTCCATGAACACACGATACTGATCGCGACTCTTCATCCCTTGCAATTTCCCACCGTAATAACACACCTTGCAATGTTTGGACGATATCCATCCGGTAGTTTCAGAGACTTAACCCATGTGCACACATCTTTAACTTGCTTTTTAGACAACGTGTACCTTGCATGCGGTTTGACAATCTTACCATTAGGAGATTCATAAAGTTCTAATCCAGACGCTTACAAATATCTTTCATGTCCAAACGTGCCTTATCGTTATCTTTTGTCTTCCCCGTAACATTCATCACAGTGTTAAACACATTGTCAAACACATTCTTCTCAATATGCATCACATCTAGATTATATTTAATCAAATTTGTAGACCAATAAGGCGGCTTCCCAAAAGATGCTTCTCCGAACCCGATTATGAGATTCACCAAACCCATTGATTATGTTTGTGGCATCAACCTTACCAAATGGGATAACCGCAATCTCATCACACGATCTCGCATCTCCGTTTCCCGACAATCGCGGTGCAGGCATATCATTATCTACTTTCCCTTTCCTGAAGTGTTCTCTATTTCTTCGAAACGGGTGATCTACCTGGTAAGAACCGACGATGACAGTCAAACCAACAAGGCTTTCGACCTTTTGATAGATTAAATGACTTTGATGATGATCCATACAATACGGACAAGCCAACTTCCGTGTGTACTCCATCCAGCTAACATACCATAAGCTGGGAAGTCACTTATAGTCCACATAACCGCTGCCCTAAGGTTGAAATTTGTTTTCGTTGCAACATCTCAAGTCTGTACTCCATCCTCCCAAAATACCTTTAACTCGTCTATAAGAGGTCTCAAGTAAACATCTAAGTTCTTTCCAGGACTCTTAGGACCAGGAATCACGAGTGAAAGAAATAAGTATGGCTGTTTCATACGCATCCAAGGAGGCAAGTTGTACAGAGTAACAATCATAGGCCGACATGAGTACGGAACAGCTGAGTGGCCAAACGGATTGAAACCATCGGTGGACAATCCAAGCCTCACATTGCTAGGTTCCAATGCAAATTCAGGATGTGCTAAGTTGAAATCTTTCCAAGCCTGCCCATCTGCGGGATGATTTAGTTCTCCATCTTTAGCTGGAGATTTCACATGCCAACTCATATGTTCAGTTGTTCTTGAAGACATGTACAATCTTTTTAGCCGATGTGTTATTGGAAAATACCTTAGAATCTTAAACGGTATACTTGATTTTTTTGTAGTCACACCCTCTTTATTAGGCCTAAACCGATCATGACTACAAAACGTGCACCTTGTCATCTGTTCATTTTCCTTATAAAACAACATGCAGTCGTTGGGACATGCATCGATCTTTTGGTATCCAAGACCCAACTTCTTCACCATTTTCTTACAAAAGTAATAGTTACCAGGTAATTTCTCACCGTCAGGCAATATACTCTTAATGACCTTCAAGAGTGACTCAAAACAGTCATGGCTCATGTTGTGATCAGCCTTGATGTTAAGTAATGTCGCCACTGCAGACAATGTAGTGTGTTTGGTGAAACCATGCCACAATGGCTTGCTACCCTCGTCTAACAACTTAAAGAAGTCTTTGGCATCGTAATTCATAGGTTGCTCTCCGCTTTGCTCCCAATCAAAATCGCCCCCTGCAATATCATGGACCATTTCATTCATACGATGAGTACTATCGCCTCAATTGTGTACTTGTGTGATGCCACCATCTCTTCTCTCTCCCATGTGCCCACCAAAGATTTTTTCGTAATTTCTCATGAACCCGTAAACAAGTAAATGATAGTTTACCATGTCTTTGTCCATATAATTTACATTCTTACACTTTAAACATGGACATCAGATTCAAGACTTACCATTCATACATTCCGGGTGACTATATGCATACTCCAAAACACTTGGCAACCAAATTTAAATTCAATCAGAAGCACTTATCTGGGCGCTTGACTTTCGTCGTGCCATCCAACTACGATCCTAATAGAGGTCCATGATTCCACAGTACCTACTACAGACAACATGAGCTTATTAATCATATGACTTGAGCATACTTGTAACCATATGACTTGAGCATACTTGTAAGCATATGATTAACATTTAAGCATACTCAATGTTAACGAATGAATGAAAATTAATGCAGTATGAGAAACTTTAGATTATATCATGTTATTTTATTTTAATTTGTTTTAAATTTGTTTTTATTGTTAATCGTACGTAAGGTATTTCATTCATTCTAGCTCTATATCAGTAATACATATTTGGTTGGTATCCAGATGCATTGAAATGTTTCTTCTTAAGAAAACTATCTCCATCTAAGGCTTCAAGCCAAGAATTTAAGAGTCCATCTAAGGCCTCGGATAACATGTTTTAAGATTATACCCCTCACGGTCCCTTTTTATAATCTTTTATGTTTTGGGATAGTCACAACTTGGTTGAGCAATTTATAGCTTCTATAACATTTTATAGCTTTATTCTTGTATACATAAGTGTTAAATACCCTTGTTTTTCTGTTATAGCCAAAATAGTCTCTTTATTAACCAAGTGTGTCTAGTTACCTTCTCTCATTACACTAACAGCCTCCCTAAAGACTCGCCTATTTTGGCTTAACAACCCCCAATAGCTTACCATGTCGACAACCAAGCTTGGCTTGGCCCCGAGAGCTTTGGCTAAGCTTGGCGTGGCCTCGTGTGGCCTCGCCGCCCCAATCCCAGCCCATCAGCTCCAACAACCCCTTAATAGGCTCTAGTGGATCCCCAATATATTTATATCCAATTGATAAGCAGCACCCAGGCACTCTATATAAATGTAACCCAATTTATCGAGAATTACTAAAATTAAGCTACTCGCATATTCAAACAATTCAATTTCTCATTTTATTTCAATAATGGGCATAGCTTTCCTATAACCAAAAGTTATTATATATTTTAAACCTAAAATGTTCACAATAAAAGAGGTAAAAAATTCAACTACAAACTTATACTTATAATACTTATGAATATTTTTCAAACTTATACTTATAATACTTCAAAAAATTCGCCAGAGTCTCCCCTACAATATGGACTAGCCACACGCACGACATTTACGACGCATATATGGACATTTCTAGGCACCCAAGACACAAACCAAGAGAAATACAAATTTCCAATACAATAAGATCAAAACAATATCGATTGAATGCAAATTAAAGTAGTAAAAATTCGCACCCATATACATTACCAATATAATATCAATCAAAACATTACCAATATACAATTATACATGAATTTTAGTTTTAACAAACAAACATTATAAATAAATTTTATAATTAACATCAATTAGCATATTTGATGTGAATTATGGTTAAACTTCTTTGAACCTTCTTCTTGATTGAATTATGGATAAACTTAATTCCTAGTTATGTTTTATGTCATACTCATGTTCATGATATTGGATTGGTATAAGTATAATCATATATTGCAACCAAGGTTTTGGGTTAAGCCCTAATATTTAAGATCATGTTTATAGGCCTAATATTTAAGATTATGGTTAAGCCCTAAAAGTTAAGCCCTAATATTTAAGATAATCATATATATTATTATTTTGTTGTTTTTAAAATATGAATAGAATTAAATCAATTTTGAATTTTAAGTTTTCATAAATCAATTTAAAAAGTTAAAATGTATCTCTAATTTTAAAACGAAAAACAAGAAAAGATTTGGGGAATCGTTGCTATAAATTAACTAAGGTGTAATTACACACCTTGAAGCATTAGGTCTTTACATCAAAGCAAAGCACTTACACACCACATTCAACAAATAAAATTACACAATGAATAAGAATTAGGTCTTTACATCAAAGCAATTACACACCACATTCAACAATAAAATTGTAAAATTTGGAAACCCAATCAAATCGAACAACTACTTGAAGAATTTAATAGTATTTAATCTAATCTAACCACTATAAATACATACCGTTGTTTGGTGGGGGCGGCTACCGGTCGGCGGCGGCGGTGGTGGTGGTTGGTGGTGCGGTCAACTTTCTTCTCCTTCTCCTTCTTCTCTTTTCCCCGCTTCTCCCTCTTCTCTATCTTTGAGCTCCTCTTCTTTTTTTCTTCCGTTTCGTGTTGGCGAATCTTTGGTCTAATCGATAACATTTAGTTTGATCAATGATCATATCGGCCGATCGTGATCGCGATCGTTGATTTTAATGACATGGACTTATCAATGAATCGCGATGCGGTCATTTGATTTCAAGTGGTCGCACAAAAAATTGGCGCCAACATTTCCAAATTAAAATTTTGGTGGCAAATTTATATTTAGCGATCGATCAATGATCAGATCGCGTCATTTGTTAAAACATTAGCGACTAGATTACGCTTCGATCGCGGATGATTTGGTCGTTGTGATAAATATCGTGACCAGATGGTGCGGTCACCGATCATCTTGATCGATAGACCTTTTTCTTGTAGTGAATTAGATTAAAGACTTAATAGGCATTAGGCCTTGTTTGGCAAAAATCAATTAAACTCCCTTAATTTATTTTAGTAACTCCTTTATAACAAGGTTATTTGTCACATTTTAATTTAATTAAATTAATTCTAAAATAATTTATTAAATCACTTTAACACATAAATTAATACCACAAAATTATAATTTTCTTTATAATCATAACTTTATTTAATCCACTAACACATCCTTTTAATTTACAAATTCAATTTAAAATATAATAATTTATTTAATCAAAATTCTTTAACTTAATAATTAAATTAAATTAGAATATACTAATTAATTTCCTTAATTATTTGATTAACAAATAATTCACCACATCGAATCAAATTTGAACAATTATTCAATTAACAATAAGCACATCCATTAAATACTTATATAATCAATAAATATTCAATATAACAATTTATAAAATTACGGAATGTTACATGACTCCCACCAAAGAGTCTACGCCTCACCACTGGAACATAAAGGTGGCGAATGGAACCTTCATTTCTCCGTGCATCCCAAGACATCGAATATCTTGGTAATTTGCTTGACCCACGCTTCCGCTTTAATCGGATCCGCTTTCCCACAAATTCGGTGGTCCTAACTCTTTGAACTGCTTGGCGGATGACAAGCCGCATTGCTATCATTTCCACTCGTTTTTTTGTACACGAGTCTCCCTCGTCTAGTTTTGCATTAACTGCAAAAAGTTTCTAAACATCCCATCATTCATCATTTGTTCGGTAGTGTTGTTTACAGGAGGAATATTGCCTTCTTGTTGCACGTTCCCTTGGGTGGTGATTAAAGGTGTCTCCACGGTCTCATTCACTCCATTGTTAATATTTCCAGCTGCCATTCACAAATACTGTCACAAAACAAGGGTTAATAAACAAATTAACATATCACATATTAATCATATGCTCCGACTGACCAACCAAATAAGCTTAGGTATGACACACTAGCGAAGGATTACTCGTCTCTCCCCTCCTAGTTCTATTCCCCGATCTCCGCCAGAGACCATACCCCTAAGCTCTGATACCAACTGTGACGCCCCCAAAATAGGTATACATCACCCATTCTTAGTCGCCAAATACATGGTACAAAAACAAATACAACTTCATTAATACAATTGTCGTGCAAAATACGACAACACATATACTGTGAGTTTAAATACAAATATTGTCTAATAGATAGTATTCAAACTCAAAAGGAGTCCTCATTACAATTTTTGATACACTATTTTACAAAATTAGTGAGGACTGCTAAAACAACTTTCTAGAACCATCACTCCATACCCCGGCTAGTTCTTGCTATATTCTCACCTCTTGAGAAGAAAAATAGAACAAAAAGGAAAAGGGTGAGCTCAACTAGCCCAGTAAAAAATATTATGACTAAGATAATATACAAAAAATTATCATTAGTCTTCAACAGGGAAAAATCTGATAGAATATAATAGACAACAATTTTTTGGTCAACAACTGCAGCGAAAACAATAATCCATTAGAAGAGTCAAGTAGAGAATGAATTTTACTATCTTCTAAAATTTAAAAGTCCATCATCAATATTTTATCCCTGTAACATCAATCAATATACATCTTGAATCAGATATTCATCTTTGTACTACAGGCCAAAGATATTCATCGGTTAATCATTCATCTTTGCACTACAGGCCAAAGATATTCAGTAATATTATCATTTAGGACCGAGGATGATGAAAAATATCTTAAAGAAAACGAATACAGTGAGACAAAAGGACAAATATTAGGTATTTGTATTATAGTTTATCCAAGTTCAATAATACTCCATAATAATCAATTGTGGAGCAGAATTCATAAATAAAGATCAAAACATGGATACAATCAAAGATAGTAACCATAATAGACAACTTGGACAAAGAAAGAAAAATTTTAATTTTTCTGTGAATAGTGTCGTATTCGTGAATAGTGTCGTATACGTGAATAGTAACCCTGACATGAAAAAGATAGAAATTCTACAATAAAATCCATACCAATATTTCGGTATAATGATATTGAAAGAATAATATCATTACGAAAAAAATAACATCTCTTACCTCAAAAGAACAGTACTTCTTACTGGAATATCGGATGTAATGCCGAAGGAAACTTGCACTGAATAGCAACTCTCAAAGTATCTAAATACTCACAAAAATACGCTCGATTATATAGAGAGAGAAAAATTATGTTTCTGGTATGATTTTTAATTCTAACCTAAGCGCCTATTTATAGGAAAATGCTAGAACGCCAAAGCAGACTAAATAATAAAATAATATTATTATTTTTTTCTTTTTCTACGCATGCCATTTTGGAAAGCCATTAGCACACCACATTTGAAAAACATTTCCAGCACATGTTTTCATAAAAACAAAAGTAGGTCCCACACATAATTTTAATAAAAATATTTAATTTCCAAAACTTTAATAATTCATAATAAATAGATCTTTTATCAGAAAAATACGAATTTTATGTCCTTTCCATAGGAAATTAAATATTCTACAACTTTTTAACTTTAAGTTTTTCCAAATTCCAAACAGAAAATGTCTGAAATCCACATACGGATGATTTTTAATATCTCCATTTCGACAAAATACTGATAAAACACTTCAGCTTTAATTCCTTCATTTATAACCACATAAAATAAATAAATCCATCATTTATATCCACATAAAATAAATATTTCCTTGTCATATAAATCAATAATTAATTATTCAGAAATAATATTACAGAATCACAATTATGACAACCAGGTCGTTCCCAGGAAAGAGGGGGCTTTCCGATAAGGATTTTTCCTTATTGGCGCCCAATTAGGTGACCAAACCCCTTTCTTAGACAGAACTTCCTTAGACATTGCCAATAATGCTATCTAACAATATTATTCAAATAATATGAATTATTGATCTGATAATGGGAAATATTGTGCAATGTGACAATTATTGAAACAACAATAATATAAAATATCAATACAACAATTATTGAATCAATAAAATAAAATATTGAATAAGAATTACATCGTAATAATTATTGAGTAGTGCCTTCTTACGTAAGAATCAATAATTAAAAATATTGTGCAATACCGCTGGTAATATTCTTTAAGCAACCACACGTACATCGTGTATTTTTGTAACGAATGAGTGGTTTAAGTTGTGATTCTGAGGACAGAATCCTTGTAAGGATGGAATGATGTAACAATCCAGATTTTTAATTAAATATTTAAATATTTATTGAATTATATAAATATTTAATGGATGTGTTTATCGTTGAATAAGTATTTGTTTAATTGATTTGATGTGATTTGATTATTTATTTTTTTTAAATAATTAATGAGTTAAGGAAAGTAATTATTTTGAAATAGTTGTAAGACCCCAACTTTTTGAATAAAGATTAAATTTTCTCAAAATATATTTTTGAATATTATGGTGTGGATTTGATATAATGTTATAGTTGTGGGTAATATTTGTAAATTTTGCAAAAGTACGTAAATTGTTATATAATATTCGATTGGTCTGGGAATATTCGCTTTAACAGGGAATATTCGTATAACTAAGACAATCATTGGTGGACCCCCACAACTAAATTATTGTTTGATTGAGAAAACGACAAAAACTACTTTATGAAAATAACGACGGAAGTTTTACCGTTAACTGTTGAACTACCCTAGTAGTAAAAGTACAATGAATACGCATGGTTGCATAGTAGCACACCAGATTGATTATTGATGTCATGTGAGAAGTCACTCAGTTATACTCAATTATTGCTACGAATTGTTGTGATCATATCTCTCATATTATTGATTCGATTATTGTCATAGTATCATCTGCATAATATGTTATTTTATTAAAACAATAATTGAGATGACAAAGTTATTCATATTATTAAATTGCAATATTTATAATGTCTAGAAGTTCTGTCAAGGTGAGGTTTAGTCACCTAATTGCGCGCCAATAGGAAGAAATCCTTATTGGAAAGCCCTCTCTTTCCTGGGAACGACCTGGTTGATAAATATTGTGAGTTATAATATTAATGATGAATGTTATTAAAATTGAAGTTGTATTCGAAGTTGAATTTGGAGACGCGGACGTGATATTTGAGTCCTGAACGATGAAATTAGTGAAAATAGTCTATAAACACAAAATTTTCCTAATTCACTATTCGTCAAAAGTCAATAGTTGACTTTTTTTTTGGGAAAAGTCAAACTTTGAAATTTCAAAATTTATATTTTTGATAAAAATGATTTCATTGTATTGGAATTATTTGTGTTAGTGAAAATCGACAATTATTTCGATAATAATTGATGTCTAGAGGTTATAGACCAATCGGGTATTTAACCGGATAAATGAGAAATTGATTGCTATTATTTCACATGATTTTAACTATTTGTTCACATGTGTATACTATTGTTTCACATTCTTGTTACTATTAGGGGAGTTGGTGCAAGATTGATAATACTTGCATGACTAAGTTAAAAATGGAGGTATAGATGGAGGTACTATACTGTAATTCGTATTTTCACATGTCTAGAACTATTGATTCACATAATTTACTATTGAATCACATTATTTACTATTAGGGAGGTGGTGCAAGTTTGATAATACTTCCATGACTAAATTAAAAATAAAGGAAAAGTTGGAGGTATTGTACTGAAATTTTTCGAGCCCCAAAACGTGCAATTATCGAAACTATATTTTTCTATAAATAGAAGCTCATTCTTCCTTCATTTCTCACCAATTCACAAAAGCTTTAGAGCGATTATTATAGAGAGAAATTATAGAAAGAAGAAGAGAAGTTTGTTACCTCACTATTCCAAAGATCCGCTTTTTAAAGGTAGGGAGTATTATTTCTTTCTTATCTATGAAGAGAACTTCATTATTCCATTCTTTATTATTCTCATTGAATAACTCAGATATCGCGGGCTACCCTATACTTGGTTAAATTCTTCCATTGTTCCATTCTTTATCATTCTGCTGAACATCCTCGCTCATGCGTTCTACGCCGGGACTGGTTCCGCTTTTTATTATTCTCGTTGGAATATCCTATTCATGCGTTCTCACGCGGGACCGGTTCCGCTCTTTATTATTCTCATTGGAATATCCCGTCATGCATTTTACTGCCGGACCTAATTCCGTTATTTATTATTCTCATTGGAATAACTCCGCCTTTATGCTGGTCTATCGCATGCCCGGTGATTTCTTTTGTTATTCCATTCCTTATTATACTCAAATGGTTAAAGTTTTAACTTCTATACTCCATGAAATTAGTGGAATATCCTCGATATTTGCGCTTCATCCAAAGATCTTTTCATGGAAATATTCTTCGAGCATTCTTGAATTTTACTCTACAAAGCGATTATCATGTCGACAATTTGGACGTTATTAGTTCCTGGATAAAATAATTCTTGAACTTGTTTTATTGAATTCTTATATCATTGTCATCATCCTCATGTTTATATTTTGTTGAAAGTCATCTGTGGCCTATATTGCATAGATGGACTTGGTATGATTATGACCAGGGATTATTCGGTGTAATCATGACCGTAATGTTACAAATGATGTGGTAAAAGTCCTCATTGGCCCATAGTGCATTGATGGACAGTTGTTGGCATGATCATGACCATTATTGAATACACAAATATTCTTGGCCCGTAGTGCATGGATAATTGTGGTCGTGATACTAAAAAATATCCTTGGCCGTAGTGCAGGGGTAATTTGATGATGTAGATTATTTATTAAGCTGAGTCCCAACAATAAAAGTGATGAAAAACCTTTTAAATCATAAAAGATCGTAGATTTTATTCTCTACTTGACTCTTTTAATGGATTGCTTGTTCCGCTGCAATTAAACTTGATGGTTGTTATATTGTATTAGTTTAACACTGTTGAAGGCAAACGATAATATATTCTGCATTATCTTAGTCATAATATTTCCTACTGGGCTAGTTGAGCTCACCCTTTTACTTTTATTGTTCTCTTTAGGAAATGAGAACGTAGCGAGGACTAGTCGGGGAACGTGTGGCGGACGGATGATAGCATTAGTAGTCCTCACTATTCAGTGAAATAGTGGAAAATAAATGTAATAATATTGAATTTGAGTTTGAATATTGTCTAGACGACAATAATTTTATTAAAACTCACAGCTTATGTTTTGTTGTACTTTACACGACAGTTGTATAATTAAGTTGTAATTGTATTTTGTACCATGTATTTGACGACTCAGAATAGGTGATGTATACCTATTTTGGGGGCATCACAGTTGGTATCAAAGCTTAGGGATATGATCCTTGGCTAAGATGTGAGACTAGAACTAGGAGGGGAGAGACGGGGAATTCCTTCGCTACTATGACCTACCTAAGTTTATTTGGTATTTAATTGGTCAGTCAGAGTGTAGGGATAATATGTTTCATGTTAATTAACCCTTGTTTTGTGGCTGTATTTGAAAATGGCATCCGAGAATGTTGAGAACATCAATGGAGCACAGGAGACCATTGAGTCTCCCCAGATCAATAACCAAGACAATGTGCATCAGGATGGCGACAATCCTCATGCAAACAACAACCCTGACCAAATGATGAATGATGGAATGTTCCGAGGCTTCATGCAATTCATGCAACATCGGTAGAGCAGCCTCTCTCCCAAAATGCGAGTGGAAACACCGGCAACTCTCGACAGTCACCGCCAAATGCTTCAAGGAGCTGGGACCACCGGAGTTTATTGGAGAGCCAAAACCACTTAAGGCGGAAGCATGGATAAAGCAGATAACCAAGATATTTGATGTCTTGGGATGCTCCGAGGAACAAAAGGTTCCCTTCGCCACCTTTATGTTGCGTAAAGAGGCGACATCTTGGTGGGAATCAGAAACATACCCAGCCTGACGCACTCAAGATGTCTTGGGAGAAGTTCCAAGAGCTGTTCAATGACAAGTACTTTCCCGAAAGTATTCGACACATGAAGGAGGTGTAGTTTATCAAGTTGGAACAAAACAATATGACCGTGTCGCAATACGAGGCTAAATTTGCGGACTTATCCCGGTTTGCATCCCATTTGGTTGATAATGAGGAGCGAATGACCCGAATGTTTTTAAGAGGTTTGAAACCGGAGATACAACAATATCTTATTTCTCATAAACTGTGTTTGTATTCAGATGTTGTAAATAGGGCTCAGTTGTTAGAGAGCGATAACGAGTCAACGCAACCAAGAGAAATCAAATTTAAAAAATGAAAATACCAAAGGTAATAATCGGGCGGTGACAACAAACGTGGAGGGAATCAACATGCCAAAAATGGTAACAACTTTGGTGGTAATCATAGCCAAGACAATAAAAATGGACATTTCAAGAAAAGGAGATTCAACAATGATGGAAAGACGTCAGCACCGGCACCCGTTGTTAAGGAAGGAGAACGACCACCTATCATATGCTTCAAATGCGGAGGGGAGGGACACATCAGTCCAAACTGCGCAATGCCATCCAAAGCATGTTATAATTGTTGAAGAGAAGGTCACTTAGCTCGATTTTGTCATTCACCGAAAACAAATTCAGCTAGGATGGAGGCACCAAAGGTCATCCCGTAAAAAGTCAAAGCCAGTAGGTGCAAGGAGAGCGTTTGTTGTGACCTCCCGAAAAGCAAGAAACCCGAACGAGGTTATCACGGGTAAAGCTATCATAAACTCTAGTGAAGTTTATACCTTATTTGATACCGGTTCTACCTATTGTTTTATTTCTCCTACTTGCGCTCAACGTTTAAATTTGACTCCAGAGAAATTAGACTTTGACTTATTTGTTGAAACTCCATTAGGAGAAACCTTCATTACATCCATCGCTTATAAGTCTTGTTTGATTCAAATCGTTAACCATGACGTTACTTCGTCGATCTTATCTCCTTAAAAATACTTGCATTTGACGTGATTCTAGGGATTGATTGGTTAACTACTCATCATGCTAAAATTAATTTTTTTCATAAGGTTGTTAGCTTTCATATTCCTAATAAACCTATTATGCGAATTCAAGCGACCAAACCATTAAAATCAATCACGGTCATCTCAAGCCATAAAGCTATTCGTTTATTGAAAAACGGATGTCAAACTTTATTAGCTCATGTCACGGATTTAAACAAAAATACATCTGATTTGAAGGATATTTCTATTGTTAATAAATTTACTAACGTATTCCCTGAAGAACTTCCTGGCCTACCCCCATATCGAATGGCTCCTATTGAACTTCAGGAGTTAAAGACCCAATTGCAGGAATTGTTAGACATTGGTTTCATTCGTCCTAATACGTCTCCTTGGGGTGCTCCTATTCTATTCGTGAAGAAAAACGATGGGAGTATGCGACTTTGTATTGATTATCGGGAGTCGAATCATGTCACCATCAAAAATAGGTACCCATTGCCACGTATTGATGACCTGTTTGATCGCCATACAAGGAGCACAATTGTTTTCAAAGATCGATCTTCGCTCGGATATCATCGGTTGAAGGTTAAAATCGAGGATATTCCAAAGATCGCCTTCGTAACTCTAAGACGGGCATTATGAATTCTTAGTCATGTCTTTTGGATTGACTAATTCTCCTGCTGCCTTCGTGGATATGATGAACCGAGTATTCAAGGAATATTTGGATCACTTTGTGGTCATTTTTATTGATGACATCCTTATTTATTCCAAAAGCCGTGAAGATCATGAGCAACACTTGAGGCTGATACTCCAAAAGCTTTGTGAATATAAGCTTTATGCCAAGTTAAAGAAATGCGAGTTCTGGCTTGAGGAAGTAGCATTCCTTGGGCACGTAGTATCAAGTCATAGAATATCCGTTGACCCGGCAAAGATTGAAGCTATTCAAAGTCGAGCAACCCAAATCGATGGATCAAAAGTCGTAGCTTTCTCGGTTTAGCTGGTTATTATCGGAGATTCGTGGAAGGATTTTCTCGAATCGCTACTCTATTAACTCAGCTGACTCGGAAAGATGCAAAGTTCAGTTGGAGCGAGGAATGTGAGAAGAGTTTTCAAGAACTCAAAAAGAGACTCATTTTAGCACCTGTTCTGACAATACCATCTGGTTCGGAGGGATTTGTCCTCTACAGTGATGCTTCGGGCAAAGGGTTAGGATGTGTTCTCATGCAACATGGGAAAGTCATAGCCTATGCCTTAAGATAACTCAAAGAATATGAGAGGAATTATCCTACTCATGATCTAGAGATGGCAGCTGTTGTCTTCGCACTTAAAATTTGGAGGCATTACTTGTATGGAGAGAAAGTGGAGATCTTTACGGATCATAAAAGCCTCAAATATTTCTTCACTCAAAAGGAACTCAACATGCGACAACGACGTTGGCTTGAACTGTTGAAAGATTATGATCATACCATCCAATACCATCCTGAAAAAGCGAACGTGGTAGGCGATTTATTGAAAGGTAAGATCATATGCGGCACGCAGAGTAATATTCACAACACAAAAGCCCATTTTGCGTGACTTGCAAAGGATGGAGATAGAGTTGAAGACTCCAGGGACCCATGTGATGATGGCGAATATACGAGTAGAACCGACTTTAATTGATAAATTTAAAGTTGCTCAAGTTATAGATCCGGAGCTGATGCGTTTGAGGAAGAAAGTGCAAGAAGGTGTTATGCCGGAAGCAAGAATCGATGAAGAAGGAATACTTCGAGTCAACTCCAGACTTTGTGTTCCTAATGACCCTGATTTAAAGTATAAAATCATGATGGAGGTGCACAACACACAGTTTGCAATCCATCCTGGGAGTACCAAAATGTATCGTGATCTTTGTCATACATTTTGGTGGAGCAATATGAAGAGAGAGATAGTGCTATTTATCTCAAGGTGTCTAATTTGTCAACGAGTTAAAGAAGAGCATCAAGTACCAAAAGGTCCATTGCAACCACTTGAAATTCCAGAATGGAAGTGGGAGCACATTACCATGGATTTCGTTCCCGGTCTTCCCAAAGTTTCTCAAGGCATAGATGCGATTTGGGTCATTGTTGATAGATTGACCAAGTCTGCTCATTTTTTATCGATACGAGAAACTTATACACTTGAACGTCTTGCTCGTATATACATAAACGAGGTTGTAAGATTGCATGGTATGCCAGTATCCATAGTTTCTGATCGAGACCCAAGATTCACTTCAAGATTTTGGGTTAGTTTGCAAAAAGCTATGGGCACAGATTACGATTTTAGCTTTCGGCATATCATCCTCGCACGGACGGGCAATGGAGAGACGATTCAAACTCTTGAAGATCTATTAAGACTCGTGTCCTTGACTTCAAGGGAAGTTGGGACAAGTTCTTACCATTGGTGGAATTTTCCTACAACAACAGGTTATCAAGCAAGTATTGGCATGGCTCCATTTGAGGCGTTGTATGGAAGAAAGTGTCGTTCTCCCAAGATATCGGGATGAGGTGGGTGAAGCAACGTTGTTGGGACCAGAGTTGGTACGTATGACTACGGAAAAGATTCAAATGATCCGACAACGTATAAAAACCTCACAAGATCGACAAAAGAGTTATGCTGATCTTCATCGAAAGGACGTAGAATTCGATATTGGAGATCATGTGTTGTTATGTGTTGCTCCATGGAAAGGAGTTACAAGATTTGGAAAGAGAGAAAAGCTCAATCCTCGATTCATTGGCCCATTTTTAATCCTCGATCGAGTAGGAACTGTGGCCTATAGACTTGCGTTACCACCAAGTATGTCTCGTGTTTATAACGTTTTTCACATATCCATGTTACGTAAATATGTGAAAGACCCTAACCACATTATTTAGTTAGAACCGGACGAAATAGAGGAAGATTTAACGTATGAAGAGGTTCCTGTTAAAATCTTGGATAAGAAGGAACATATTCTACACTCCAAGGTTATACCTCAAGTCAAAGTTTTGTGGAGAAACCACGATGTTGAGGAAATGACCTGGGAGTTAGAATCTGAAATGAAATTAAAGTATCCTCACCTCTTCGACATACCAGGTACGCACCCTAATTTCGAGGACGAAATTTAATAAGAAGGGGAGGTTGTAAGACCCCAACTTTTTGAATAAAGATTAAATTTTCTCGAAATATATTTTTGAATATTATGGTGTGGATTTGATATAATGTTATAGTTGTGGGTAATATTTACAAATTTTGCAAAGTACGCAAGTTGTTATATAATATTCGATTAGTCGGGGAATATCCATTTTAACAGGGAATATTCGTATAACCAAGACAATCATTGGTGGACCCCCACAACGGAATTATCATTTGATCGAGAAAACAACAAAAATACTTTATAAAAATAACGCGCGGAAGTTTTACCGTTAACTGTTGAACTACACTTAGTAAAGTAAGTACTGAATAATGGCGTGGTTGCATAGTAGCACACGGTATTGATTATTGATGCTTGCGTGAGAAGTCACTCAGTTATACTTAATTATTGCTACAGTAATACGCGTGGTTGCATAGTAGCACACGGTATTGATTATTGATGCTTACGTGAGAAGTCACTCAGTTACACTCAATTATTGCTACAATAATTGCTGCATCATATCTCTCATATTATTGATTTGATTATTGTCATAGTATCATCTGCATAATATGTTATTTTATTAAATCAATAATTGAGATGACAAAGTTATTCATATTATTAAATTGAAATATTTACAATGTCTAGAAGTTCTGTCAAGGAGAGTTTTGGTCACCTAATTGCGCGCCAATAGGGAGAAATCTTTATTGAAAGCCCCTTTTTCACAGGAACGACCGGTTGATAAATATTGTGAGTTATAATATTAATGATGAATGTTATTAAAATTGAAGTTGTGTTCGGAGTTTAATTTGGAGACGCTTGATACGTGATATTTGAGTCCTAACGATGAAATTAGTGAAAATAGTCTATAAACACAAAATTTTCCTAATTCACTATTTGGCCAAAAGTCAACAGCTTGACTTTTTTTGGGAAAAGTCAAACTTTGAAATTTCAAAATTTATATTTTTTGATAAAAATGGTTTCATTGTGTTGGAATTATTTGTGTTAGTGAAAATCGACAATTATTTCGATAATAATTGATGTCTAGAGGTTATATTGACCAATCGGGTATTTAACCGGATAAATGAGCAATTGATTGCTATTATTTGACATGATTATAACTATTTGTTCACATGTGTATACTATTGTTTCACATTCTTGTTACTATTAGGGGAGTTGGTGCAAGATTGATAATACTTGCATGGCTAAGTTAAAAATGGAGGTATAGATGGAGGTACTATACTGTAATTCGTACTTTCACATGTCTAGAACTATTGATTCACATAATTTACTATTGAATCACATTATTTAGTATTAGGGGAGGTGGTGCAAGTTTGATAATACTTCCATGACTAAATTAAAAATAAAGGAAAAGTTTGAGGTATTGTACTTAAATTTTTTGAGCCCCAAAACGTACAATTATCGAAACTATATTTTTCTATAAATAGAAGCTCATTCTTCCTTCATTTCTCACTAATTCACAAAAGCTTTAGAACGATTATTATAGAGAGAAATTATAGAAAGAAGAAGAGAAGTTTGTTACCTCACTATTCCAGTATCTAGTTTTTCTAAAGGTGGGGAGTATTATTTCTTTCTTATCTATGAAGAGAACTTCTGTTATTCCATTCTTTATTATTCTGTTGGAATAACCTGTATACGTGGGCTACCCTATACTTGGTGAAATTCTTCTGTTGTTCCATTCTTTATCATTCTATTGGAACATCCTGTCTGTGTGTTCTACGCCGGACCTGGTTCCGTCTTTATTATTATGTTGGAATATCCTATCTGTGCGTTCTACGCCGGACCTGGTTCCGTCTTTATTATTCTGTTAGAATATCCTGTCTGTACGTTTTACGCCGGATCTGATTCCTTCTTTATTATTCTGTTAGAATATCTTGTCTATGCGTTTTACGCCGGACCTGATTCCGTTATTTATTATTCAGTTGGAATAACCTGTCTGTGCAGTCTATTGCATGCCTGGTGATTTCTTTTGTTATTCCATTCCTTACTATACTCAGTTGGTTAAAGTTTTAACTTCTATACTCCATGAAATTAGTGGAATATCCTTGATATTTCAAGCTTCATCCAAAGATCTTTCATGAAAATATTCTTCCGAGCATTCTTGAATTTTACTCTACAAAGCGATATCATGTTGACAATTTGGGCGTTATTAGTTCCCCGGATAAAATAATTCTTGAACTTCTTTTATTAAATTCTTATATCATTGTCATCATCCTCATGTTTATATTTTGTTGAAAGTCATCTCAGCCTATAATAGTGCATAGATGGACTTGGTATGATTATAAACGAGGATTATTCTATGTAATCATAACCGTAATGTTACAAATGATGTGGTAAAAGTCCTCATTGGCCGTGAGTGCATTGATGGACGCTTGTTGTTGGCATGATCATGACCATTATTGAATACACAAATATTCTTCGCCCGTAGTGCATGGATAATTGTGGTCGTGATACTAAAGAATATCCTTGGCCGTAGTGCAGGGGTAATTCGATGATGTGGATTATTTATTAAGGTTAGTCCCAGCGATAAAAGTGATGAAAAACCTTTTAAATCATAAGAGATAGTAGATTTTATTCTCTACTTAACTCTTTTAATGGATTGCTTGTTCCGCTATAGTTAAACTTGATGGTTGTTATATTGTATCAGTTTAACACTGTTGAAGGCTAACGATAATATATTCTGCATTATCGTAGTCATAATATTTCCTACTGGGCTAGTTGAGCTCACCTTTTTACTTTTATTGTTCTCTTCAGGAAATGAGAACGTAGCGAGGGACTAGTCGGGGAACGGAGTGTGGGACGGATGATAATAGCATTAGTAGTCCTCACTATTCAAAGGAAATAGTGGAAAATAAATGTAATAATATTGAATTTGAGTTTGAATATTGTCTGAGCGACAATAATTGTATTAAAACTCACGACTTATGTTTTGTCGTACTTTACACGACAGTTGTATAATTAAGTTGTAATTGTATTCTGTACCATGTATTTAACGACTCGGAATAGGTGATGTATACCTATTTTGGGGGCGTCACAATAGTAATCTAATTTAATTTAATAATTAAGTTAGAGAGTTTATAATGATTAAATAAATTATTATATTATGCAATGAATTGTTATTAGAATTAATTAAATTAAGTATGAAAACTTAATTAATTAGAAGTGTGACAAATAACTATATTATAAGTGGTTATTAAAATAAATTAAAGTAGTTTTAATTTATTTTGCCAAACAAGGCTTAAATATATTAAGTCTTTAATTTTAAAGCGTTTTGCCAAACGGAGCCTTATGGCTTTTGGATTTTTAAATTTGATTGATTAATAATAAAATAATAAAATAAATAAAATATATTTATAATAGATATTTATAATGGATACACGTTTATTATAGTGTAACTAACATGTAATGAGGTATATGGCAGTTTCGTACGTTTTAGACGTGTGTTTGCTTTTAGTTGGTTTTTACGCTTAAGTGTGGTTAGTTTTACGTGAATTGGCATTTGGCCTAAGAAAAAGCTGCAGAGAACTGAAAGAGAATTGAGAGAGATTGAGATAAAACATAAGGATTGCCAAGAAATTTCAGTGGTTTTAGCAAAGATTATTCAAGCTAATTAAAGGCATTTCTCTAAAATTGTTATATCTTATGTATATATATATATATATATATATATATATATATATATATATATGAGTTTTACAGCATGAAGCTTCAAACTCTGTGGATTCAGTTTTCGAAATCTTGTTATACAACTGATTATGATGATTATATATGTTGATTATGTTTGAGTTTGTATGTAAGCAATAATTCGTTTACAGAAAGGAATTATTTTTACAGTAAACTTGTGACACCCCCAAATCCGGGTTACCTAACCCCCGAGTTTGGTGTTCACGATCCATAATATAATAACATCTAACTACCAATTCATATAGAAATAGGAATACATAACTCATTAACATAAGTTGTTAATACATAAGTCCCAGGTTTGCTAACCTTAAAATTATAAACATACCCCTTAGATAAACAAAAAGGGTTTACAAATACAACATAATAATAAGTTCTTTATAACTACTCCAGCATCTTGCCTTTGCCTTTGTTCTTCTTTGACCCGCTGGCCTCTTCGTGCCTAGCTGAAATGTTTTATTTATAGCAAGGGTGAGCAACAAGTTTGCCCCACAAGTTAAGACATACAATAAATATATACGAACTAATAAGAACAGACTATCTATTTTGATAGAATGAAACCAAAGTTCGGTGAACTTTGAAATAACTGAACAAATCGTTAATCAATAACAAGTCTTCTCGTATTCTAGGTAACGCAATAATCTGATAATGAAAGAGTACAACGCTTTCAAAGTTCTACGATATTCTATTGAATAATCAAGAATCAATTCTACGCAATAACAAAGTGGAATGTTTTCCAGATTTATGCTGAGTGATCCATTGGATCTAGAACTTTTACTTTCTCGGGTATCTATCAAAGATTACTTTGATACATACGCAGGAGTATCAGATAACCATAAAGATTAAATCATACCCCTCTGTAAGTACTTAGAGTCAGCCAACTCCTTGTACCCGATATTATGCATAATACTTAGGTCGCGCGCAATGGTCGAATATACGACTTAAAAATTTTGTTCCCCTTATATAAAAGGTTGTTCTTCTCAGTCTCAGAATCAAGATTTGATTTAACAACGAAATACTGTGATTTCAAATTCTATTTACTTATCGGTCTAGCCGAAATAATTGGCATCGATCTATCAATAACAATTAAATTCTCTTCTCGAATTTATCAAGTTCTAACAAATGTGCGTCTAGCCAAAATAATTAGCTAAGACATTTCTCAACATAATTTGACAATAAATAGGAATTATCTGTACTGTCAATTCTATCTTCTACGAATATGAATATCCAACAACAATTATTCTACAATGGTAATAAATTCCCTGGACATGGTATAATTAGCAATAATTAACCATAATAATTGAATGAATATAACTCAAGGTTGAGTTAGGAAACTTGCCTCTTCCGCTGATTACAGCTACACAATAAACTTAACTGCGTTCGTAAGACCTATAATCAACAATGTCGTCTCACAATTAGCACAATCATTTATAACACGCAACACTGTATTCTACAGTCAAACTTCTCCTAGACACATAGCCACATCAGTGTTTATAACCTATATAAACACTTATCAAGTCTAACTAGTTTGGTCTGGTTGGAGTTCGGTCCATTCTCGGTGTTCTGGTCACCCTATCCGACAATTAATACAGTTATTGTCATTTAAATTTAGTTTCTAAGCTTTAATATTAATTTAGATAGGTCAATTATCATTAATAATATTTTTTGGAAGCATTTAATAATTTATAAACAAGTATTATAATTTATACTAATTTTTCAAACACTTAAATCATTTTTAAATGATTTAATTATCAAATAATCTTATCATTATTAATATTTAATAATATAAAAATATTAATAACATACTTGTCAAAATATTAAAGTTATTATTAATAACTTAAAATATTTTTAAATCATAATTATTCTACTTAAAAGATTTTTAAAATAATTAAAATCATTTTTAAACCAAAGACCATTAATATTTAAATATTAATGAAATTATTATCAAAATATTAAAAGTCATTAACTATAACTTAAAATATTTTAAAAACATTTCTCTCATTTTTAAATGATTTTAGATTAATAAAATTATTTTTAATTCATTTATTTAATATAATAATTAAATAAATCTAATATCATTAATATAAATTAATTAATGAGAATTATCCAAAAATATTAAAAATTATATTTTATAATTCAAAATTTTTCTAACACTTTATTCTTATTTAAAATGATTTTTAAATCAATAAAATCATTTTTATCTTATTTATTTAATTTAATAACTAAATAAATCTAATATCATTAATATTAAATTATTAATGAAAATTCTCTAAAATATTAAAAGTCACATTTATAACTCAAAATATTTTTAAATACATTATTCATATTTAAAATGATTTTATATAATTAAAATCATTTTTCTCTAATTTATTTAATACACTAATTAAATAAATTAAATATCATTAATATCCAAATAATTATAAATATTAATGAAAAATGTCTCAAATAATTAAAAGTTATTTTTCAGAATTTAAAATGATTTTTAAAACCATTTTTAGTCATTTTTACAATTTATTTCTAATTTTAAATAATTTCCGGAATATTCAGAAATTCAAAAATTAAATAAACTGTCGCTATAGGGCTTTAGCGACACAAAGCGTCGCTGTTGGAGTTCTTGAGCCTCAAGAACACTGACAGCCGGCAACCCAAGGGGTCAACTTTGACCGGATGTAATTCTCAACCAAATATGTTTATAGGAAATTTCTAACCATGATATTGTAGTAGAAATGTAACTCTACAATTATCAACTAACATCTTGATCATAACACTTCTCAACAAGGAGATCTGAGTCTCCAAAGTCACTGACAACGTGTTCCTGGGTTTTCTGGGTTGCCCAGAAACCCAGGCAGTTTCGAGTGTTCACTTTGATGCTCGATTATATCTAGGTTCGGGTCATCAAATAAGTGATTTCTTGGTTTATACTTCTAGCCCACATGACAAGGAACAACACTACAACAATAGATCAATTAGATAACAACTAAAGCACAAGTTACAGTTCAGTCAAACTATGTCAGAAGGCTCGTTCTAACTGTTTCTGGGTTTTCCAGAAACGTCAAAAACAGACCGAGTGGTCTACTTTGACCACCTGCCACGATCTACTAGTGGTTCATCTACACGATATAAAGACATGGAATGAAAGAACATATAATAACTACAACATGGTTACAAACACAACATCAGAAAACCTAAAACCTGTCAGATCTAGACCTCACAAAAATTGTCAGACGTTAAAAAATAACTTTCTGGGTTACCCAGAATTCTCATGGTTATGCCCGGTCAACGTGTTTTGACCTTTAATAACTTCAAATCCAGACATCAAATGGTACTGATTCTACTTGCAGCTTAAAGACCACATACTAGGCTACCCATAACAACTTGAAAAACATCAAAAACAACCAACGAACGAGAATCTGTGGAGCCTGACATTAGCTTGTCAGACCACAAATTTTGTTCTTGGACAGATTTTGAAAAACAGCATTTTAAGGCACTTTGATGCTATGGATATATGTTTGATCATCATAGATCAACATAAAACATCCTCTAGCAAGAATCTAAACACAAACACAAAATATTTCAAAGCATACAAGATCAAAAATAAAAATTAGGTTTATACCTTTTCTTGAATAATTTTAGATCTTGGTTCTCCAATCTGTTATTGATTGATCTAGGGCTGTATTTAGAACTGATATACTTAGCAATTTCGTTGGTTTAGGAGAGAGAGATTTTGTGAGAGCAAAATAGCAAAATGGCTAATGTTTATGGACTTTCTCTCTCTAAATCTCTTATATATTAAGCTATGTTGCTTTGGATCTGTGATTTTTGGCTGGTGGCTGAGATTTTGTCACCAAAGTCAACTAAGTTGTTGAACAACTAAAGGTCTTGGCAATTATACAAGTTATCAATTAAAGAAAATGGAAAAGGGTATTTTGGTCATTTGTATTTTATTTTTAATGGCAATCTTGTCAAATGTACAAACCCTTAGGGTTTAGGGTTTGGGTTTGGGTTTAGGGTTTGAACCCTTTAGGGTTTAGCAATTTGATTTTCAAAAAAAATTCCAATTTCCAATTTAGGTTCTAAATATCAAAAATTAATATTTTTAAATTATAATTACAATTTTCTAATTATATTAAAATTTCTTAATCATAACTTAAATATTTCTAATTAGGATTAATAATTCCTAATTAAAATTGCTAATTAAGCAATTAGGGTCGTAATTGGTCATAAGGGTTTACAACCCACTAATTAGGGTTTCTAATAGAAAAAGTAAAATTTCCAAATTACACTACAAAAAAATGGGGTTTCAGCAACAACCGATTTTCGTTGCTAAAGGTGCCAAATTTCATTGCTAAAGGTTTTTGGCAACGACTTTATTGTCGTTGCATCTTTCGTTGCGCAATGAGCGTTGCTAATTGTTCAGCAACGAACGTATTTTTTTCGTTGCCAAAAGTAATACGTTTTGCAACGAAATTTGGCTTTCGTACAGATACATCGATCCTTTAGCAACAAAATGTATTGTTACAGAATAATTAAAATTTCGTTGCTAAAAACCCCCATTTCGTTTCAAAAGCCTGCTAATTGGCAACGAAATGAACTCTCTTTTTTTTGCAACGACCATGCATTTTCGTTGCAATTGACACCATTTTGCAACGACATTTTTCGTTGCAATAAATTATGAAAATTGTTGCCTAAGCTTGCTTTCGTTGCGGAATGTAAACTTTTTAGTAACGATTTTCGTTACTAATTATATTATTTGGTAACGACATTATGCTGAATCAACAACAAAAATATTTGTTGCTAGTTATTTTTCAATAGCAACGAAAGTCGTCAATTAGCAACGACATTATATGTTGTCGTTTATTTATACGTGTAACGAAAGTTGATATGATTTGAAACGATAAAAAATGTTGCCTTTTATGTTAGTATTAGCAACAATATCCTCTCCGTTGTTATTAGCTTAATTTTTTGTTTGCAAATATTATATTTTTAATGCCATTAGCAACGAAAATTTGTTGCTAAATGTATAAAAAATTGTTGCTATATTAAAACTTGTTCAATGCTTTGGTAACGAATTATATTGTTGCAAAATCAAAATTTGACATTCTTTTTGTGTACCTGGCTGGCTCAATGTCCCTGTAGTAAATAATGGCAAAAATACAAAAAACTAAAATATTATTAACTTAATAAAATCATCCACTACATAATCATTCATTATCTTTACAATTAACCATCTAAAGCTACCACAGTTCTTCAATCAAAGTATATATCTATACATAGAGAGATAGTACACTTCATAATTTCGTCCCTTGTCTTCCGTAAACGTAGCACAAAAAAATTTGATACCCAAAGATTATAAAGGCGAATGTCGTAGAAGCGCGTCTTCTTGCACATATTTAAAAATAATAGCAAGTCAGGAAAATGAAGCGAATAGGTCACCAGATGCACTTAGTGCCAAAATTAATACACAAAGACAATAGAGTTGCTACGTGGTACTAATGTACACAGTATTGCTCACAAGCAAAAAAGATAAATAGGCAATCACAATATCATTTGCTACAAATCCAAATAAAAAAAGAACCTTCAGTGCGACTATATGATTGCTCTATTATAAGAAAAAATTGGAATCTTAATCGACCGTTTCATGAACCTTCAGTGCGACTATAAATGTTGACATTTCAACAAAGTCTATAAGCTCCTTAAAAGAATGCCGACAGAAGACAATTCAATTATCCAAGTACATAATACTGCATGTTTAGATTAGGCAGCAAGGGATAAAGGGAGGTGCTAACCCATAGATTGTGCCAAGATAAACAAAACAATTGCTAACAATGTCGAATGAATACCTTTATGCATACTGCAGGATGGCTAGAAGCACTACTACTGATCAACCAACAAGGTTAGAAAGGGTAATACACACATAAGGTGTGTACTCGTGCTCATACTTCATTCAAGTTACAATAGCTGTTCAAACCGGTAATACATTGAGTATGAATGCATTCAAATCCACAGGTACAACTGAAGTTGCAGCCAAAGTTGTGAGATCAGATACATTCCTGCAGCAGACGCTTAAATCATTTCAACCCTAATTCATGTACAATTTGTAACATCCATGAAAAAACTTCATGCACATAAACGTATGGCCAATTCTTGATTAAAGACATTATCATTGCACAATGAGAAAGTTTGAAACTTATAACTGTATTACCTCATCCATGTTGTACTGAAGTCCCATCCAGATTCAGCAGCTGAAGCCAGTTCACGGTATAGCTGTTTCGTTGTCCTGTGAGAAGAAGTGTATGTTAAATATACTAGCTTACATTCCATAGCTAATTCATATAACGCTAGGCCATTTTTATGGTGTTAAGTTGGAGAGGACATACAATAGTCGAAGATTTTGGCCTTGGTTCATTCCACATTGCATAGTACCGGCTCAAATAATGAGCTGCTCCTTGAGTATCCTGGATGTTCGCCTTATGTATTCCTTGAACAACATAAGCATTGGCGGAAGACAGATAAGTGGTCGTATAACAAGTAATTTGAAAAGAAAAAAAAATAAGCAATTAACAACAATTTCTGCAAACTATAAGTTGCAGCCCAAAAGTAGAATCAGCTGCAAGAGGGAAAAGTAAGTTGAAAATAAAAGGCAGAGTGATGGCAATCAAGAGATATATTCGTGAAGTTATAGGATAGAAAAGTCAAAACCCGAATTCCAAAAATTATGTTCAGTGAGAAGGGCTGGGAGAGACTTTTGAACAAAGTCCAAATCGCCAGTTCTAATAAATATATCTACAATCATTGCACTCAGGAGTGGAGGTTGGCTGCAGAAGAGTCCCACCAAAGTATAACTTTCTTTTAGCAGATATAAATGAATGGAAGATAAAGAAGCAGGTTGCAATTGTTGTTTGCAATTTTTTAATCACTGAGAATTTTAAACTAGTTAATATCAATCCATCATTTGTAAGATAAGAGAAAGTGAATGCAATAAACCTTATACATTGGAGGTAAGTGTACCCAGGAGTTTTAATCTGTTCCCAGAAGTCTAATGTTTCATATGTATATATATATATAACCAATTTTTTTTTTTGCGTGAAGAATGCTAAAGAAGAGGGGACAAAGGGAGATTGTACACTATGAACACACACACACAAACTTATGCTTTGGAGAAAATGATAATGAAACCTCAAGCCCGCCTCCCCCCTCAAAAAAAACCCAAAAAAAAAAAAGAAGACTTATAAATGGATATCCTCCATAATCCACAAGTCCAAACTACATTACAGGTGAAAAATATCAGCAGAGCAATTGTACTACTAGTAAACGAACTAACATGCATGAATCAAAAGACTAACATGGCAAAACACAAAAATAAAAATTACTATCAAAAGAACAATTCCAAAGACGCTCAATTTTTAATTTTTTTTCCATTAATCTGAGAAAAAACCCAAATTCTATTTTTTTTAAAATACTGAGAAAGTGAAAGAAAACAAACCCTTTTCTGATAACTTGAAGAAATGTTCAAAGAAGCCAAAATTCACATAAGACTTCACCTTTTAAGGACAATCAATAATTTAACACCACATATTGTGTATGTGACGCCCCCAAAATAGGTCCAATCCAACCAACCTATTCTGAGTCGCTAAAAACAGGATACAGAAAACAACTAAAACTTTATTACTACTATTGTCGTGCAAAATACAACAACACATATGTTGTGAGTTTTGATACAAATATATACCAACTGTGACTCATGTCCCAACCTTGGATAGTACGTCACAATGACACCTTACATAAAGGTACATTCAATAACTATTTTAGAAATTAAAATCTTTGGGAAGTGCTCAAGGAAACCTTCGTACATGGGAGGCCATGCGTCTAGGTTATAATAGATATCATATGCCCACAGAATTATCCTTGGTTGACCCAATAAACCCCAAAGAAAAATGAGAAGATTACTATCATATTCTTTTCAATGGTGAGTCTTCTCTTGACATATCATTATCTCCACCGTCTCTAATTGAGAATTATACTTCAATCAAACTCAAAGATCATATAGGTAGTGCTTGTAGATATACTCAGGAAGTGGATGTGCACAACCATGTCTTATGATAACACGAGGTTGTATGTCATTAGACATCTTGTATGATAGTGGCAAAAACACCCTTCCAACGTTGGGTTCGCCTCACCCTATTTGGTTCACCAAATATAACTACTAAATGATGTATAAAATATAACCCACCTTTCTATACTGTTTAGGGAGATCCTCCATGACTAGAGACCACTGCTCTATTCCTCATACCCCTTCGACCCAAATACACTCTTATTACACGAAAGGAATTGTGAAGCAAAGGGTGAGCACAACTAGCTCGGTAAAGAGTATTATGACTAGAGATAATTAAATTCTCAATAGCCTTCATCAATAATAAATCAGAGATTTAGAACATATGGTAGATGATAAAACCTTTCAACCATAGTTGCAGCGGAACGAGCAATCCATTAGAAGAGTTAAATAGACCATAAAGTCTATTATCTTCTCTATGTTAAAAGTCCACCAATAATGTTTTAACCCTGTAACATCAATCAACAGTGCATGTCCACAATCATGTGAATAACTCATAATCATAATTGTAGTTCTAAATTCCTTTTCGCATTCAGGACGAAGATAATTTTTATCACCTATCTTTACCTGAAACATCAAAGATCATGGTTATACCAAATCACAGTTCCTGTTCATAATCATACTAATAAATTCATCTTTGCATTACGGGCCAAAGATATTCATCAAAAGTTCATCTTTGCACTACAGGCCAAAGATATTCAACAACAGGTCATCTTTGCACTACAGGCCAAAGACATTCATATCTCAAAGAAATACATAATCATTTCAGAATTTATATAAACCATAATTATAACCATGTTGATCAATTCACCTTGCACTTAAGCTAAAAATATTCCATTGTAAATTCAATAGTCATGATCATACTAGTCAACAATTCAACTTTGCACTACTAGCCAAAGAGAACCCATAGTCACGATCATACCAATACTTTACCCATCTTTACACTCAAGTCAAAGAGAAATTTCATCACCAGGGTTATAAAATGTTATATATGATAATAAAAAATAATAGGATCAACAACTACATTTAATTTCAAGAGCAATATTCATAAATCAACGATAATTTGGTCAGAAAAATAAACCAATTTTGTCGTGAATAGTACCCGTGAATAATAACTCGTGAATAGTAACTCGTGAATAATAACTCGTGATTAGTACTTCGTATTCGTACATAGTACCGTATACATAAATAATGTCATATACGTAAATAGTGTCATATACATGAATAGTGCCGTATACGTGAATAGTAACCCCGACACAAAAAAGGTAGAATTTCCACAATAAAATCCATACCAATATTTCGGTATAATGATATTGAAAGAATAACATCATTACGAAAAAAACATCCCTTACGATCCCTTAAAATCCCGTACCTCAAAAAGACAGTATTTCTGATTGGAATACTGAATATAGTGCTGAAGGAACTTGCACCGTATAGCAACACTCAAGATATCTAAATACTCACAAAAATACGCTCGATAATATAGAGAGAGAAAACTTCAGTTTCTGGTGTGATTTTCAATTCTAACCTAAGCATCCTATTTATAGGAAAATATTTAGAACACCAAAGTAAAAAATTTAATAAAATAATATATTTATATAAAAAAATTCACGCCGACCTCTTGAATTCTGAATTCAGCATGTTTATCACTCATGTGTGGTCCACCAATAATGAAAAAAACGTTTTTATTAATTAAAATATTTTAAACTTCAAAAATTAATTATTTTGGAACTTCGAAACTTCAATAATTCATAATATATAGCCCTTTTGTCAGAAAAATTCATACCTCATGTGTTTATCATAGGAAATTCCATTATCTACAACTTTGCAGAAGAAAGTTTTCCCAAATTCCAAACAGAAATTGAGCGAAATCCACAAACGGACGATTTTACAGCTATAATCAAATTTCAGTCAAGAATTGGGTTCCACCGACACACAAAACATGTGTTAATCATTTAATGCAACAAAAATACTATTTCTCCTCATATACTCATATATCCCACATTTATTGTAAAAAATATCACCATTATTATATTATTAAAATATAATAATATATTTAAATAAATTATTTTATCAGAAAAAGATAAAATATTAATTTTCAACAATTGTCACATTAAAATTTTCTCCATCTATATCCACATAAAATCAATATTTTTCTCATCATATAAATCAATAATTAATTATTCATAAATAATATTACGTGAATCACAATAATCGATAACTAGCCGCTCCTCAGGAAAGAGGGGCTTTCCAATAAGAATTTCTCCTTCTTCAAGCCCGCAATTAGTTAACCAAACCTCTCCTTAGATGTAACTTTCTAGACATTGCCAATAATGTTATCTAATAATATTATTCAGATAATATGAATTATTACTTCGATAATGGAAAATATCGTGTAGTGACAATTATCAAAACAACAAGAATATACAATTTCAACGTAGCAATTATTGAATCAATAAAATAAAATATTGAATAAGAATTACCGTAACAATTATTGAGTAGTGCATTCTTACGTAAGAATCAATAATTGGTGCAATACTGCAGTCTATCTTGTGCAACAACGCCAGACATCAGATTTTAACCAACGGGTATTCCAACAAGATAATCTGTAATAACTACGCCGTTATTTATAAACAACTTAAATTTGTCGCTTTCTTCATCCAATCGCTTCTTTCATTATGGGGCCCACAAAAGATCTTGGCCGTAAATCAGAATATTCCCCACGTGAAAGAATATTCCACGACCAAACGAATATTCCCCGACAACAATGAATATTTTATAACCACTTGCTTATTTAAAATATTTACATATATCACCCTTAACTTTAACCTTTTATCAATTTAACCATTTACTGAATAGTAATTATAAGAACAATTGAATACTTTTATTTCATAAAATTCGGGGTCTTACAGTGTATATAATTAAAGAAAATGAAAAGGGTATGAAGAAATTGAGCACTAACATGGGAGTTTCTTCAAAAGGGGAGCTCCGATTTCTCTGAGAATACTACCCAAAGCAAGACGGATTTAAATTCGGCGAAGGGGATATTCAAAACCACTATGCAAATCTAACCCATAGTCAGACGGGGAGAGAGCTAGGTTAGGGATACTGAGGAAGATGACTTTGGGGAG